>OY735238.1:4666013-4756013 GCA_963457665.1 Thysanoteuthis rhombus | reverse complement strand
AGATCTGGTAAATAATATGCACTTTCCTCTTTGTTTGCCTACAAATACGAATCAATGAAAATGTTGACACATACAGGTGGGTCAATACATTCCCGAGCATCGAGATAATGTGAGTGAGCAAATACAATATTCTTTAAGCACACAGATATCTGAAAAAATCCTATTCGTAAATTTATACAGTTGATAACTCAAGTTGCATGTATTTTTATATATACATCCACACACATACACATATGCATATGTGTATGCATTTTGTGAGTGTGTGAGCGTGTGTTCATCTATATTAATGCTACTCTTCATGTATATATGTATACAACATATATATATATGCAAATATGAACTCATACATACATCTTGAAATAAATGTATATATACATATATATCTTTCAAGATATATGTATGTATGAGTATATATTTGCATGTATATGTGTGTATTTACGTGTGTGCAAGTGTGAAATCCGAACTGGCATGTGTCTGCCTTCAAAGATAGATAAAAAATTCCGGTAGAATACATATTTTACTATGAATATTTATTAATGTATGTATCTATGTACATACACGCACACACACACATGTATGTATATGTTGTAAATATATATAAATTTATTCATGCATTTACCACACTCTACGCTCTTTCACTCCCTCTAACAACACACATACACGCACACACACACACACACACACATATATATATATATATATATATATATATATATATATATATATATATATGTTTTGAATCAAAATATCACAATGTTCAGTTCCTATTATTCATATGAAATACCTCAGCTATTTTACAACTTTTTGTCCATTCATCTCTAATTTTACGACTGTCTTTTTCTCTCCTTTCTTCTCCCTCTCTTTCCCCGTCTTTCTCTCTCTCTGTCTCTTCTTCTTTCAATATACATATATATATATATATATATATATATATATATATATATATATATATATATATATATATATATATATATATATATAAGAGATTTACAAATCTTTTCTTAGCCTGGATCAAAGCAAAATTTAAGTGAACATGGGTAAGAACGATTTATTTCGCCAATCTTCAAATATAGGGAGCGTACCTGCATTGAAAATAGGCTCCCGGAATCATGGCTCCTTAAAATGGTTAGAACGACTAGGTTCACAGGGTAAATAGGCTCGTCTTTCTAGTACGTGACGGATCCCGAGCGATTTATCTCTCTTTGTCTTTCACTGGTTTCTATCCCTGTATACTTACGTATCTATATATAAACATTTATATGCATGCATATACGTGTGCATGCGCGTATCTTTGTTTGCGTATACATATAGGTAACTAAACATACGCGATTGCCGACAGCACTCTCACGGCGTTTTCTATGTGTTTTTTTTAATCCTTTCTCCACACACATGCACACACACATTCCTGCCACGTGAGAGATCCCCATGGATTTTATCTTCGTTTCACTCTCCTCTCTTCCTCAAAACACACACACACACACATGTTTTGAGTGCTGAATTTTATGACAAGTAAACCTTGCCAACTTGGATCACTGACCTAACGCAATTTCTTGCTTCTATTCGATCATGTGCAACGCCAGGCAATATTTAGTGAATACTTGTAAGAGTATAATTTTGCAATAACGGGATGTAATTTGAAATACAGTTTCAAACGCATTCAAAAGTATTTTGTCGGATTATGTATCCATTTCTTCATAATATAATAAATATCTGTGTTCAGGAACAAAAGTGCAGATATGTAAAGTGAATGAAAAAAAAAAACAGAGCGACTTGTTTAGCACAATAGGAAAAGCGACGCTACCTAAAAGCAGCCACTTTTCGATCACCGGTTCGATTCCTGCTGTAGCCCTATTTTTATTGTTTATTTTATTCACGCTGTTTGGGCCAAGTGATATATTCTCCGTGCAATGATGTGATTTCATTCCATATAGAGTTTAAAATGATATTCTGCATTCAAAATTATTCCGTCGGATTATCCATCTATTTCTTCATAATATAAAATTAGATTAAAACAAACACCTCGGCTTTTTAGTCGCTTCGATTATTTTGCCTTTGAGAGCAGTTAAAAGGTAGAAATCTGACAGCTGATCGTTGAAGTAACATAACTTCTATCCACCTTGTAAATTGGCGCAGCACAATCCTAAACTAGCTAAGTTTACTGAAGCCCTAATTTACTATTAAGTAAGTGATAAAAATATCTAAATTTCAATCCATAAGATATAAGTGGTTTACCTACACAGTTATGATACGACAACTTTTTGTGTGGTATTTTGAGGTTGGTACTATGCCATAAAGAAAGGAATAAAGAGAGAGTGTGTGCGAGAAGAAGATACTTTGGTCAGTAAGTCAGTAGTCCACCAATCGGGCTACTCCGCCTTCCACGGAACTCGAACAGTTGTACCAAGAGTAAGCAGCGTTCTGAATTACAGTGCATTGTATGAGAGCCGTGACTGCGTATATATTTTAAACACAGCGTGAGTGGTCTGCTCAATAGAAAGTCTCTTGAACAGACGGCGATGAATCGAGAGAGCGGAATCGGGGGTGACTTACGACGGCTAACGAAGGCATGCACAACGACAAACACGGATAGGAAGACAGAGGAGGAAATAAAGGAGGAGGGGAAGGGGGCAGTTGTAGAAGAAACGACACGAGACGAGTCGGCTGCTGACAAAGCGGTGTCGTTGAGAGTAAGAAGAAAGGAGCCACGGAAAGGAACGAGAAAGCGAAAGTGAAAGTTACACGTGTGGTACATTGAATACTGTGAGAGAATATGGAAAAGAAGTAAGTTTCCGATTTTTTTTAAGGAGGAGATCAGAAATAAAGAATGAGTAAATAGGCCTGGTTAGTCACTGATCAAAAACTGTCACGTTACCAAAGTCTTTCAACTGCATGTCACGCTAGAGGTGATCAATCAAAAAATTATAAAACAGGTGATCAATGACCTCTGTCGCCTTTTAATGCACATTAGTCATCGGAAGAAGTCCGAATCTTCATAAGAAACACAAGCAACATATGAGAAACATTTAGCATAAACTTACATTGTGCATTGAATACCCTCATTGAAAACTTATTTAGGAGAAGGATTTTTCAAAAAAGGAATTTCTTTACATAATTAAAAATTCCAGCCTACTAGCTCCATTAGTGCAATGATACCTCAAATTACATACGTATATCTCCAACCTGGCCAGATTAAAAATCTATGTTGACAGTTGTGGTTGACTGTTCCTGATTGCGGAGATGAAGTGAGATCTAGAGGAAAGGAGAGCCCATCAAAACGAAAGTGAAAGTAGACTTGAGTTGTGACATAGTTTACTCCAGTTAACGAAGTTGGAAGAAGTATATGTAATCATTCACGTCTTTTTGTCTCTCTATTAGTTTTTTCTGTCCATACAATATCTCCAAAAGTCAATTTCAATGGCATTTTGAGAAAGCCACAGACTAATGAAACATTGTTATATTCTTTGTGTTAGGGAGGGAGTCATCCCCTACACTTATATCCCCTCCGTCGTAGCAATATGTTTATATGTATGTGTATATATAAATATTTCCTCCTTTTGAGGAAATTTCTCCCAAATCAAATAAAAACAATGAATATGAAATTAATTTTCCCTCAAGGTAGGTCACGGAGTAATGGAGATTCGAGTAAATTTTTGGATCGATCAACGAAAGCATTCTTTCATCTTTTCTGTACATTTATGTATTCATTCATGTTTGTCTACACAGTATTTCTGAAAGATCCCACTGGCTTTTATTTACATTCGGTGGGGAAGATATGTCATAGGCCGCTCGAGAAGTGGACAAATTTTCGGGAGGATCCATAGACACTCTGCTGTTTCCCTTCCCCTACCATCATATCTATCAATGCTTATTCCAAGGAAAATGACAATGGCTGAAGAATGCACTATCTGAGTTTGAATAAGTGGAGAAATGTGGGAAATAAGTTGTTTTTTGTTTTTGAAAAGAGAGGATCAGAAGTAAATAATGTGCGAGATTACGATGATGAAATAGAATCGAATAAAAAAAGGAAATATGTATCGAACATTTTACAGTGAAAACTGTAGATCAAAATTCAGCTAACAACTGCATGTCAGACTACGAATTCTACCATTGTATAATGGAAACGTTAATAGATGCGTGTCTGTTCGTATACAGAGCGTTAGAAAGTAAATCAATCAATCTAATGACCAAAGGAATCTAAAAGAAAAAAGAAGTAAATACATCAGGAAAATATCAGCAAAGAAATAAAAAAGGAGAGTAAAAAAAAAAAAAAAAAAGGAAACAGAATGAAAGAGAAGTTGGGGAACAAATGAAGAATTAAGGCGTGAAGGGAAACGCATGCAGAATGGAAGAAAAGAAATGTTGTGTCAGAGAGATAAAGGGACGTTAGTTGAAAGCTGAAAGGAAGAACAAAAAAGGATAAATAGAACATCACACAAATGGTTAGTCACTCCGTAGAAACCTGCGATGCAACCAACGTCTTTTTGTAGAATGCTAGGTTAGGGGTGATGAATTAAAGATTGGAAAAAAAGGTAATCAAACTTCTCTTGTATATTGTTGGGTAGTGATCTCTTGAAAATGTCTGAATTTTCAAAAAACAAGCAGACACAATCTAAGGGATTAATCAATCATGAAATTACATTGCAAATTTAAACCTTGTTCCCCAAAAAGTATTGGGGCTATTTTGAGAAAAACAAAGAAAAAATTTCCTTTGTAACAAATTAAGGAGTAAATGTTTACATTTTAAGCCCTCTAGCTCCATTGACATAGCCGTTTCCCGTAATGTATACATAACATGTCAGCCAGCCACCCAGCTCAAAATAAAACTGGAGAAACCTATCTAGACAGTTTTGGTTGACAGTTTCTGAAAAAAAAAAAACAGAAAAGATGAAAGAACTTGGGGGAAAATGAAGAACAATAGCGAAGAAGGAAAAGTTAAGCAAATGAAATAAAAAGGATGCAATGTCGAAGATGTAAAGTGATGTTAGTTGAAAGCTTAAAGGAACAAGGAAAAAATGGATGAAATGTCATGGGTGAAGAAAGGTTTATAATAACAGAGCGAGTACAAGAAGAGAAGAAAAATGAGAAAACGGAGAGAGAGAGAGAGAGAGAGAGAGAGAGAGCAAAAAAGAAAGAGAGAGAAAAATGAAAATATCCGGAAAAATGACAAAATTTGGAAAGCTATGGTCATCAAGAGATGAAAAGTGCGTGGGGATGAAGAAAGAAAGAAAGAAAGAACAAATGAAGAATATATAATAGAAAAAAAAGAGAAAATTGAAGAAAGCATGAAAATCAGAAAGAAAATGTCATAAGGTATGAAAGAAAGAAAGAATGGAATAAATGAAAACAAAAGAATGAAAGAAAGAAAGAAAGAAAGAAAGGAGGAAAGAAAGAAAGAAAGAAAAAGGAAAGAAGGAAGAAAAGAAGGGAGGGAGAATAACAAAGGAAAACATAATTGAAAATGTGAGAAAAAAAACGAGAGGGAATGAGAATGATACAGAAAATGTCACAGGATAAGAAAGAGAAAGAAAAAGGAGAGAGAGAAAAGAGGAAAGAAGAGAAAATGTTACCAAGAAAAATTAACAAAAGGGAGAAAAATGAAAGTGAGAAAAGATTAGGATCGAAATGAACGAATCCTAGGAACAAAGGAAAAATAGAGAGAATAGAAAGAAAGAAAAAAAGGAAGGAGGACGAATTGAAAACGACGGAAATTCCCGAAATCCAAAACAGAAGAGATAACTAATTTTCCGAGACTCATAAAACACGTGTCGAAAGAAAGGATTTCAAAATTGTGCGCCAGTAATGAAAGAAAGATTATTAGTATAGAGAAAAAATAAACATAAAACATATGATATATAGACAATGCTTTCATTGCAAAAGGGTTTTAGATATAAGAAAATACGTTTAAGGTGAACTCCCTATATATTGAGTATTCTTGTATATAGTCAAATTATTGACGCAAAACTTTTGGTTCGAACTAAACTAGTATTGGTGAACCTATTACATGCGTGTGAGCAATAGCTCACCATCAAGGTAGCACATTGCGGTTTTTTTCAATTTCATTCAATCATCCAAGTTTCGTAAGTATATTTTGAAATTTCGGCTGGTATTTTTTCTATTTTACACAACTCCCTTAGAAGAGTAACTGACGGCTTATCCATGAGCATTATGAGAAGAACGCCGATACCATGATTATTCAAGTAATTGAAGTTTCAACACGCCCTGCCGAAAAGGTCAGCCATCACTGAACTATACATTGAAAATTATTGCGTTTAGGTAAAATCAGTGCATGATGTGAAGGGCTTGGAACAATTGGTTTTTCACTTCTGAAAAATACTCACCATCATCACCATCATCATCATCATCATCATCATTAGTCTTTTGATGTCCTTCGTTGGACATAGACCTTCCCCAGGATTAGTCACACTTCTCTATCATGGGTGTCACGGAGCCAGTATTTTCTGAACTTGTCTAGCTCGTCCTTCCATCCAGCCTCGTTTGCGCATGTGATCTCGGGGGATCCATGCCGTGGACATAACGACTCAAAATACTCACCAGTTACGAATAAAAAATCTGTTCTACTATGATAACTACTGGAAACCGGTAAAAACATTTCATGAATATATTTGAGTATTTTAGAAACGATTTTTAATGCAAAATAGGAAGTTTGTAAAAGACGACCAAAACAAACGAAAATACATCACTGTTTGTTATATAGATACATTAATTTAGCATGAATTGATATCAGACCGTCTGTACAAGGAGATATGATGAGGATCGAACCCTGCCCATAGCGACCAGCAAGATTAACTTGCTCGTCACTGCTATACGACGTGCATCCCGGTCTTATTTTCATGATTACCTAGTAGAGTTTTGTATCAAACAATCAATAGGTGGAGATCTGATGAGGATTGAACCCACCAACAAAGGTCAGCAAGATTAGCATACTGATCATTGCTATACGATGTGCATCCTAAACGATTATGTTTCATATCTTTTATTTACACGCCAATTTCGTATGAAACCACCAGTAATTGAAGATCAAAAGATGTTTGAACGTGCTGATAACAGCCAACAGATTTAGCTTGTTAATCCAGATTTTTCAAGATCATTTCCGACCTGGAAAACGCAGAAATGATGCCCTTTGCCTTGCCTTGTGTAATCTAGATCAGTGAGATTAAGGGGGTTCATTCTTTGACTAAGTGTAGTTTTCTATGTTCGAGCAAAAATCGAGATTTTTTGGAAATTCCAGCCTAATACGTTTGTCGGTGACTTTGTGTCACATCCTGTTCTTGTGGGGTTCGAGTCAATTGGAGCTCGCTGATCATGGCTACATATGAGCCCTGGATCATTTGTTTCATATGATTGACTTGTTAATCCCAGGGAAAAACACAGATATATCTGAATTGAGAATAATAAAATACTGACTCCGTCAACTGACAATAGAATATAGTTTGGGAGGTTGGCTAGTTGAATAGTTCTGTGTTACGGAGAGTAGGCCAAGAAAACCACACAGTTTATATAATAGTAGATATACGTAGGCAATAGATTCATCAGGTTTGAATCAACGCATGATAAGACGCGCTCATTGCTGACTATGTAATCAAATTGAAGAGTTCATACGAGGATATGATTGTTCCATTGATCGATATAAACAGAGTGAAAGATAGCTTACACAGATAGAAACAGACAGATATATGTCAATATGTATGAGTTGATAGATTTATATATATATATATATATATATATATATATATATATATATATATATATATATGTTGATAGATAGATAGATAGATAGATAGAGGGATACAGAGATAAATAGATAATAAGTTAGATAGATTGAGATAGAAACAGAATGATGTACATATTTAGATTGAAATACAAGCGAAAAAAAATCATTAAAACATGAATAAATCAATCAACATAGCGGAAATTATTCTAAACTGAGGGTTGTTTAGTGTGCAAAATTTTACCCAGATACACTTACACTCCTACACATCCGCACGTACATAAAAGAGAGAGGGGTCAGGGGCAGAAAGACAAACGGTGAGACATCCTCTCATTCCTCTCCATTTGACAAGACCGAATGGAGAGTAAAACAAAAAACACAAAATGAAGGCGTCATCTACATTAGAATCGATTGGGAAGTTGCAAAGGAGAACGCCTGTTGTAGGCTGATCATAACCTGTTTTGTCTCGCAAGCGATAGATCGTGAGTTCGTTCATTAACTGAGTTCTCTGTGCTTAAATTGGTGCCATTTTGTAAATATTTGAAGACGAGAGGAAGTAACGCTATCTACAGCATCCTTCCTCTCTAAATGCTTGGTTTAAATACAACATTTTTCTCAGTGGCTTTGGGAGAAGCCATTGTCTTATTCCTCCCGTGTTTTTATTTTGTCTCTTTATGTTTGTTTTGCAATTTTTCCATCCCTATGTTTTCTTCTATCCTTCTTCAAAATCTGTCACTCCTTTTCATTTTAATATGTTATTGTCAGACTCCTGTCCAAACCGGAGTTGACTTTGAATTTCCATCATGTCAAGAACAAGAACAATTCCCACCGAATTTATGGGAGTTAACTGTTCACCGCTTGTGCTGTCATGTTAAACCAGACTAATATGCAAAATTCACATTCCCCTACTGAGATGTGAAATGACAACCAACCCAGCTAAATTGTCAAGTCTTATATATCTACGAAAATTTATGTTAGAGATACGCAAGGGCTTATTTCATTCTAATAAATACATTTATAAAATTAACATTTCTCCATAGTGATTTGAAAATGACCAACTGAGCTGAAATGACAAGACTTACGTATCTATGCAAATTTATGTTAGAAATACGCAAGGATTTATTGCATTCGAATAAATAAATTTAACATCTCCCTGCCGAGATCTGGAATCAAGACCAAATGAGGGGAAGCAGGCCCTTCTTCCCACTGAGCCGAACTGACAAGTCTTACAGATCCATGAATTTATTTATTATACATAGGATACAAGAGTTACAGTAATCTTCTTCAGTCGGAATAGAAATAGGAGAGGGATTTAACTCTGCAGCAGCCGGGCTTGTCTTTCTTTGTTTCTTTGTTTATTCCTTCGTTTTGTTTTTTTTGTTTCTCTTCTTCTTTCTTCCGGTCTGTAATACTATTTTTCTTCTCCTTTCTGTTTTCCTTTGCTTTTTAACTATTCTTGATGTTTATATACAGTTCATTCTTTTTTTTCCGTTATGTCTTTCTTTTCGTTTTGGATTTTGCTGTTTCTTTGTTTTGCAATTTCTTACCCATTTTCTTTCAATCTTTCTTTCTGTCTGTTTGTCCACCTGTTTCTTTTTCAGATAACATACTTTTGTCAGGTGATAAGTGAATCTAGCATACTTGCTGGCTACGTATGTTTAGCCTTATTGAGCTAAAGGACTGAAAATTTGAACTTACTCCTTATTATGTCTAGAAAAAGTTTTGTGTGTGTTTTTTTTAAATTTTTCTCCCAAAATAGATTTGTCCTATGCTTCAATTTGCAATGTAAACTTTTGTTAAATCAGTCCCTTACTGCTTATGAAGCAGCATTCACGCTTGTCTTTTTTAAATTTGATAATTTTTGTGATCACTTTGATTGAATTTTCATTGTTTACCCATCCATCCAATTTTTGAATTGATCACCCAAACATGGTATGCAGCCAAAAGACATGTGATGGTTTCTATTGGGTTACCAATCAGACGTGTTTCGATCTATGTCTCTCTTTCCCAACATTTTTCATTCTATTTTTTTGTTTTAATTTCATTTCTTTACTTCATTTTCCACCTTTTTGCATCCTCCTTTCTTTCTCTTCAATTTTCTTTCACTATTTCTCATTTTTTGTTTCTTTCTGTTTTTTCATTATTTCTCCAACCTTCCCCGCCGTCTTTTTTCAAATTCCGTTCCAATTCTCCATTTCTTCAGTCATTCTCAGCCTTAGAGCTGCGATCAGAGTGGAGTATCCGATCTTCAGTCCTCTGTTTTGAACAGAACGTTACATAATTTACATGTGATTCTGAGACCAGAGCAGCATCTCCATATTGCACTATAAGGGAAGAATCGGGAGTCGTCCTGTCACTATGGGGACACAAGTTACAGAGACTGGGCAAAAATTATTCCTATTAATTTGAGATTCAGCAATAAGTCTGACCTCGCTACGTATTTGCCTTCGTAGAGAGACGAATGAATTTCTTTCAGGTCACGCTCTTGAAATTTCCCATTTATTTCAAAATTTACTTGCATTTTTCTGTCACGCCTCAACAAATGCACACATGTGTGCACACGCTGACTGTTGCATTTTCTGCAATTAACAAGTCACGTTGAAACGGTTAATACACAGACAAATCTTATAGACAAAAAGGAAAAATATATAATAAAGAATTTTCGAACCCTTGGAAGGGGGAAGAAGAAGAAGAAATATTTGGACAGGAGACAAGAGACAAAAAGAGAAAAGTAAGACGTGAAAAAAAAATGAAGGAAACCAGAGAAGTATGCTGAACAACGAAGAAATTTAAGAAAACGGGGAAAAGAAAGGGAAGTGAAATAAAGATTGGAAACGAGATTAATTGAGAGTAATCAAAAGGATAAAGACATTTGGAAAAAGAAAAAAGAATATTAAAAAAAAACAAGAAGAGAAATCAAGAAAAAAAGAAAGAAAGTAAAAAAAAGAAGGGGCCAATAAACTATGAAAATGAAAAACAAAAGAATGAAAGGGAAATAGATATGAATAGAGAGGAATCGAAAGAAAACTGACCAAGAAAAGTAAGAAGGGAAAGCCAAAAGAGCAAAAACGATTGATGAATGAGTGAATGGAAGGAAAGGAAAAAAATAGAGGAAGGGATCAAGCCTGCAACAGAAAGAAAAAAAGAGAAAAAGGAAGCAAGATAGATAAAGAAAGAGGAAATGACAAAGACTAGAAAGAAAAAAGGGAAATGATTGGGGAAAGAAAGAGGAAAGATAAAAGGAAGAAGGAAAAGGTGAAAAAGAAAAGAAAGAGAAATACAAGAAAGAAAAAGAATATATTAAAAGGAAGAAAGAAAAACATAGAGGAAGCAAGGGAGAGATGATTGAAGAGAGAGAGAGAGAGAGAGCAGAGAAAAATAATAAAATGTCAATAAAGGCAAAAACGGAATGGCAACAGAGAAAAAAAAGAGAAAAGAAGAAAAACAGGAAAGAGAAAACAGATTCTTGGAAAAATGGCAAAAGGTCTCTCGAAAATATCCATAGCCAAAACATGGCCAAAATGTTGGTCACACCGATTTTCTTACGTTCACCCAAGTTAAACGATATCATACATTTTCAGTACCTAGTTGGGTGACCGTCTGGAAGAACCAAGTGCCGTAGGCAGCTGGATATCATGTCGAGAATCTCCTGTAGCGACCCTCTTATACATCCGAAGAGGTAGACCGATCTCTATACTACGCTCGATAGTGCAGGCAGAAGGACCTCCTACAACCTCTGACTGACCTGGTTGTGAGCAATAAGAAACGATTGAACAAATGAAATGGGAAACAATGACAGGATGTGTGACGAAGGTTGAACTGGCTGACACGTATATATCAGAGAAGTCTGACGAAATATCACGTGCAACGAAATGCTGAGTCATAAAATGATACCTACGTATAGACCTGCAAATCTGAAACATGCCGTACAAGGATACAGAGAGAGAGAGAGAGAGAGACAGAGAGACAGAGACAGACAGACAGACGGACAGACAGAGACAGACAGACAATCAGAAAGACAGAGTGAGAGAGAGACCTTTGGTTTGAAAGAGGACGAAGGAGACTTTATCCAGATGGAGACATTAGTGTGAAGTGAAAGGTCATCGGAGTTCTTGATCACCTATCTCTTGTTCATCATAGGGTCAAGTTACCTTGGTACACGAATCTGCATCCTTATGCAAAGTGATTGGCGACGCAAAGCCTGCGATAAAGAGGTCTGGCTTAGGTAAGCCCCATGTCCAACGACTGATGATAAAATATTTCTGTTACTGATGATGATGGTGATGGTGGTGGTGAATATCATATACCCCCGCCAGAGTTTAAGCTCCATTCCCCTACTTGATATTTTTCGTCTCTTTACACACTCAGACAGCCCATTTGCAACCGGGGTATTCCTTTACCCATTCAGCCACTCTGCAAACCCTGGTAATTTGAATCGGGGAAAATCAGCGTATTTGCTGGAGTTGCATCATGGGACAAGATATCCGTCACCGTCAGGGTTGGAGTATGGGTCGGGATACGCAGGAGTCCAGCTAGACATTGGACATATACGAATCTGGAAATTTAGAGGTAGGTTCTTCTAAATTTCCAGATTTGGCTTTATTCAATGTTTACTGATAGAAATATTACCTTGTTCCCAAAACTCAGCCTAACCACATACTTAGTATGTAAAACCCATCTCATTGTCATCGTAAACCAATGAGAATCACTATTTGTTTATGTGTAAAGTAAAACGTCAAGTTGTAAAAGCCAAGTCTCCTGTGGAGAAGGAGATGGAGGAAAACTGTCCGTTGTCTACAAGTGACCAGCAATTCATTAGATCTTATTGTTGTCTGCATCGTTTCAAATTTGAATCACTTGAAACCAAACTATTACACGCCATGATTTATGGTCGGCCATATCTTGAAATCTCCACTACGTTCACCTTATTGATTTCGCATTTATAAAAGAATATCATACTCTGTGAAATGTTATCATGCTATGGAATATATAATATAATTCGTTTTGGGATTATATGTTCGGCTATAATTATATGCCACACCAACGTACATTCATATTTGCAACCAGCCTGCTGAGTCATTCAATAAAATCTCCAAGTGTTGGGGATGATCAATCAAGCGAATTGAAAAGGTATTGATCAATGAATACGTAAATTTTCTTCGCCTTTTGTTGGGAGTGATCACTAGAAAAGTCAGATAGGAAAAAAAACTAGTGTGAATGCAGCTAGACAAAATTGAGTGACTAACTTAGCATTCGAAAATTCAAGAGGCGGGTAAAAGATTTTTGTAGACATGATAAGGAATAAAGGCTTTGATTTTTAACCCTCTAGCTCCATTGGTTCAGTCTCTACTCGTAATATATACATGCATACGCAGCAAATCAGCCACATCAACTTAAAAACTGAAGAGAACTACGTTGACTGTTTTAGTGAAAGTTTTATAGTTTTAACAAAAGATTTTAATACATATGCATTCATATACGCAGGCGTGTATACACACACACTATATATACATATGTGTGTGTGTGTATATATATATATATATATATATATATACATTGAGAGAGAGAGAGAGAGAGATAGCGGGGGAGAGAGCTGCCTTGAATCGTACAATTTTGATTAATTAGACATAGAATTTTCTCAAGATCCACTAAAACTCTCTATCGTGGGTGCTGTGGAGCCAGTATTTTCTGAATTTGTCTAGTTCGTCAAGCAATCATATTTTATGTTGGACACAGTTCTGCATATGATATCCAGGGATCCACGTTGTGCATTGCAAAATGATCAGCCCATTGCCATCTGTTCACTATGCTATCTCAGATTCCTGCCTTTCCTCAAATACATCTGCATGTGAGGCTAAGCATGATTCTCTGTAGTGCACGTTGCGGGGTTAATCCTTTGGTAAGGGTTCCATGTTTTTGCTCCATAAGTTATTATCGGGGGTACATTGTTTGAAGACCCCTCTTTTTAGGACTAGTGTGATTTTCTTGGTGTTAAAAGTTGAGCTTGCTGTATTGAGAGCCTGCCAACCTAGGGTGATTCTTCCCTTGATTTCTTTTTCTTTGGGGGATATCATGAAGATTCATTCTCCTTGGTTGATGTTATCTACTTTCTCCAGCTCTGCATTATCGATTTGATTGTTGCATCTTTGTCTTCAACACATTCGCTGCCCATGATATTTCTTTCACCGAAGTTCATGTGATGGTCAAGTTTCTTGCTTTTCTCATTTGGTACGTCTAGCATAATTTGTAGATTATGGAGATTCTCGGCATGAAAAACCGATTTCAGCGAATCTGGGGTTACTTAAACATTCA
Organism: Thysanoteuthis rhombus; assembly: GCA_963457665.1. Classification (NCBI taxonomy): domain Eukaryota; kingdom Metazoa; phylum Mollusca; class Cephalopoda; order Oegopsida; family Thysanoteuthidae; genus Thysanoteuthis; species Thysanoteuthis major. Next base: position 4,741,972 of record OY735238.1, on the reverse strand, counting down.
CCGCCTATTCTGATTTTTTTGCTAGGTCTTCTTTTCGTAAGATCATCTCGAGAGAAGCTGTGAAGAGTTTGAATGAGCTGCTATCACCTTGTTTCACTCCTTTTTTTAGTTCCAAGTGCTATGAGTCTCTATGTAAGCTGGTGGAGGAACTGTTCTGTTAGTAGATATGTTACAATACACTTACGTATACAGGGCCTACACCTTGGTGAACAATGATACCTACCAGAATCAAAGGCATTTTTAAAGTCAACAAATGCTACAACAAGTTGCTTTTTTATATCCTGCTGCATTCACTTGATTTGTTTACCAAATTGAAATGGTCGATAGTTGAGTTGATTTTTCTGATGTCGGTTTGTTCTTGTGGTTTTCATGTAAGGTTTCGTTGATTCGGTCGGAGATCATCCTGGTGTAAGTTAGTAGATGCAGTTGAGTTGGCTTATTGACCTGAACTTGTTGAGGTTTTTCAGGAATTTTTACTCTTTTTCATGATAGCATTATGATTGCAGTGTTCCAACTTCCTGGGACTCTACTTTATTTGAGGCATAAATTGAATTTGAATAGAATGGTTAGTTTTTTTTAATGATGACTACCAGCTTTGTGATTTGGCCGATGGTGATGTTATCGGGTCAAGGCAGCTTTCCTTCCTTTGTTTGTTTGGTGTCTTGCTTCATTCCTGTTGATTAAGCTCTGGTATATGCTCAAAATAGTTACTCTTGATATGTATCCTATTCATTGATCTGTTCATTTAGTTTGGAGGAGTAGAATGTTCTGGTAGAATCCTAGGGCACGTTCGACGCTTTGGTCCCCGTCAATTATTAGGAGTCTATTTTCTTTGAGCTCATTAGTACCGCACAAGTTCCAATAGTTTTGAAGCCTTTGACTTTAAAAAATAAAATAATCTTGATTACTTGTCGAGAATCTTCTTTTTTTTTCTTTTTGTTGGTTTTGTTCCTGGGTTCTTCTGGGACTTTACTTGTGGCTTGCGTGCTTTTGGTAAAAATATTAATGACTTTAATTGTGGCAGTTGCTATATAGCTGTTGAGCCCGTTAATGTTCTCTTCAGGTTCAGTGATAACTTCTTACCTGTTTTTCAATTCCAGTTCTAAGGATCAAGTGAGCTCTTTTTGTAGTCTACGTGGATGCAATTTGGTACGGGGAGTGGTTCCGGCGTTCTTTGTTAACGTCAATTTGAATTTTACATCTTATTCTGTTGCTACTTCCTGTATTGACTTGATTTAGAGCTAGAATATTTTAACGGTGTCGCTCTTACCTGGTAGAATGTAGCTTGTTTTGTTCTCGATGTCGTTATATTAGCCCTCTTCGTCTACCTCTAAAGTTTTTCTCCTTGGAGAAGGTGTTCATGTTTTCAAACCCGTTCGCTTTTGCAAAATTAACAAGATCCTCAGCCAGATTTAGTACCTATACTTGCCGACATATTTTTTTATTATATCGACCAGCTTGGACACTCAAGTTACTCGTAATGATGTCGATGAATTTTCGATGTCTTAAAGTATGGAATTTAAGTCGTCGTAAAAGTTGTCTTCTCTTCAGTAGACTCCGAAGTGGGAGCGTAAACTTGGATGACGTTCAGCTTGAACATCTTTAAGAGCTGTACTGTGACACTGGCTACACGATCTTGGATAGCATTGATAGCATTGAATCCTATAACATTGTCTTTGAGTATTTTATGAATAAGACAGCCAACTCTACTTTGTTTTCTTTTTTTCCAAAAATGGTATAAAAGATGTTTGCTCTTCAGCTCAGTTAGTTCTTCTTCAGGTCTTTTCATTCTGCAAACACCGATAATGTTCCTTTCGATGTTTTAATTTCATTTTCCAGATCGGTTAGGTGCATGGTTTTTGAGAATGTTCTGGTATGTATATGCCAATGTATAGTGTTTTTTTGGTGACCTTCTCAGTGCTGTGGTTAAGTAGTCGCCCTTGGAGCAGATTCTCCCCATTCAAAGCAAGTAATGCGCTTAGCCTTTCAGAATCAATGACCTGATAGGAATGGCCGGTATTTTTTGATCGTATGAACCATGAAGGGGTATTAGGCCATGCGTTACCATGCCGGTCCATTACATGATGTTGGATCTGGGCTATGAATATTATTTGGCGCCGCCATCATTCCAATAATCATGTGACTGCTTGTCCTGGGCAACATGGTTCCGGTACAAGGAAGTGATCCTTGACCTGATCTTATTACGGTTGCTGGTAATATTTGTAAAGTTTGAATTGGGAATGGTTTGGTAATAGCTTTTTTAATGCAACCTAAGGATCTTGAAGATTGATATCTATAAGATTAGTTTGCTAACATTTAAGCATTTTCAAGCCAATCTGATACTCTTTTGTCAGATGTGGTTTTAAACCAATTTTTCCAGAATTTCAGTAATGAAAGTCTGAATAAGATTAAAAACTATTCAAGTATATGAGAAAGCTTTACATACCGTTGGGGATTCTTTTTCTCTAAAAAATGTTTTGGGTCAGAATAGTGACTTTTCACCATGTTATGGTTTTCAACATGGAGACAAATTTATACATCTTTCTGTTCCCTCTATTTTATATTCATCCTATAATACTTGATAGTAAATTATTTCATTTACTTAAGAGTTGTTATTTTAATGTTGACGGGTACTTTTTCTTCTCAACCAGGTGAAAAAACGGCTATTGTTGGTTTTCACTATTGAACTCAGCTCTCCAACCGTCCCTGTCCCTCCTCTTAGATGCAATGGCTTCTCAATTATCCCTTTATATTTGGATCTACGTGCAGCCCCAAAGTGGGCAGGTTTACCTTAGGGCTAGATGAGGCATACAAATGTAGCATCTTAGAGTGATGGGAAGGAAAACTAAGTTCCAGTTGGGAATTGAATAGAATTACCCAGCCTTTATACTCAACAAATTATAGTTTATCGAAAACTTTCAATGTTAGAGAGTAAATTCCTACAACAGTCTGACAGAAGCAATATTTATTTCAGATTAATGCCAAAGTTGAGTAACAATTGTGTATTCATTTAAAATGAATTTCAGAGGTGTTCCTCGTAGTTTGACGTGAAATACTACTTGTGTCACTCATATACTGAGTGACAAACACCATGATCACTGATGCTTATTTAATTGAAAACATTTACCTAAATTCCGTACACTCTCAATAGTGGGTTTCTGGTCATCCACTCGTAATCGTCTACAACAAGTTAACCAGTCGTTTATTAAACCAAAATCTCTGGACACTCTCAGAGTTGAATGTTGAAAGGAATGAGGGAGTTGCATGTAATCACTGCTTGACAAATGAGGACAATTATTGCGCTAATCTTTCTATCTCGTCCCTCTATCTTATGTCTGGTCTTTTCTTATTGTGTAAACACTTCCATGAGCCCCATGTATATATATATATATATATATATATATATATATATATATATATATATATATATATGTGTGTGTATATATATATATATATACATATATATATATATATATATATATATATCTACTATATATATATCTACTATATATATATATATATATATATCTACTATATATATATATATATGTATATATATATATATATGTGTGTGTGTGTGTGTGTGTGTTTGTGTTCTCTTTCCCATAACTGTTGACTTCGATGGCGAATTTACTTGTACATTCGAAGGTTAGTTGTCTATACTCCTTTTGCCCTTTCTTTCTTTCGTTCTATCTTTCTTTCTTTCTCACTGATTTTATATTCTTTCTTAATTTCTTCCTCTCTTATTTCCATTATTCTTTTCTCACTATCTTACTATCTTCTTTTGTCTTGCCTTCTTTCGTTCACTGTTCATCTTCTATCTTTCTCCCTCTACCTTTCTATCTTCCAACCTTTAACCTTCCCGTCATTTTTCCCCTTCTTTCCTCAGTTTGTTCCATCCTTCCTTTCCCCTTCCCTTCCCTCTCCCAATTTTTTCCGTCCATCTCCCCTGCTTACCCTCTTATCTTTCCTATTTTCACTTTCCGTTCTCTTTCCACCCTCCTCTCTCTACGTCCTTCCCTCCCTTCCAACAAGTTTCTCTCATTATCTTCCCTTCATCCTTCCCACCTCTTCCTACAATCATAGACGTCCCACCACCTATACAGAATTCCACCCTTATCTCCTTTCCAATTCCCGTTCTTCCATTTCCACACGTTTCCGACCGCTACCATTATCGTTCAAAGACGTCAGCGTATGTCGTGTTATTTCCATGTTTGGAGCAGGATGGATTTAAGATCTTACCATCTTCGAGCGAATTGACAGACCAGTAAAATGATTAATCTCGACTTGTACCTTTGCCTTGTTCGGGTTGGATCAGGTTGAGAGATAATTCCTCCTTATGGAATAGTTCTTGAGTGAATAATAGATTCCTAGTTATATACGTCAATAGAATTAAGGGATCATATATCTTAACAGCTTTTTCGTACACGTTTGAATATTTAGACTAGGGACATCTTGATACGAGCTTTTCAAACGCCGACGTAAAAATCAGCGGGAGGCTTCGCATGTGTCTGTCAGGGCTTGTTGCTTTTCATCAGCAGTGGGAGCCATATCAGGTCCACTGCTGGTCAAAGGCCTTTCTTCAACTCATTCCAAGACGATCGTATGGCTGTGTTTGTTTCTTTCTTCGTTTAATGCCATTTCTGCTCGGGGAAAATTTCCATAGTGATGCACTACTTTTGGATAAGGGAGGGTGGAATGAGTATATCTTAGCACAAATTAACATCGTAAACTGCCCCCCCCACTATGCCGCAAATTTAGATGAGTATATAATTTTCTTGATTTATTATTCATTTTCTCATTGTTCTGTGATAATCTTTAATGCCTGCCTATTCATCCAACTCTGTATTACATGCTTGTAAATGTCCTATACGTCGAATCGTTGGTCAAATAGCAAAAAAAAAAAAAAAATCTCTGAATGTGCACCAATTCCGTATATTCCAAAGAACCCTAAATCCCCTCCCCCAAAATTAACCATAAATCTACAAGGGAAAAAGAAAGAACCCTCCCCCAAATGCCGAAATCTAAATATCTAAAAGCTAAACTGACCCCATACCCCCCCCACTACTTCGACCTAACTTTGACTTGCCATAAAAAACAAACGAATGTAATGTTGGATATATCAAGGCCGTATCTATTGTCAGTAGTAAATTCTTGCTGGGAGACGGGTACGAATTATTTAGCAAGGAACGATGAAAAAAATTGAAACTTTTTCAACTGCTAAAATGAAGTCCCCAGACTAACTATGCTGATGCAACTGTGTTTATAAACTTAAACCTCTGTGGACTTTATCTAAGTTAAAAACTTAATATATAAGGGAGAGGTATCCTCCAAGTTGTCCCCACCGGAATTTGCATCCAACTTACTTCGGATTTTAAAAAACTGATCATTAAAACCCAAAACTGTGGTCACATCGGGGTGATCAGAAGATATCATGGGGTTCTGTTATACGTCTTTTCCTGTTAAATAAATCGAATGGACGTCAGGTGGACAGATAGGTAGACTGACAGATGAACGGACTTTTGGCAAATTATAACAAGACCAGCATAGCACTTATTAAATTATGGATAAACCCTTTGCTGTATTATGGTAACAAACCAGTATATACACTGAATTTTTAGATTTTTGGTAAGTTCAAACGGAAATTAATTTTTGTTTTTTTAACAAAAGTTGGAACCTTGTCAGTGTGTGTATTCAACTTTTTCAGTTTTTGTGTTTCATGTATTCTTATAGAGTTGACCAATCAAAACTGGTTGTGTATTGCCGCTGCAAATCAAGATGGGGACTGGTCAATCTTGGCTAGGTCGCCTAGGCGAAGGAATCTCATGCTGGGATACCCCAACCTTTCATGACCCCAGGTTTATGACATCACCGATGACGTATCACAGCATACCCTTGCAATGTTTTAACAAAATTTGCACTGACAAGATGATAAATATATAGCTGATTTTTAGCTATGAAAATTCGGGGTCACATTATTGTCGTGTTTGCATTGTATTTGAGCTAATTCGGTGATAGATAGTGAGAAATAAATTAATCAACCTGAGTATTAGATCAATAGATGTTTTGATGTTGCAGTCCCTGGTATAACTTTCGAAATCATCCGTAATCTGCTTATCAAAGTGATCTACGTGACATTTCGTTTTCATTTTTTATCTAATTAGGCCGTCAGTCTAGCAACTTTCATTGCTTTGATATCTGCTTCCTTTACTCAATCTCACTAACTAACAATACTTGACACTTGAAATCCGGAATAATTTTATTTCTATAATGGTGGTTCGTATGTATGTCATCATCTTACCGATGTTTATGTCAATTAAGTCAAGTGTTACGGACAACGAACCAAGAAAATCACAGTGTTTATTATAAGAGCAGATACTCACCTTTCTGAGAGGTACAGAATGTTTACTTTGAAATTCTCTCTTATTTCAGAGTCCTTGATATTTTGCAGATCGTGAGTGAGTTGACATTCGAGTACATTCAATTCCATGGATAAGGATGAGTAAAAATTAAATTTAAAACAAAAAATAGACACATATTGCATGAAGATTGCAGCCACCTGATCTCCAATGGGATTCTCCAGTAGTTTTAGAGAACACTCGAATTACGGTTGGATGTAAAATTGCTATAAAATGATTATCCTTATTATAAATAACTACAAATTGGCAACTCCAATCGTCAACTGTAAAGTTCTGCACATTAACTCATTAAAAACAGATCAAGACCACTTATCCATGGGGCAACAAGCTCACCCTACTTACCATTTGAAAGTAGTTTTTGTAAGAGTTGATCCTCCATCATATTTCAATATCGGGTGAGCAAGTGTGTGGAGTGTGTGGATTATCCAATGCAATTTGTCTGTTTTCCATTCATTAATTCTTTACTTAAATACACGTTTGATGTTAAAAACGGCACATAAAAGCTATTACAGAGAAGATTCGGTGATGTTTATAAGATGCATATGGCTGATTCCCTAATAAACCTTATCAACTGAGGTGTTTCTGTTGAAGGACCCCAGCATTTTCAAAACATCATGATACAGATATATCCCATTTTGAATAATTTTTCTCTCTTGGTTATCCATCTCTTAAAAATACTTTTTGAAAAATAACCACGTATATTTTGAAACTCCTGAAAATATTTGTGTAGTAGAGGTACATACAGTATTTAAGGAATACACATGCTTAAACACCTATCTTTACTAAGAATCAATACTCATTACTTACACTTGGAGTAAATATCCTGTATGTACTTCCATAACCCGAAATGGACGACATTTTGGGTATCGTTATCTTTAGAATACTGAACTCAACGATAGCCGAGTTATCATCTCTCTACTTCGCAAGCTACACACGCTTCAAAAGTCAGGAAGATTGATGAAAACCCTCAAATTAAGACAACCCAGTGAATCTATTAATATGGGAAACAAATGAAGTGGACAAATCCCGGCTGGCAATAAAAGAACTTGAGTTCACTCTATCCGGTTTATAGAAAAGGTTCGGTGATGTTTATAAGATGCATATCGCTGGTTTCCCTAATAAAGCACGTCGAAGAATGTGTTTCTGCTGAAGGCCTTGTGTACTTCCAAGACATCGTGGCATCATTACAACACTTAGTGTTCATTTAGGTAGAATGAAGGAGGACTTCATCAAAAAGCGAGCAGATCTCAAGTAGACCTTTTGAATTACTCTGACACTTGTTCGTCGAGTGTATGGCGTATCTGAATCAGAACTAAGAGACGAAAATGTCAACTCAGTTGTTATCCATTAAATATTTGGAAGTACAGGTGTCCCCTTTCCCCTATCCGAAGAGAGGGAGAATTTATACCAAAACTTTCTGTAAGCATATGTATGAATGTAAGCGTCCGTCTATCTGTCAAATTATCTATCTATCTATCTATCCATCTATCTATCTATCTATCCATCTATCTATCTATCTATCTACTATCTATCCATCCATCTATTTATCTGTCTATCTATCTATCTATCTATCTATCTATCTATCTATCTATCTATCTAAAGAAAGCAATATTCACATTTCAAATACGGATACTCATTTTATTCGAAATTATCACATTTGATAAAAGTGTTCTTAATCTTTGAAAATGATTCAAAGTGAAGTTAAATTATTTGTAAAATATATCAGTTATATGCTTCCATAACGCAAAATAGACAACCTGCGATGTATCACTGTATTCAGGATACTAAACTCAATGATAGCCAAGAACTCAATATTCGTAGACAAGGACAAGCGGTTTAAGTTGTTAGAATGACCTTTGCCTACCTCAAATGTTGCAGACCATATATTAAACGAGGATTTAGTCTTGTTAATAACGTAGCTGTCAAGACTGAACTATTATAATGATCGGGTAAATGTTTAAGTAATATATTTGGAGGAATATTACTTTGATATTAAAACCACTTTAGGGGTCAACGAGCTCACCTTACTTACCAATGGAAAGTATATGTTTCAGAGTTGACTTTCCATCTTTTCGAATGGGTGAATACAGTAAATTTGCCTGGATGGGTATAAAATGTATGCCTACAAGGGAAGTACAGTCATACACTGAGAACTGTGCAAATAAGTTGATGTCGAAATTGTAAACTAATGGTATTGACACAAACCATTGGATGTCGTAGACAAAAACGACAAAAAAAAAAAGAGATTTTGACAGGCCTCATAGTCTATGCTAGGAAAGTTGATTTTTAAATCGTAAACTAGAAAAAGAAGACCTGTCAGATGATCCAGTGGAAAAAGAGAAAGAAGAAATTGAAACGAATATCACCTTTCGATGCCATTTTAGTTCCTGGATAGCGAGTATTATTTTCTGATTGCTTACGAGTAAAAAATATTGACAATGGCTATTAACGTTTTCAAACCAAGCTCCTTCAACCAGGATAATTACATTCATATATAATTGTTTTTCTTAAACTGTGTGATTGGAAAGGTGCATATTTGTCTGTTGTTCAATTGAAAATGAGTAGATTTTAAATTATCAAGAATCACAAGAGCGAAGTTATTTATGATGATTGACAGTTTCTATACTTTTTGAATATAATTGAGTCGAAAAAAAAAACATTTATCACCCATGAACAAAAAAAATCAGAAAGTTGCCCTGAGTAATAGAACATTGTATTGTGAGAGAATACTGCAAACTAGTCGAAGGAATTTTGACACACAGAGACGGTACAGTCAAACACAGAGTCACGGTTGTGCCTAAAAAAGTAGAGGTAACTGATATGGTACTAAAAACAAGATTTGATGTATTGATCTATCTATCTATCTATCTATCTATCTATATATCTATCCATCTATCTATGTAACCATCTATCTATCTATTTATCAATATATATCTCATTTTGCCTCAATCTATCGATCCATATATATCATGTTCATGCTTCCATTATGCAAAATGGACAACATATTGAGTATTGCTTGGTTCAAGATACCAAACTCAATGATAGCCGAGAATTCGATATTCGTAGACAGGGACCAGCGGTTCAAGTGGTTAGAATAACCCTTAGGTTACTCGAACCTTGCAGGTCACATATTAAATGGGGATTTAGTCTTGTGAATAACGTAGCCATCAAAGCTCATAACTATTATGATGATTGGGTAAATGTTTAAGTAATATATTTGGAGGATTATTACTTCGATATTAAAACCATATAAAAGATAGATGTGAATAACGATTGAGTCGTCATTCTCGTATATTTGTACTGATTCAGATATGCTAAACAATCGAGAAATAAGTGTCTCAGTTATTCAAAGGACTACATTTAATCTATATGCTTATCTATCTCAGTCTATTTATGTCTATCCATCTGTTTATTTATCTCTCAATCTATCTGTCTATCATGATAAATGCTAAAAATAATCCGATTTTTAAGCTGTCTGTTTTTTCTGTTTTTTTATATTAAATTGTAAGAGAGATGCAAAAAATCCTAATCAGGGATGCAGACTACAGTAACCTATACGTCTATTTCGGATAATAATAATTTTCAGAACTAAAATCTGTATTTTCATCTCCATAGTTCAATTGTCAATAATGTGGAGAACTTGGGCGTAATTTTTGACCCAGAGTCAAACTTCTTACGGATACTAAATTATTTCTCCCTTCTCATTTTCTTTTCAAACGTAATTGATAGTTTTAAAAAATGTTCATTGAGTGTTTCGGTGTTTTTTTTTACGAAAAAGGAAGATGGACGAATTATTACTTCTCACCGTAAGTCTTCTCTGTGTAAGTCTTCATCAAGAAATCTGTGTGAGTGGCAAGACAGAATTGGTAAAAAAAACTCTTAGTTACGCCCCGATTCTCCACATTTATCCAATTTTCTTTTCTGATATCTTTCTCTTCAAGCTGTTCAATTCTCCAACTTTTGCAGAGCTACGTACGCAAAAAGCATGACTGACCAGAACCTTTATGGGGCCCTGAGCAGAATTTGATTTCAGACCTTCGCCCCCCCGTCCCAATCAGTCTCAGAGTCCCTCATCGATCTTGTGGTCCCTTTGTTGGAACACTAGGCCCTATGTAATCGCTTGGTTCACTCATGTCTCGGGTCGGCTCTTCCCCGAAATTGAAAAAAAGAGCAATCACATCTGCTAAAAGCGTTACCTCTTTGTGACCTCAGTAACATCAAGTTTTTTTTTTTTCGAGCGATTTATTTCAATGAATCAAATATTGCTTTCCTTTTTATCACTTCACTTGTGAAAAGAGGGGAATGGGCAGTTAGAGACGTAAGAGATCGAATTGGGCAACTGAATAGATGGTAAGTCGTACATAAAACGTATGCAAATAGGTACACGCTATATTTTTCTAGGTGTTTGTCGGTACAAAGTCGAAAGTTCGATCGGGAAGCAACAAATAAAATTAATGGAGCATTTCTAACACAAAGCAGCAACCCATATTACACTTTATAAATATAAATTTCCCCCTTGCTCAGATTCGTCTGATGTATACACATATATATACACGTGCACACACGCTTGCACATACACACACATTCACACACACACACACACACACACACACACATATATATATATATACACACACACACACACACACATATATATATATATATATATATATATATATATATATATATATATATATATATATTTATTGGTATGCCAGATTCTTTTGATGTGGAAGAGCTAATTGCTAATTGATAGCAGAAAGCAGAGATCTTTTAGGGACCAGGAATCAGAGACGGTGTCTAAGGAAGGGGTGTGGTACAGACGAAGATTGAGGATGGAGCAGAGTATTGAGAGACCAAAGAAAGAAAGAATTGCAAGAAAAAGTAATAAAATGTCAAACTGATGGATATGAAGGAAAAGGACAGAAAATAACTGGAAGGAGGTTGGAAAAAGAGAAAACGAGAAATTGAGATAAAAAATAATGAATAAGAGGGATAAAAAAAAGAAAAAAAACGAAGAAAGAAATAAGCATAGATGCTGCAGGGTCAAACACAATTAATACTCCTATCCCGACTTTAGATAACCACTACAACAAACATATAAAAAATATTGGTGTATATACGTGCTTCTCTATAAGAGGCGCTTCCCATCAGTTGACCGGTGAGCCGGTTAACTCACACGTTACTTCTTTGCTGTTCCAAGTCAGATTTACTTGAAACTCGGTAAGAAGGCGTTCTTTGATCGGATGTTTCTTACTTGTGAAAATATCCCAATCAGGTTTACGTAATCTCGCAATCATGGCAGCTGCCGACTTTCTGAGCTGTTTTGTTCCAGATTCACGTGAAATTTGATACAAAGGTGCTCCTTGATACGGTGTTTCTTGCATACAATTTTCTTCTATTCATGATCACGTGCTCTGGCAATAACAGCGTTTGAACTTCATAACAGATGCCTCAATGAATTTTCGGTACTTGTTTTCAGTATAAATGTATGTGTTCATGAAATAATCCTTGTGTATCTGTAACATGAATTTTTGTAGATATGCGAGACATGTGAGGTAGGCTCAATCGGCAAGAGTGCCGCCAACTGATCATTTGGTTGTCAATTCAAATCATTGTCGGGAAATGTTTATTTTATATAGCTATTTGGTTCAACTTGAATGAAAGGACAATAAGTGAAAAGCATACTCCCCTGAATTGAGTGAGGATTTTTTGTTCTTGTTCTTGATATGACAGTGGAAGACCAAAGTAAACTCCAACTTCCAACTTGGACTGGAATTTAACAAAAAAGAAAGTTATTAAGAACAATAACTATAAAAAGAAAGAAAGAAAGAAAAAAACTAGCCATCATAGTAAATAAATGGACAACTGTAGCGTCAAAATTTTAACTCGAGAATAAAAATTCTGTTGAAGAATGGATGTGGTCAGAATAAATTCTGTTCATGGCATTACTGGTGCTTTCAACGGGAAAAACAACTGAAAGAGAGTAAAAATTTCAAGAAATATCTGGATTCTGGAAAATACAGATGTCATTCATAAGCAATACCCGTCGAAGATGAAGGGGTCTATTGAGGTACCGATGCCAATTTTGAAGTCTGTACACAGAGTGGTATGGCCAGAAGCGCTGGGAAACACCAATAAAGAAACATAAACAAACGCAAAAACTCACGCACATATAAGTTAAATAATATCCTCCACCATCGTTGATGGCTCTGGTTGTTTCATTGTAAGCACACAAATAATAACACATGGAAGAATGCTCAAAAAATAGAAGAAATTAAATCTGAAATTGAGTGAGGGATAAAAAAAGTGCGAAGGGAAAAAATGAAGAAAATAAGAAACAAAAGTTTAGTTAGATGTCTGCTACGAAGTTTAGAAGTCATCATTGATGGATTACGTAATCCTGGGGTAGAATAGAATTCCAAACCAGAAACATCTTATTAAAGAACAATTTTCTATCAAGTTTCGATGGAATCTAACGTGAAACAGCTGATAGAATCATCCCTCAGTGGAGGATTGGTATGAATAAGAAACATCATATCAAGGGATACGTTTTACCAAGTTTAAACCACATGGATTTTAATCAATTTTCGACATCAAAATTTTACTCCTGGTCACGTGCCCCTCAGTGGAATATTTTTTCTAAATAAGTCGGAAATGATTTTTCTACCAAGTTTCAAGTAAATTGCACTCGAAACAACTGAAAAACAATATGGGGACCGATCAACCGACGGATGGTGCCTGTTATAGAGATGCAACAAGCCTCTAAAATTGCAGAAAGAAACGAAAATCTAGAATAAATAAGTGAGAAGGAAAAAAATAGAACAAAACGAAAGTATTTGACTAAGAGGATCAACAAGTCTGTAGCCTGATACGGATATTAGCTGGATCTCGAAAAGAAACGTGTACCGTGTAATATAATGATGTTTGTGAGTAATTAGGAGAGGCTTTGGTAAGTGCACTGTCGAGGAGTGGGATTATGTCAGGAAATGGATATCTATTTAGTGAAATAATTGTTTCAATCATTAGTGCACATTCTTATTGATATACATATATATCATCACCATCATCATCAACATCATCATCAACATCATCATCAACATCATCATCATCATCAACCTCATCATCAACCTCATCATCAACATCATCATCATCATCATCATCAATTATTAGTAAACAACTTGAAAAAACTCTTTTCTATTTTCTTCTATGACAACTGTGATTGTGCGACCATCTGTCATGTCTCACCGACGAATATTTCTATCTCAATCTTACAGGATTAATTGTCTGCTGGGCATCAATCAGTATGCTCGATCTTTTATCCTTTGTTCACAATAAGTGTCCAGCCCACCATCATTTTTGATGTCAAATCATTTGTAAAAGATTCTTCACCCTAGTTAGCCATCAGGCTCATGTCATTCTATTAGTCTTTTTAAAGAAGAGGATGAAGAAAAAGGGAAGGAGAGAGAGAAAGAGAAATATACATATATATATATATATATATATATATATATATATATATATAGAGAGAGAGAGAGAGAGAGAGAGAGAGAGAGAGAGAGAGTTTTTGATACAAGACAAACACAAAATGATTGGGAAAAACACAAGGGGATAGAGAGAAAATCAAAAAATAGAGAGGGTGATCGGGATGTGCAATGTGTGTGTGTGTGGTTTTGACCTTCATCTCGATAAGTGTGACCAAAAGCGTTAAATCTCAATATTCTAGACAAAACTTATATCAATTGAAGCCGAACGGGTATTCTCTTTAGGCAAAAACAAGTAATGATAAAAAAGAATTAATGACAGACTTTCTTTATCTACAGTCATCATGAAACATATATGAATGTAGCCACAATAGTAAAATATACAACAAATGTGTATACGTTTTAATGTTTTGAGTTGATATTAGTTCAAATAAGATTATTAGTTCAAATACGATTAGTAAAATGGTTTTAAATGAGCAAGGATTTTTTCCTCAAATGCTCGTTAGAAATTGTACGGAGTATATTGGAAAATCTCTTTCAAGTGAAACAGAATGTACAATCTGTAATGAGTAATTGGTAATAAATCTTTACTCACTTTACACACACACACACACACACACACACATATATATATATATATATATATGTATATATCATCATCATCATCATCATCAGTCTTTTAACATCTGTCGTTGGACATAGACGTTCCCCAGGATTCACCACAATTCTGTATTATGGGCTTCGCAGAGCCAGTATTTCCTGAATTTGTTTAGTTCATCTCTCCATCTTATGTTCTGTCAGCCTTGATTTCTTATGTGAACCCTGGGGATCCATGTTTTCAGTTGTGATGTCCATCGGTTGTCTTCTATTCTTGCAACATGGCCTGCCCATTGCCATTTTATGTTTGATTGAAAAAAACTCTATTCATCTTACGTCTGTTCCATGTAGTAGGCTACAATTTTGCGCGAATAAAGCAGATAATTTGCATATTGGTACATCAATTCTCGGTGGAAGACATATGCTAAGTGAATTTTTGATAGTTCTGCAGGGGGATGCTATTCTCAATGTAATTACAATTTTAAGCTGGACCCTGAATTTTCGTCCAACGTGCCCGAAAGTCAATTCTGTCACATAAATCCTGGAGCTGACTGCAGAGATCATTTAACTTGACTAAAGGTCATTTTTGGTCATTTCTAGACAGTTGAAGCGATCATAAACTGAAGTTTTGCTCCTCGAAAGCTGAAATTTGGCATAGGGGCAAATCTCTATACAGGAAAAGTCATAATCGATGTGAAGTTGAAAATATGATGTCATTCGAGGTCATCATGGGTAATTTATAATATTTCATAGCAAAAAGAATCAACCATAAGGCACAATTTTGCTGATATTTCGCCTAGGGAGCACATTATTCCACAGTGAGGTAATGAGCGATGCAAGGTTGATCTCAAAGGTCATTCAGAGACATCAGAGGCGATTCAATGTAAGAGACACTCATTTCCTATGAGATTTCACAAAAAATTGTAAAAGATGAAGATAACTTCGGACACTTTTTAATCACTTGAGTAAACATGGTTCCCTAAAGGATTCTCAATGATGTCCAACATCGCTTGTTATTTATTTCAGTATCTTATGATGATTAACCCTTTCATTCTTTTTAACAAACAAGTATATCCTTCATTATAATATTAGCAAGAGTTTCCGGCGTTGCCCAGGTGAAAATAATTTCTAGTTTCCCAAATAAGCAAAATAATATGTTCTTTAATATATTTTTTCTTACGCAACGCAAACCATGAAGCCAATAACTGGTTGAATTGAGTGCAAAGGTGAGTGTTCTAGGATGGGTGTCGTGCACTACGGACAGGTTTGCGAACACTCCGGTGTAGACAGGCTTATGTGAAAATATTTGTTGTAGTTGAATATCTGAAAATACCAGCACTGAAAGCATGAGGAACCTCTCACTGGTGATCGAACTGAATAGTGCTCCGATGGCAACTTGTTTGCAATGATCCCTGAAGATGGTATGGCCATACCCAACGTCATGACAGATTGCAAAAGCTTAGCATTTGTAGCAAAAGAAGCATTAGCTCCAGGTCCTGCAATTTTAATTTTAAGGACTCTGCATTTTTTGCTTCAAAGCCATCCACTCCAATTCAGTGATTCTCCACCTGATCTCAATAGTTTATGAATTGTTAAGTGTTTAGGACTAGGAATTCTAACCAATAATCACCTTTAAATATTACTTTAGTACAATAATTGACGGGGGTGGAGTATCTTCGTGGTACATATACGACAAATACGCATAGACTGGTTGGAACTGAACTTGTAGCCACTAGACAAGGAGCAAAACACAATCAAAGTAATACTATTACTGCAATATTGATCACATTTGTGTTTTTCTTGTTGTTGACTGAATCAATAAATAATTGTGTAAAATTTATTACTTTGCATGCAAAAAATGAATTTTCCTAATTTAGGACCCCTTCATAACATTTCCCGTGGAAACCTCACTGGCTTAAGCCGTTCTTGACAATTGGATATGCACAAAATAAAAAGTTTTTTTAGAAAATACAAAAAGTTGAATTCGTCAAAAATCGTACGTCGCTTTTCAAGCGGACCAAAGAGTGGAAATGGTACAAGAAAACAGGAATATTCGTCAGATAAGTGACTCAATATAAACCAAGAGGTGATCAACGTCTTTTAGTGGCATCTTGTTTTGGGGTGATCAATTAAAAATTCAGAGAATTGAATAAGTTACTCGTCATGCCTTCTACTTAGCAATGGGCAGCATATCAGTCTGTATTTTCAAAAACCAAGTGTGGACACTGCCGGACACATACTAAGGAGATAATTTAGCATGGATTTACATTGCAAGAAGAATGTTATTTGAAAAGAAGCTATTTTTGAGACATAGAAATGGAGAATTCTTTTTTTTCCAGTCCTCAAGATCCCTTGTTTGGCTTTTATGCGTGGAACATACATAGTTAGACTCTCTTAGAAACTGAAGAAACCAATGTTGATAGTGGTCAAGTTGATTGAAGTTTTCCAAGATATCAGAACCGTGCCAGATGACTAGAATAATGTGCAATATGACAATTGAAACCTTCATCATCGGAGTGCTCGGTGAAAGTGTGCTATTGTCACTTAGATTTATTGGCAACAGCTTTGCTTTGGTGAAAATTCAACGAGTACGTCATAAAAATGATAGACACGTCTTTAACTACAATCTATGAGTGTATGTGCGATTGTACCGAGATAACTCGACGACTGTCGAATGTACGAAGTTGACAAGCATCTGGTGTTTTTTTGACGGCATAAAAGGCATGACTGTGTCGAGATTGGAGTTGTTTGAATCAGCGGTTCAAGTTGCCTAAATTTACTGTGTACAAAATAATGTGCTATGTCCACTGGTTTCTTCATTTTATTAAAATGAAAGAAGAAGAAAAAGAAGAAAAAAAAGAAGAAGAAGAAGAAAAAGAAGAAGAAGAAGAAGAAGAAGAAAAAGAAGAAGAAGAAGAAGAAAAAGAAGAAGAAGAAGAAGAAGAAAAGAAGAAGAAGAAGAAGAAGAAGAAGAAGAAGAAGAAGAAGAAGAAGAAGAAGAAAATGAAAGATAAAAGAACAGTAATAAGAGAAAGATAGAGCGGGAAAGAGGAATCATAATAAGAGATAAACCAAAGAAAAGAAGGAGAAAAATTAAAAGAAGTACAGGAGAACAGAAGAAAAGGAAAAAATCGAAGAAACGAAAGAAACGAAAAACAGATAAGATAGAAAAAGAAAAAGAAGAAAATTAAAAAAAAGACAAGGAAATGAATAGGAGGAACACAAAGAAGGAACGTGAAAGGAGAGAAAGAGAGGGAGAACAAGAGAAGAAAGATAAAAACAAAAATAGAAAAGGAAAAAAGAAAAAAAGGAAAAAGAATATAGAATAGAAAGATGATAAACTAATGGAAAGAGAATTTATAAAATAATAAAGATCAATTGGTAGAAGTGGAGAAAGAAAGAGAAAAAAGGATATAGGAAAGAAAAACAACAATGAGGACTGCTGATTTCTATCTAGTCTGAAAGAAGAAAAATTATCAATTAAAATATATTAGAAATTTTTTTGAATATCTCAGAAGTTGAAGCAGAATTATGTTTGATACAATGACTCTACAACCATTGGAATTAAGCAATGTTAAGCCTGGTCTGGGTAGATAGGTGACCAACTGGGTATACCCAGCGCTGGGTTTCGTAATAATAGCCCCCTGTGGCAACATCGTTAAACCTCCTTGGTAGAGCCTGATCTACGTTCAACCACTCAAGTCAAAGCCCCTCTCTCCTACCGACACCTCTGATTGGCCTAACTGTGTGCGACAAGAGAGTAATGAATGAACGAATAAAAAGATGTAAACCAAAATGCTTTTCGAGAGACAAAAGATAAAAAAGAAGCAAGAAAACAAACGACGTATTTCTTCGCCTCGGATTTTACAGCGAAACGACAGACCGACAGTGTTACAGGCCTAACTCACCTTTGTCCATCTCTCCTCCCTGTTGCCATTCCTGACATTCCACCAAAGAAGAACAAGTGTTGTAAAAATGGTAAAATTATTCCATGGCTATCGACGGCATTGGCATCGCCTTGAGAGATACACCGGCGCCATTTTCACTGTCTTTTAAGTATGACTGTCTGTCCTGAAAAACCAGCCCGAAATTAGTCATGGTGAGGGAGTAGGAAGTGTACGAACCATTGGCATGCTGGAAGGGGGAACAGGCAGACCCTAGACACGCTGGGATGGGGATTGGCAGGCGGATGCTATTTAAGGACAGTCGTTTGTGCAATACGGAGATAGTTTATTCCTCTTGCCATAACTTACAATCAAGCCTTGCGTAAGTGACTGGTGAGTAAGTTGTTGGAAACGAGGACGGACAGTAATTTACCCTCGCCAACGAAATTGGATGAGTTATATATATATATATATATATATATATATATATATATATATATATATATATATATATATATATATATATATATATATATATATATTGCGTATGTTTTTCTATCAATACAAAATATCTAAAAGTCCCCAAGGAATTTTAATGAAATTTTGCAAAACGGCTGGCAGTTATTGATAACATTTTGTCTTGTAATTACACCCTCTCTGGCATCGTAACTACATATCCATGTCATACAATATCTCAGTTACCATATAGAGTTTTGAGATGGGTCATCAACATTCAACGAGTTTTTTGAACGATTGAATTCCTTCTTGTTGTTTGCGTCGATAATACAACGTTTCGGCCGATCCATCCTATGGAGTTCTTCGATGTACTATCTGAGTGCAAAGTTGATAAACAGAATGTTCCAATGATAACAGTAAACGGGATATCTGAATGGTAGCCACGCTAAGTGAAGGGTTTGGATAATGTCGATTTTTTTTCTTTCCTTGTCAGGTTTGAATTCCCATGTCTTGTTCTTGTTGAGTAGAGGAGACCACATCGGGTTGAACTCTGCACTTGTCTGACATAGAGTTAATCGACATATTGATATGGAATGCTCTCCTTTGGAGAGAGAAAGACGAACACTTCCCTCTCTTAGAAGAAATTCATATCTTGGACTGGGGACACTGATGGAAACTGGGAAATCAACAAGACAAAATTCAAACAGTATCAAAGAACTGAATCGTCCGAAAAAAAATATTCAAATAACTCGAAGTGTGGAAACTTTCAGATGGATCCATGATTTCTTTCACAGTTACCTCTCTAGCATCATACGTATATGTCAACACAATATCTCAAATGAATTTTATCTATATGTATTTTGTTGTGGATCCAGGATGCACCATTAGAGCTAGAGGGCTGAACACTCAAACATTAACTCCTTAATATATTTAGGCAAAACAGATTTTCTAGGAAGATGTGCATCGGAAAAATTAGTAGAAATTTTGGGTAGATTCAATAATTTTTACTGCTTTCTCCCCTGCATTATTAATATTTCCAAACTGATTTTCACTCTGTTTTCAGTGACAATAGCATTAGCTGAAGTGTGTTCCCTAGTATTACACAATTGTCCAGGAACAATTGACCCCACAGGATAACTATCCATTTGATAACTGTCCCTGGGTAAATGACTCTAGACAATTGCCCCCTTAACACTTGACCCCTCGATATAATTCATTCATATGAGCAACTACTTAATTTCTGCAAATTTTAACTTAGGCTTTACAAATACTGTTATCCAAGGATGATTATCAAAATTGAAGTTGACCTAAAACTGTGATCTCAGTATTTGATACTTGACCATTTCCTTATGTTGTTTCTTCAGCCCATCAATGGCTGTTTCTCCGTAACTGATGATAGAAGAAAAACCAATGGCTGTTTCTGCGTAACTGACACCAAAAGAAAGACCAATGGCTGTTTCTGCGTAACTGATGATAGAAGAAAGACCAATGGCTGCTTCTGCGTAACTGACACCAAAAGAAAGACCAATGGCTGTTTCTGCGTAACTGATGATAGAAGAAAGACCAATGGCTGCTTCTGCGTAACTGACACCAAAAGAAAGACCGATGACTGTTTCTCCGTAACTGATGATAGAAGAAAAACCAATGGCTGTTTCTGCGTAACTGACACCAAAAGAAAGACCAATGGCTGTTTCTGCGTAACTGATGATAGAAGAAAGACCAATGGCTGCTTCTGCGTAACTGACACCAAAAGAAAGACCAATGGCTGTTTCTGCGTAACTGATGATAGAAGAAAGACCAATGGCTGCTTCTGCGTAACTGACACCAAAAGAAAGACCGATGACTGTTTCTCCGTAACTGATGATAGAAGAAAGACCAATGGCTGTTTCTCCGTAACTGATGATAGAAGAAAAACCAATGGCTGTTTCTGCGTAACTGACACCAAAAGAAAGACCAATGGCTGTTTCTGCGTAACTGATGATAGAAGAAAGACCAATGGCTGCTTCTGCGTAACTGACACCAAAAGAAAGACCAATGGCTGTTTCTGCGTAACTGATGATAGAAGAAAGACCAATGGCTGCTTCTGCGTAACTGACACCAAAAGAAAGACCGATGACTGTTTCTCCGTAACTGATGATAGAAGAAAAACCAATGGCTGTTTCTGCGTAACTGACACCAAAAGAAAGACCAATGGCTGTTTCTGCGTAACTGATGATAGAAGAAAGACCAATGGCTGCTTCTGCGTAACTGACACCAAAAGAAAGACCGATGACTGTTTCTCCGTAACTGATGATAGAAGAAAGACCAATGGCTGTTTCTGCGTAACTGACACCAAAAGAAAGACCGATGACTGTTTCTCCGTAACTGATGATAGAAGAAAGACCAATGGCTGTTTCTCCGTAACTGATGATAGAAGAAAAACCAATGGCTGTTTCTGCGTAACTGACACCAAAAGAAAGACCAATGGCTGTTTCTGCGTAACTGATGATAGAAGAAAGACCAATGGCTGCTTCTGCGTAACTGACACCAAAAGAAAGACCGATGACTGTTTCTCCGTAACTGATGATAGAAGAAAGACCAATGGCTGTTTCTGCGTAACTGACACCAAAAGAAAGACCGATGACTGTTTCTCCGTAACTGATGATAGAAGAAAGACCAATGGCTGTTTCTGCGTAACTGACACCAAAAGAAAGACCGATGACTGTTTCTCCGTAATTGATGATAGAAGAAAGACCAATGGCTGTTTCTGCGTAACTGACACCAAAAGAAAGACCGATGACTGTTTCTCCGTAATTGATGATAGAAAAAAGACCAATTGCTGTCCCTCCGTAACTGATGCCAAAAGAAAGACTAAAAGGAGTAATGCAGAAAGAGGAAGAAGTATAAAGTATTTCGGGGTATTTAAAAATTAGATGTGTCTTGTGTGAGTCGGCTACTAAAAGGGAAATGTTTGAGGATATTTTGTAAGTTATGAAAGAAGAGAGGGGGAATTAAAATTTTGAGGAAAATAAAAAAAAGATAGGACATAGAAAGAAATAAAACGATTAAGAAGTAAAGAAAGAAAGAGAAAAGAAAAACAAACAATATCGGGTCTGATTAGGCTTGCAATGGAGACCATGATTTAGCCAAAATCTTTCAGCGGCAAATAGGAAAAAAAGCGTGATAAATGTATAGGTTACTTCTCTTGTCTTTCGTTATTCAATGGTCATTAAAAAAAAGGAACTGTTAATACTGCACCCCCCCTAAAAAAAAAATTCAGCATATACACATTCCAAATTGAATCCTCTACGAAATAATCATTGTTGGGATTTAAAAACACGTTTTTTCTGGACATAATAAGGAGTGATTATGTATATTTTTAGCCCTCTTGCTCCAACGGTGTGATCTTTTTGCGTGATACTTTGCCATCCAGTCAAACAGATCAACTTAAAAACTGAAGAAACTAATGTTGGCAGCTGATGCCTTCTCATCGGCAAAGAAATAAATAAACTGACTCAGGAAAGAAAAAAGAAGAAAGAATGAATGAATGGAAGAAATGACAAAGTGAGAAGATGTGAAAAACATATGTGTTATCGTCATCCAAAGCAATCTCCAAAACTTTAGATATAGGTTTCTTCAGTTTTGAAGTTGGTTTGGCTCCCTAGCTCAGTACACAGTGCACATACAAGCCACATCAATAGAGCTAGAAGACTGAACATTCAAGCATTATTATATCGAGACAAAACGGATTGTTTGTTTTCTCACGGATATATTTGAATTTCTGACATTATTTTTCCAAAAGAAAACAAATCATCAAAGTTGTTTCTTCGTTTTTAAATGGTTGATAGGAGATATTTCTATCATAAAAATTTGCACCTTTAAGTGGAAGAGTCCATTATTACAAATAACAGAAAAAAATTCAACGATATCTAAGTGGATCGACAGTTTCAACTTCAATATTTTTGTACTTGATGAATTAGAGATAGCACTCAAAGGATGCGTCTCAATATTTCCCTATTTTTTGTTATCTCATGATGAGTATACTTGTTTCTGTAGCAAACGTATGCGTGTACTTATGAATTCGACGTACTCGATGTTGTAAAACGCCTTTTGAGCTGATTTCGTTTTCCAAGCTTGACAATGAAGACAAGTTCAGACTTTTGGTTTACGACAACGAATACAAACTTCTAAAAAGTGAAATAAATAGAGAGAGAAATGAACCGAGAGAGAGAGAGAGGGAGAGAGAGAGAGAGAGATGGAGAGAGATAGAGAGATAGAAAGAGAAACTTACGCCATCAATCGACAGAAGAAAGGAAAATTGAAAAAAAGTGGCAAGAAAAAAAAAGAGAGATGAGGAGAAAAGAAGTGAAAAAGGAAGAAAATACAGAAAAGAGGAAAGGCAGCTATTAGATTGAATTTTTCGGTTTAGTTTACCAAATTCTTTTAATTTCAATTTATTTCTATTTCTTTCTATCTAAAATATTCACTGTAATTTCTTTTCACTCTTTTATTTCTCGATTCCTTCCGGTCCTAACTGTTCTTAGTAGAAACTTGGAATTCCGCACATACACACCGTTCAATGTGTAGACAAAAAAATTTTATTTTGACTTAGCGACTGAAATAGTTGGGTTCAGATGAAACTTGATTGCAAAATAGTCTGGCTTGATTTTGAATGAAAGAAACATGAAACAATCTGCAGAATTTGAGATTGTTTGCCTACAAAATTTGCGCACTGGTTGTGAAAGATTGGTGCACAGGCCCAGCTTAGAGGGAACTTAATGTTCATGATTAATCGAAATCGGGTGAATTTCTGTTTTCAATCCTACACATAGTTTGAGGGAAAACACGATCTTCTTTTCATCTAAAGACAAGAGAGAAAAGTAAAGCGATGTCTACTCTAGAGACATGATTGCCGTGGGAGGTTTGCTGGGGAAACAAGACAAGAGGACAACAAAGAAGAAGGGGAATACAAAAAATATTTTGTATATGTATATGTATATATATATATATATATATATATATATATATATATATATATGTGTGTGTGTGTGTGTGTGTTTATGTATATTTATATGTGTGTGTGTGTGTGTGTGTGTGTGTGTTTATATATATATACATATACACGTGTGTGTGTGTGTGTGTGTGTGTGCATGTGTGTGTATGTGTGGATATGAGGTGATCCGGAAGGATGGAATTTTTCTCCCCAATTTCAAATTCCAAATATGTAATAAAACATAGAATGTTCTGCATCACTACAAGCTCCTCAGAGAAAGATGACTCGCAACAAGCGAAATGCATCAAAATACGCCTTCGTAAAACTGACAATTTTAAAGATGTAACGTCTGCTTTTCTCTTCAACTTCAAATCATCATTTTGATCCACACACACACACATAAAAATACATACATATATATATATATATATATATATATATATATATATATATATATATATATATATATATATATATGTGCGTGTGTGTATTTCCGAAAAATTTATGCACTAACACTATCTTAAAGAAAATTTAGCAATATATATATATATATATATATATATATATATATATATATATATATATATATATATATATATATATATATATATATATATTATTAGGGGGTGGTATCATCTAGGGTGATATTGCTCAATATTTTGTAACAGCATAAACATGAATTCTCTTGTTCGCTCCCCCTCTTTTTCTTTCTTTTTCTCCCTCCCTATCCTAATACACACACACACACACACACATTTATATATATATATACATATATATATATATATATATATATATATATATATATATATATATATATATATATATATATATATATACATATAATGAACTGTTATTAGTCCACAGATTATCAAAGGCTTTTCCAATCACAGACAACCAACTATACCCACCCTCGTTGCTTGTCAAACAATAGAAACCGTCATGTAATTGATGTATTTTGGTTAATGAATTAAATTAAATTTTCTTTGGGTGCTCATCTAATGGGGCCCTGTGGCTCAGAACAAATTTAGTCTGCATATTGAAATAGTTACTTATTTCCCACCCATTCAAGACGTCGATGTTCAAGCTTGGGTGTAGTTCTGCCGTTTGAATGCTAATTCACAAGGGTGCTGCGACTTTTCAAACTTCAAGATTTGCATAACATAGTCTTGCCTCTTGTCCGATCCAATGGAAATAAGTTACCATTCATTTCAAAACTGGTTCCTGTTTATCGTAAGTCAATGTTTATCAAATTCGTCTCAGTGACTAATTTGTTCGGTGTCTTCCTATTCAGACAGAGTACCAGCGTTCATCTCAATACCAGAACACATAGCTTAAAAATCAGCGGTAGCATTCACACTTGTGACGTCACCACACATAATTTTACAGGTGGTCACTAAACATCACGCGTCAACATGAGAGAGAATAGAACTTGATCCAATCATCTACCCCGCAAATGTGAACAGAAACAGAAAATGTGGGACGCGATATCGCGTGAGCAGACTTGCAGGGGCTTATGGTATCATGCCTGTTGTAGCTGTTAGAGTTGTGTGTCTCGTTAACTATTCAAATGAACGTTAGGCTACCCTACGCATTGCTAACGATCACGTGAAGCCAAATGCCTTTGCTTAACAGAATATACTTGATATTGACAAGGTTTAACTTAGTAATTATCAAACATATTCTTCTTCACTAAACTCAGCTTAGTTTGACCCAAGGCCAAAATAATAGTCTCCCAGTAATGATAAAATTCTTTCTGGTTGTAAAATTCAACAGCATAAGCTTGTTAATCATCACTACGGCATATTTAAGGATTTTAAGATATTTACCAAGGGTTACAATCATAGCGTAACACCAATACAGTAGAGACGGGAATAAATTGCTATTCCGTCACGTGACCGCACGTGGAAATACCATGGAAAATGATTGTACTCACTGTAGGACAATGGTCAGGAGAGAAACAATCACGTGACCAACGTCTTTCAGTAGCATGCGTGTTAGGAGTGATCAATTTAAAACAGGAAAATGATTGATCAATGAATCACATTTTTCCCCCTCTCTCGTATTTGTTGGGTAGTGGTCATTAAAAATCTGGATTTAAAAGAAATCAAGCTGCGGGTGAATAGAAGATCCAATTTACCATGGACTCACATTGTAAATTGGAACCCGACGGAAGGAAATTGTTGAAAAAGATTTTTTTTCGAGACATAACAAGGAGTAAATGTTCAAATTTCAGAATTTTGCTTCTATTGATGCGGTGTTGATGCCTAATTATTGATTTGCCAACCAACCAAACAGCCTGACAAACTTAAAAATTGAAGAAAATTTTGCTGACATTTCTGGTTGATAATTTGAAAAAAAAAAAAAGGAAAAAACAGGGGAAAAATAGATGAGACTGAGAAAGTGGATGTTGAATCGTGGAAGAAAGAAGGAAACAGAGAAAGAAAAAAAAAGAAAAAAGAAAGAAAGAAAGAAAGAAAGGAAGAGAGAAAACAAAAGGAAGGAAGGAAGGAAGAGAGAAAACAAAAGGAAGGGAGGAAGGAGGTGTGAAAGAAAGAAAGATAGATGGATAGATAGGTGGATGGATAGATAGAAATAGAAATAAATAGATAGATGGATGGGTAGATGAAGAAGAAAAAAGACAGAAAGACAGAGAGAAAGGGAGGAAGGAAGGAAGGAAGATATATATATATATATATATATATATATATATATATATATATATATATATATATATATATATATATATATATATATATATATACAGAGAGAGAGAGAGAGAGGGATAGATAGATGGATAGATATAAAGAAATCGAGATAAATAGATCGATGGATAGATAAATAGCTAGATGAAGAAAAAAAGAAAGGAAAAAAGAAACGATGAAACAGATAGAAAAACGAAGGGGGAGAACAATCAGAGAAGATGAAAGAAATTCACAAGAGTTAAAGGCAAAACAAAAATAATAATACGAGAGAAAAAAAAGCATATTTAAACTCGCGGTCGCAGTCAAAAACTGAACAACTGAAGCGTCAAAATTTGAAACCTTAATCGCATGGAAGGATAGAAATGCTCAGAATAAATTTTATATGTGACATCACTGGCGCTTTACACTTGGAAGTATCAAAGATAAAGTGAAAAATAATCTGGTAATATCTAGATTCGGGAGAATCTAAATGTAATCAATGAACCCGTCGAAATAAGGCTGCCAAAGGTTGAAACGTATTTTACCCCAAAACAAAAATAAAATCATTTTTAGAAAGAGCACTGTTGCCAATTTTTAAATCCGTAGACCAAACGGCATGGCCAAGAGCGCTGAAATAAATAAACATAAACATAGGCCTGTACAAAAATGGATAAAATCCTTTCATCAGCTCATTGTGTGTGTGTGTGTGTGAGGATGTGTGTGGATGTGTGTGTGTGTGTGTGTGTGTGTGCGTGTGTGTGTGAAGATGTGTGTGTGTGTGGAGATGTGTGTGTGTGAGGATGTGTGTGTGTGAAGATGTGTGTGTGTGAGGATGTGTGTGTGGGGGTGTTGGTGTGTGTGTTGTGTGTGTGTGTGTGTTGGTGTGTGCGTGTGTGTGTGTGTTGAATAGTAATGAAAAGAGAAAACAGGAATTTTAGGAGTAAAATATCCAAGATAATCACCGCAGAAAGCAAAAAGAAAAAAAAGAAAGAAATATATATCAAAGCTGAGTGAGAAACGACAAAGGAAGAGAACATAAAGGAAGGAATATTGATTGTGTGAAAGAGACAAGGACTGGAAAAGAAGAAAAAAAAAGAATGTAAAAAAAACGGAAGAAAAAATATATAAATAAATAGTAACAAAAAGAATATACAAGTAAATAAACAAAAAATACGAAAAAAAAACATGCATCAAAAGAACAGTAGAGAAAGAATCAATGAAAGATAAATTGAAAAAGTAAAAGAAAAAGAAAAACGAACATCGCTTGAACGAAAGGAGAAAAAGTACAGTAAATGTTAGAAAGAAAAAAAAGAAGAAAGAAAGAAAAGGAATGAAAGTAATATAAAGCGTATGAAAGAAAATCCAAATTTCATTTCATCCCGTGTCTTTCTTCTCCTTGGGCATCTCAAAGATAATAATATTTTATGATTTTAACAGTTAGCGAATGGAACGTTCTGGAAGTGTTCCCGCCTCGTGCCTCTTTCCAGGCACTGGCACCTTCGTCACGCCCCTCTATTGCCAGACCCCATGCAAGAGCGATAGGCGAACGGTCAAATTTTGAAACGCAGGACGAGGAATTCCCCCAACAGTCATTGCAACGAAATAGACAAGGTCTTGTGAGGTCAACACAATACGGAATTCCTCGAACGAGTAAAATGGATTTATAGCTGACAGAAACGGTTTCCACTGGGGGACCGGGCGTAGTTACGTCAAAGGAAGGAAGGAAGGAAATTGTAAATTGCTCTTCTCAAGCTTGAGAATAAGCAGAAGACGAAAAAGGAAAAATTCGAAGAAGAAGAAGAAGAAGAAGAAGAAGAAGAAGAAGAAGAAGAAGAAGAAGAAGAAGAAGAAGAAGAAGAAGAAGAAGAAGAAGAAGAAAGAGGGGGAGGTGGAGGAGGAGTTGTAAGATGAGACGAAGCAAGAGTGAGAACATACAAAACAGAAGGGTGTGTCGAGAGAAAAGGGGAGAGTTTTCCCTCTGGGGGCCATGGAATAGTTACGTGAAAGGAAGGAAATTCTAAATTGCTCGTCTTGAGTTGCTCTCACCCTGTCCATCCTTCTTCATTCTGGAGTTTTGTGTCTTTGATATTTCTCTTGCTGGGGGGAGAAGACACTTTTGTGTGGTTGGAAAGACAGAATTACGAGGGAGGAAATAGAGAGAGAGAGAAAGAGGGGGGTCAGAGAGAAAGGGTAGCAAAATCTTGGGAATGGATGATAAGAAAGTATTTGAAGAAAGTAAAAGAAAAGAATGGAGAAGAAGAGGAAGAAGAAGAAGAAGAAGAAGAAGAAGAAGAAGAAGAAGAAGAAGAAGAAGAAGAGAAAATAACTGAAAATGCAGATTAATAAGTTGATGATGATGATGATGAAGATGAAAAAAAGACCTGAGAAATGCAGAAGAAGAAGAAGAAGAAGAAGAGAAAATAACTGAAAATGCAGATTAATAAGTTGATGATGATGATGATGAAGATGAAAAAAAGACCTGAGAAATGCAGAAGAAGAAGAAGAAGAAGAAGAAGAGAAAATAACTGAAAATGCAGATTAATAAGTTGATGATGATGATGATGAAGATGAAAAAAAGACCTGAGAAATGCAGAAGAAGAAGAAGAAGAAGAAGAAGAAGAAGAAGAAGAAGAAGAAGAAGAAGAAGAAGAAGAAGAATTTTCAAGTCGAGAAGAAGTGAAGAGAAAGGGGATTGAAGTCAGAAAAGAACGACGAAGAAGAGAGTTGGCAGAGGGCAAGGAATAAAAGAAGAAAAAGACAAGAAAATAGAGAAATAGTGAGGTATAGGTTAGAATAAAGAGAAAGAGAATTGAGAAGAAATTATTGATCAAAGAAAAAAGAAAGAACAGGACTGTAAAAAAAAGTAGAATTTGAAAAACTGAATGAAATTCATAGAAGAAACAGGAAGAAGAAACAATGGAAAAACAGGAAGGAGACACAATGAGACACAGGGAGTAAAACTGTGGTAAGGAGAGTCTGAATTAAATATATTGGAACTGAAGAGAATTGTACAAAGTGAGGTACGTTTTGGTGCAGCCCGTTGAGACGCTGACGTTTTGGCACGACCGTTTGGGCACCAAACATATTTTTGGCACTGATCCATTTGGCCACAGACGATTTGGCGCTAAGAACATGTTTTTCTATCGGTGAATCTCCTCATAATCCCAACACTAATCCTAAAAAAGATTATGGATAAATAATCCAATGAACTCGACGAAGAAGACGACAAAGAAGTAGAGAGAAGGCAGTAAAAGAAAGAAAAAAATGGAAAAGTTGGAGAGAAGAATCGGTGAGAATTAGAATAAAGACAGGCCTGGCTGCTGCAGGATCAAACTCCACTCCAAGTTCAACCCAACGGAGGATGAATACGGCAACGTTTTTATTGGATATTTGGGAAATATATATAAATATATTTTGTTGTAGAAGTGTATTCATTTATGAGAATGAAATAAGCCCTTGCGTTTTTTCAACTTAAGTATGGATTTTAGTTGGTATTTCAAAATTTTGATAGAGCTCAGGAAAAGAAACAATTGCCAATTACCGTAAAGAATGTTAATTTTTACTCATCTAAATTTGATGGCAATTCTTTTTTTGTTTTTGCTATTCGAAAATCAAACTTAGATTCGGCGTTCGAAGATGTATCCACGATGAAGTTTCAACGCTATTATTGTCCGGTCACATGACCTTCAGTATAAGAGTATAGGCTATCTTACCAAAGAACATCTTTCCATGAAATACAAGTACATCGGACCCAAAACAGCTGAGAAAATCGATTTCAAAACATTGGGCTTAGACCCCATCATCGCCAGATTACGTGATCCGGAGTGGAAGATTTTGATGAGTAAGCATCTTACAAAGCCACTGCTTTATACCAAGTTTCAAGTAAATCTGACTTGTAACAGTTAGGAAAAATGTAGAGACCGACTGACGGATATGGCCCCTCATTGAAAGGGGAGGACGTCTTTAAAGTGGAGAAGAATCGGGGAAAAGAGATAAACTATTTGAATTATGTAGACAAAACAAAGTAAAAAGAGAGAGAAGCAAGAGAACAGCCAGCTCATACCTCTACCAGACCTATTGTTATGATGCAGGGGAAGTAAATGCGAATAACACTTGGATCCGCCCAAAGATTGAATCAATTCTCACTTTATCGATGGCCTACTCATCAACGAAATGTCTCCGGAATTCATGTTGAATTTGAAGATATTTTATTGATAGTGAGAGCAAATGCATGAAACTATATCCCTCACTCGAAAGAAATCCTGAATTCGCCACAAAATCCAACCAACTCCTCCTTCCACGATAGCCAATCTTCTAAACCCTTATTAAATATTATATACACTAAACACAGTCTGTTTTTTAGTTTACGCAACCAACTTGGTCATGTTTTCTGTTGTTGTTGTTGTTATGTACCAAAAAATTTACTCTTCTAGCCGAAGAAATATTCTTTCAAAGTTATAAGAATGTATTATTAGTGCATTCCAACGCTGGGAATGTTCCTCGTCATTCGGAAATAATGTGCTATATTTGCAACTGTTACGATTAGATCTGTGATTGCAATCAGCCATTCGACCATTATGGCTGGGTGTTTCTTTGATATGCTTTGTCGTCTGCTTTCCGATGGAAAAACGCGTGAAAAAAATCGATAAAAATCACTAAAAACTATCAAAGTTTTCTTTATCAAATATAAACTACATATCCTATACTGGAAAACTATGCTAAATGGCAGTGGAAATAACCAAATAAAAGGCGAAAAATGAAAGGAGCAAGATTCTCCTACCGATTGTCAGGAAGATGTCTAAGATATTCATAGCACACATACACGTGGGCTTATTCCATTCAAATGAATCCATTTATACAATATATGGATACATATTTTATGCATTTTTATCTATTATACACACACTGCAGAAGTTGCAGTAATAACCTTCAGACGGAATAGAAGTTTAAGTGGAGTTTGACCCTGAAGCTGCTATCTAATTAAAGATACATTGCTTACAGCTCTGCACCTAATTAAAGAGAATGCACTTTAGCAGTAAACAATAATTTAAGACATATTAGTCTAAAGTGGAGTTACTAGCACTTCTAACAAATTGTTCTATTCATATGAATTCACAACATCATCATTTACTTATTATTTAATCGTTTGAAATGTCTTCCATTTATAAATCTCGATGCATTCCAGAAAGTTCTCCATCTCGTTTTAGTTCCAGACTCATGATCTAATAGATCGTCGGGTGCTATGCTGTATATTTGCTTTTATGGCATATCTCAGCCGGTGGTGTTCATCTCCTCTGTAAGTAATGAATGGCTGGTTATATTGGTTTACATGGTATCCACAGCAAGGATTAAATCTTCGACCTCATCCAGTGGAACGAGTCTGCTTTAGGGGATATCCTGTTATTTGAATAAGAGTAGTCTGTCTCCTAGTCTGGTCACCAACCAAGGATATAAAGCTTGGTCTACACGCTATTCAATTCATGGAATCAACTCGTCAAGGATCTCATTCCTGAGAGAGGATTGTCTGAACTCAACTTCCTGGATCAATCGTCTCTGCTGTCGATTATGATGCCAAACACACCTTAACTATTTGTACTAATGTCAAACATTGCCTTTTAAAACTTTACAAAACAGCATTTACTCCTACTTGTACCTACTAAGTGTCAGTTTTCCGTTTCTGATATTCCATTGTATGTTTTCTCGATGAAACATGAGGAGTAACCAGTATCTAATGAGCGTTATATATTCAGCAATCATTGTCTCCAAAATGAAGTAAGCTCAACCTTAAGAATATGCACGTACCAGTAATACATAGCTGAGTATGCTTCAAATATACTTCTAAGATTTCCCTCGTATAACGCAAAATATGTCACTGAGAAGCTTTGCATCAACTTTATAGAATACCTGGTTTTGCTCAAGTATCATTAACATAGAAACATTTATTTCGTGCAAAACATGAACGACTTAGTTGATAGCAACTTGTTTTTAAGTTTCTTTTTGTAAATAATTGTTTTTGTAAATATTTACAATTTTAGTTAACATGTATTTGTAGATTTGATACTTTTCCAGCCTGTTATAATGCGTGATGTTTTCGAGACTTCGTTCGTTGTTGATTATCAACAGGTTCCCTCTGCTAGTTGTTATCGACGGAGTACATCCGGGAAAAGAGAAGAGTCAGGGACATCATAGAATCCATTAAAAATCTCAAATGGCAGTTGGCTGGCCATGTTGCAAGAATGGCGGACAACCAATGGACATCGCAACTCACGATATAGATCCCCCTAGATCACATGTGCAATCGAGGCTGGCAGAATATCAGGTGAAGAGACGAGCTAGACAAATTCAGAAAGTACTTCCTCTGCGACGCCCATAATAGAGAAGTGTGGCGAATCTTCGGAAAAGTCTATGTCCAACGACGGACGTTAAAAGACCGATGATGATAATGAGGAATGGAAGAATGGTGTTAATAATTAAATGATATTGTGAAGCAAAACAGAAAATAGAAATCATAGTAACAATATCCTTCAATCAGTGACAGCTCTTGGTTAGACAAGATGTGAGAAATGGATATGTCAGGTCAACATTTGCTATTCAGAAAGATTTTCCCTGCAAATTCAAATTGTGCCCCAAAACTTCTAAAAAATTCTTTTCTGAAAAAAGATATAATCAAAATGGGGCTTGTTCTATTGAAAATTATACATCCTTTATTTATCTATTTTAATTGCTACTTTTTATTTTCAGTTGAATCTTTTAGTTTCATTTAGAAAGATCGGCCTGATGAACATGGGTGTATAACAAAATATCCAGTTCTTTTGGCTGAAACTTATACCATCGATACTACTATTTAATTACTTCATTTATTCATTCATTGAGAGATTAGTATGATGATGGATTCATAAAGGCAATGGTGTCTTCGCCTAGATCTATGTATTTGACTTATGGTCTTTTGCTAGACCATCGTGCATGGGTGAGCTCTCCAAACAGAAATCTAGATGGTGTTCATTCTGCCAATATGTCCTAATCATCCAACCAAGATTGTTAGTGTGCGGTTTGGTGGCACCTGACCACATCGTTGGACTCATAAGATAATTATAGTAGATTTGTACCTTTACTTTCTATTTGTTTTCACAGAAAAAAGGCTAAAAAATCATTCAGTGTTTGTTTTGCAGGAAGTTTCTATAGGGACTGCACGCATCCCTTTCATCTATCTCTCTCTCTCTCTCTCACACACACACACACACACACTTATCTCCTGTGTCTCCCACTATTTCAATCTTCGCCGATTCAGCCAAACATCATTCACCATTTTTGAGTCTATGTCCGCTAAAAAATTTCTGCAAATGATTTAATGGTATTCGCAGCTTCGTTCTGCACCATTTCCGCTTTTTTTTTGTTGCAAAGCATCAGAAAGAGACGATAAAATTTATATACACTAACTCCACTCTTAACATGGTTCCATCCAATTTCATTTCGTTATAACGTCACCAGATAAATAAATAAATCTACGATAATATAAGATATTAGAGATAGAATTGCGAACTAAGTTATTTTTATGACTCAAGTTACTTCACATACTCACAAGATCTCCACCCTTTAATAATCAAATAACCTTCATTTATAAAATTTCGTCCATTGTAAAATCGGTTACACTCAATGTTGTTTCAGTCAAAATCGTGGTTTTCAGAAATCTAACCATAAGGTTAATGAGGTGGTTAGTGTATGAAGTAACATTTCAGTCGATTGGAAATAAGTCTGCTACAGGGCCATTTTATGAAGAGTCTATGATGATCGAACCTGATGGGTGCGCAATATTTATCCGGACTAAACTAAATTCAGCCTCGGGCTGCGTTTCTGAAACATTAAATGAATATTAACAATAGATTGTGTAAATTTACTTTCAATCAGCCACGCCCGGCCCCAGGCTAAAGATTCTGAACATAATCGAAGGGTTTTGGGACAAAGCGTTAGAGAGGGATTTTCGTGCAGTCTTAAATACAGTTAAAAGCAAATTGAGTTTATACCTCAAGCCATTCTTTATTAATGTGACCACCTTTGAACACTCCAATATATATATATGGCTACAGCGAGTTATATATATATATATATATATATATATATATATATATATATATATATATATATATATATACAGTTTCAAATATAAATATGGTTCACAAGTACTATTTAAATTCCCTGAACTTAGGAACCAGTCTCCCTCTCTCACTTATTCTCTGGTTCTCTCTCTCTCTCTCTCACTCTCTCTCTCCCACCTCTCTCTCTCACTCTCTCTCTCTCTCTCTCTCTCTCTCCCTCGGTATATATATTGAATTTTTTCTATAATCAATGAAAAAAACACGAATTGCTTGAATACAAAATCTGTCTTTTTCTCAATGTCTATAAGAGTGAAGATGTCCGTAACATATTCATCTGACAATTATGTATATGTATATATATATATATATATATATATATATATATATATATATATATATATATATATATATATATATATATATTGGATCACACCCTGTGGTTCAAACTAAGTCCAGTTTTATTGCCAGAATATTCAAGCAAATGAGAAGAGGCCTACGTATCTGCCAGGTCCTTCCTTTGCAACCTTCGACCTATCGGCTCTTCTCTTATTTGAGCCACCTCCTCCATGGGCAATATGATACAAACCCTTGGACTCAAGGGCTGGTCCTGCGCAAGTTGTAATTCATCTATCTTACTGCAGGGGGAAATATTTCCTAATTTTTCTTCCGACAAACCATCCGTATATATATATATATGTACTTATATACCCTCTAAATATTTACATTCCGTGCCTAATGCACTCATCGGGTATATAGCCTAGTAATTTTTTTTTCTTTTTCATATAATAATAGTACTATTTACTCAGCTAGATAATAACTTCATTGAAATGGTCCCCGTCGATATATGGGTAATACATCACAATTCAGACAAAGTAAATAGAATAAACAATTAAGCTGAAATCGAACTTGCCACCGATAGAGTAGCCGCTTCAACGAGGTGACGTTCTGACGATTTAGCTGAACAGCCGCCGATAATGTAAATGCCGAATAACTGCTTTCAACCCGGATTCTTATCTTGTTTATTCTTGGTCTATGCGTCTCATCCAAATTGACAATCGTGAATGCAATATATCTTATTCTGTTGGACCAGATATGTCCATTTCTTAAATACATATATATTCATGTATCTATGTGTGCATGTGTGTGTGTTTATGTGTGTGTGTGTGTGTGCGTGTCTGACTGTCTGTCTGTCTGTGCATGTGTGTGTGTGTTACAACGTTCGGTTAAGTAGGACACAAAACCACAGTGAAGGGGATTCAGTGAAGATTTATCCTTTCTTGCTTTCAATTGATCACTCCCAACACGCATGCTGCCAAAAGACATCGGTCACCTGTCTCTTTCTATTGAGTGAATAACCAGACCTGTTTCATTCTAATTTTTCTGCACTGAGCTGCAAGGCGGGTTCGATAACAGTCGTGCTTCAGTGAACACAATAAACTTCAGTGGAACATTCCAGTAATTCCAAGAAATCCTCAGGATAGTGATGGTCAACTAACTTGTGATCCAGACCATAATCTCTTTAATAAGTGCCATCCTTAGTGGGCACCCTGCTGCTATTGTCTGCTAAACTTAGCCGAATATATCTGATATTTACAATCTCGAGGTAAGTAAATACCAGATATATTCTGCTTCACTAGATTCAGCTCAGTTTGACCCAAGGCCAGAATATTAGTCTGCTCAATGATGATCGGAATCATTTCAGTAGTAATGTTCAGCACCACAAGCTTGTTAACCGTTATTACACTGATTGTTAGACTAGGGATTCAATGACATAATGGCTGAAATGTTTCCCAATCTTGCTCTAACTATTCTCCATAGATAATGAAATCTAGTCCCGACTGCACCGGTTGGAATAGATTCATCTTTTATTTATTTATGCTCTTCCCAGCATGAAATAGAGAAAAGCGGTAACTCATTTTTCTCCATGTTGAAAGATCTTTGTCGCAATTTCTCTTCCTGATGAAATATTCAAAAGGCTTAATACAATAAATGTTGTCTTCGTTCTTAATTGACCTGAGGACGAATAGCAACAACAACGTCAAGACTCAAAAAGATTTTGAACTTCATATATATACATACATACATATATATATATATATATATATATATATATATATATATATATATATATATATATATATATATATATATATATATATTTATATACATATATATGTGTGTGTGTGCGTCTATGTGTGTGAATAGATCGTTAATAGATATATCGTTCAAGTTCTCAAGTGATGGATGGATGGACAGATAGGCAGATAGATACATGGACAGACAGACAGACAGACAGACAGATAGATAGATAGATAGATAGATAGATTAATATATAGATGAATAGATAGATAGATAGATAGATAGATAGATAGATAGATAGATAGATAGGTAGATGGATCGATAGATAGATAGATAGATAGAAAGATAGATAGATAGATAGATAGATAGATGAATAGATAGATGGATTGATAGATAGATAGATAGATTGATAGGTAGATGGATCGATAGATAGATAGATAGATAGATTGATAGGTAGATGGATCGATAGATAGATAGATAGATAGATATAAATCAAGCTGAATTACTATAAATGTATTGGTAGATATAGATAACGGGATAGATGGAGAGTGATATTAATGCATTGATAGAAATGAACAAAAATGGATAAATTGATAGATAAATATGAGCAGACTTCGATTTACACACACATATAAATATATATTATATATATATATGTGTGTGTACATTATACATATACATGTATGTGTGTGTGCGTTCACGTGTGTGTATGTGTGTGTATTCCACATATTTTCAATGAACACCATAATTTATTGATTAGTTGCATGGATTTCTATCAGCCTGAAACTGAAAATAAAATAGAAAAAAAATATAAAAGAGCCTTTATATTTCTTATCTGTGCTTGATAAAAAAAACCCAAAAAAACTTACTCTCCCACAGCCTAGGTCAACAAATGGAAATAATTTCTTGTATTTACTTCAATTTCATTCCAATTGATTATATTTATGTCAAAGAAAAAATGAAAGAGAGATATGTCCATGACAAAATGCAGGGATAAAATTCTTAGACTTCCTTATAGTTCTTCGCTTGATATGAAGAATATATCGAAGAGATTATTGTGGTCAAATTCCAACTTTTACTTCTTTTACCCTGAGTAACAATAATGACAAAGACCCTCACATATGAAAATAATAACACCTCCCAGAACCATACACTGAATTTAACGCTTTGATTTAAAATCTACCATGAATTAAAACCCTTTACTTTTATATTTGATAATTAACTTATGGGGTAATTGATTATAAACTTGACATGTCTAATAATAATAATTTTTATGATTTTAGTTAGGTTAAACAGAGCTGAATTTCCCCTCCCGGACTACCGGTCTCCGATAAAAATTTTTAAAAAAGCAAACGCACGCGTGGTATACTCTTCTTCATTATTGATGTACTCTCTTTCGTTAGGGATATCAATCGCGTAGGTCGAACATTACACAATGGAGATCTTAATTTGTTCATATCTATCTATTGATTGATTTATGTGAAAAGAATTACTGATTCATTGTTGCTCTAAAAACTGCTTTGTGCAAGAAACTGTGATTATGGTATTTTCGGGTGGAAGTCAGATTAGGCAACGAAAACCTAATGGAAGCGATTTTATGATGTTTTTTTTAAAATCTGAAATTAGTGTTGTTTCTTCGTTGGAATGCTAAAATATTGTAAATACTGCAGCTTGGATACAAAAAAAAAAAGGAATCAGAGGGAAGTAAAGATTACCCGTAACTGTGTATTTTTTAATGGTGAATGCATGCAATGGAAAATATGAGATAGAAGGACAGGTAGAAGGGCAGAAAAAGAGAAAGGAAAAAAGGAGCAAAACTTTTTGAAGCATAAAAAGTAGAAAAACACACAGAAAACAATGCCAAAAAAAAAAGAATATTAAATCCCAATGAGGTGGAAGAAGGAATACAAATAATCAAGGAAAAAAAGTTGAATTAATGACATGGAAATGAAAGGTACCCATTGGGTTATTGATAGAACAGGGAACTATTTACATCGATATATATATATATATATATATATATATATATATATGTATACACACACACATATATATATATATATATATATATACATATATATATATATATATACATATACATATATATATATATATATACACACACATATATATATATATACATATATATATATATACATATATATATATACATATACATGTATATATATATATATATGTGTGTGTGTGTGTGTGTATATTGAGGGTTCTTTTGGACGTGTGTAGCTGCACGAGCCATGATGTATGATCAATTTCTGAATTCCAAAGAGAAGCACAAATGAGATATATACCTTTGAGGTCTCTGCAGGATATCTTACCCGGTAACGGTCTCGTAGAAAAATTGATAATCCATCGATTAAAAGTAAGATTTCTCTATCATTCAATGCGTGTCTCTACGTCTCTATCCGTCAGTCTTTCTCCGCCTCTGTCTGTCATTACCCTCTCTCTCTCTCTCTCTCAGTTACACCGTCTTTCTGATACATGTTTCTTTATCTGAAAGATTTTATTGCTTTACTGCTGTGTAGTTACGGCCAAATCACCTTGGATACACCTGTTCACACACGATCATCGAAGCTGAATCTAATCAGTACTTAGATGAGAGACTGTCTGGGATTATCAGGTGCTGATCTACGAATGTATTGAGCTCTTCTTCCATCGGACGCTTTCAAAATGGCGGAGAAGTAGAACTTAGGCACATTACTCCATACCAAGCATCTAGAAACAGCAGCTCAAGTTTTGAAGCTGCTAAAATTGTTTGCTAAAACAAAATGAACCATACTTATACTCCTGTTCAAAGACATGAGACAACCATTTCCAGTTTACAAAAGATCTTAACACATTAGAAAACATATAAACACACGTTGAGGCCAAACTGGTGGAAAGGACATTTGAGAACACTGGCTGAATGTGGGAGGCGGTGAGAAATGAATGGAAGTGAACTCTGTTACCAGCTATCGAGCAGCTTACCCGACGGCTATGTTCCCTGAACGAGAAAAAAAAAAGAAAAAAACTACCCTATACTGAAAATTTTTTTGAACCAAAACATTGCATTCGGTAATTGATTTAAAAAAGGCCTTTTTTCCTACATGCAGGTTCAGTTTTTAAAGAATCACAATCAACATCATCTGTTCTATTGAAAATATATCAAAGGAGTGAAGGAACCAAACCATATAATGTTGATTTTCATTTCAGTACAAATTTCATTGTGTACTTCTGTTTCTTGGCGTCGTCAAACTAAACTCAAATTAATGAGCATGAAATATATTTTGCCTTAGTTTTTGATGTGTATCCGCCGCAGAAATAAGAGTTCGTGAGCAGCGGCAGAACGTTCTTCTATTTATTATCGAACGCTTAGTCGATGAGCAAACGGGTAAATGATGTTCGTATGACGTTTTAGTTGTTTTAAGTGTGTGTCCATTTCTGACCGTTTGTATAATGTTTTTCAGCAAGAAAATGCAAAATGACCCTGACTGAATAGCATTTGTAAGATCCCTGGAAGAAATTGTCACAAATCGTTCCAACAAAAAGTATTAAAAAAAACCCATTGTTTATTTCAAATTACGGATATCAGATGAACAGTGGCTAATTCAAACATAATTATCAATCCTCAAAATACTGTTTACACCAAAAGAACAACCGAATCACTTTTATCAGTTCCATTCTCAGCATATAAAAATATCGTGATCGTAGATGGAATAAAGAAATATAGTCGGAAGTAGCTGGACTTACATACGCACTGACGGCGGGCAGGAAGTTCTTCGAATGTGATGAAATTTATTTTCTGATTTTCTTATTCAATCTGTTGAAATCAACATTTTTTTCGGTCTAAGGAAATTAGGGAAAAAAGTTATCAACATGGTATATGTGTGTCAGTGAATTCAACCGAAACAATTCAAATGAATCCTCGCTGCCATGTGCCTTAAATGATGTCAGCTTTCTATTTTCAACTTAACCACGTGAGTACGTTCATTATACATGTTTAATGTAATTTAAGTTTATCTCAATACTTGATAACCCAAATGAGAAAGATGCGTGTTCTAAATTTAGTAGTATAAAATAGCTTGAGAAAGCGTAGTTAAAGCTGCGATAGTAAGCCTAAAGTTGGCACTGAGATGTTTATCAAAGGAGCATAAGGCCGTTTACCATTAATTTTTAAACCATTCTCCTTTTTTTCTTTTTTTTTAAAACTGTCTCCGATTATAAGTGATTGTGTGTATTCTTATCTATAAGTTACCAGGTAAAATTATAAATATTTATTTCTTTTTTTTATACAATCGATAACACAACTCATCTCTATTTCAGACTGTTGTAACTAAGGACCGTAGAGTTTTTGTGTGGAGGCACAGTTAATCATTGAATAATTCTTTTTTTAAACTCTTTGTCTTCCTCTAGTTTGAGATGTCGGTTTAACTGCGACAGCGTAAATGGGTAAATAAATATATTTTTAATCTATTTTTTTCCTATACGGAAATATCCTAACCCGTTATTGCTGTTATGACTTACAACTTTTTACCTTTGGCTTGGTTTATATTTATACTTTTTTTTTAAAAAGTCAGGATAAGACTTACAAAAACTCATCTGAGGATCTATTTCCTTTTTTCTTCCTCCACTGTGATGCAGATGAACTAGGAAGATCTATTTTTTCGAGTTTCAAAGCGAGCATAACATTTCCATTCACGTGTTCTTTGCACATAACATTACCATAAGTAGATATCTGAAGACTATGCATAATCAGGAACTTGTTGATAGGAATTTTCTAGGGTAACTTTCCTTTTTTCATGGTTAAAAAGTTTTAAATGAGAGACTGAAAGAATGAACCGAAAGTAAGTAGTCGTTGTACAAATTAGCCATAATATTTTATCATGTTTCATCGGAAAAAAATATTCAAAAATGTATCTTTATTCGATGAACTTTTTAAAGATATTTTTTCACGTGATGAAGGGAATAAAGATTATAAGTGTGCAATAAACACATGGACATAAAAATCAAGCATTGCTCGTTGACTGTGCTATACAGTATATGTGCCATTACTTGTCTGCAACTGTACGTGGGATGTTTCCCATCAAACTTTACAGTTTGTTTACAGTTTGAGTAACCTTTGCAAGCAGTGGTGTACGAACGTCTTACAAATGTTCAAAGAACATGTCTGTACTGGGTGAATATGCAATTGAGTTCGACATTAG
The DNA here is from genome assembly GCA_963457665.1 of Thysanoteuthis rhombus. Classification (NCBI taxonomy): domain Eukaryota; kingdom Metazoa; phylum Mollusca; class Cephalopoda; order Oegopsida; family Thysanoteuthidae; genus Thysanoteuthis; species Thysanoteuthis major. Next base: position 4,700,103 of record OY735238.1, on the reverse strand, counting down.
GCCACAGTATTGGGACTTACGGTAAGGATCTCACTCATTTCAGTAGTAATTTGACAATCACAAGCTTGTTAATCGTCACAGCTTTGATTCCCTCTCTCTCTCGCTCTCTCTCTTTATATATATATATATATATATATATATATATATATATATATATATATATATATATATATATGTTTGTGTGTGTGTGTGTTTACATGGAAAAATTCAGTGTCTTAAACTGAGTTTCTTGCCAATGGGTGCATTCGTCAAAGCGATCGTCAGAATTTGAATTCATATAAAAAAAAAATCTCATTGAAAAAAGGTCAGAATGTTCTCTATTCATGTCATCAGTGGAATTTATCAGAGGAAAACATCTGAAATAGAGTGAACAACATCTAAATTATGGAGATTCTAGTAATTAATATCAAAATATGGCCCAAAGAGGGTCAAAAACGTTACCAACCCAGCATTTTTTTTAGGTGTCACTGTAAAACATATGAATCAATTATGCTTTTATCTGATGTCATAGTCTCGAAATCGTTAATTATTCCAGCGGACACTCTGTAAAAGATATGGCTTGGATCCATGCAAGGAGATCAGATAAGCACGTAAATATTGCTCTAGTCACAATGGGTCATTGGCAGTCACTGAACGAATCAACTTTTAATAATGAACGTCGAATCATGTTATCTAATATAAATATAATAAAAAGCAATATCATATCTAAATCTGATTGGTCACCGAATAAAAACCGTCACATGACCAACGTCTTTTTTGCTGTTTAGTTTGTTTGGGATGATCAATCGTAAGTTTGGAAAAAAAAAAGGTTGATCCGTGCATAAGTCCATCTTCTTGCCTTTTATTGAGCTATGATCCTTACAAATGTTCGTACTTCCAAAAATAAGATGAGTGTAACACCAACTAAATGGTCAATTTTGCTTAGAATTGCATTTCAAATTGACCCCCCCAACCTGTTTTTTATAAAATAAAACGAAAATGAATAAAATGTTGAAATAATTATCCCTCTAGCTCTATTGGAGCGTCCTGTATGCACGTTATATGCATATAAAGCCAGCCACACGGATTGACCTAAATACTGAAGAAACCATCGATGACTGTTTTGTTATCGTTTAGGTTTACGGTTTCTAATATACAATTTATAACAAATGTCGTATATACAACAGGGACACCGATGACATGCTTCGCTTCAACGTCTGTAAATATTTCGATATTGTTGATTGAAATCTCTTATCTACGCTTGAGTGGACGTGTATTTAATTTGTATTTTAGCTGATAAGACCTTTTTTTCCTGAGAGACGTGTGCCAAGTAATTGTTTAATGACTAGTTAATCCGAATAAAAGAAATTTACACAGATTTCCCTCAACAACCTGAAAGTAGAGAATTTCTATAAAAGCCTTTCGTAAGCTGAAATCGCGCTAAGCAACTAGAAGAGTCAACGGTTGGCAAACTAAAGATGGTCTTTCGATAGAAAAACACAGTGACGGCAACGGGAAACCACTCTACTAACCAACCCAGAACAATAATGGTGAAACATAGTTTACAGGTACCAGAAAACGGCGCAAAGGATGCCTGCTCTTTCTGGACTGATTCTTCGTCTGACCACGCACAGGAGGTGTCACTTGACCGTTACAAAGCATCTGTCCTCACCAAGAATAAAAAAGATGGGGTTGTAAAATGACAAGAAAGGAAATTGTGATCACTTATGACACATGAGAAGAAGAAGAACAAGGAGAACAAGGACAACATAACAACAACAACGACAACAACAACAACAACAACAACAACAACAACACCTATCTTTTCTGTGTTAGGGTCAACAATTTTTTCATTAAAATCTAAAAATTAAAAATAAAACAGAAATCTATTTCTTTACACAATATTTTCCCGAAACTCCGCGCCCAATTTCAACTCCATTAGAAGTGGTGGTAGTGAATTCACTATCCATTTTTGCGGACGTTACTGCCATCAGTGCATGGCAGCACTGTTTTTTTCGGCCTGGTCACTGTCATCCGTTATTGTGGTTACGTACGAAAATAAAATCAAAACCAAACCGTAGGAATTCGTCAACAAGAAAAACAAGAAACTATTCGCTCTGAAAGTATCCAACCATTTAATGCCGGTTACAGAATAGTTGCTAACGACCAATGTAGGTGTAGGGCGATTGTGACCGGTTCTTCCGAGCAACCATGGAATCTAATATATGTATCTAAGTATCATTTCTACTTCCAAACCATCTGCAAATCCTCTTTTGGGATAGTGGTCGGATAAAAAGAAGGTTGAATTGTACGATCTAAGGAATCGATTGATATGAATATAAAGTGTAAATATGTATGGTATGATTTCAGTTGGATTAAAAGGAAATAGTTTTATTTGTCTCACGCTTGCAGAATGGATTGATACGAAACTAAAATGAGATGCAAAAATATATGATTCTGTTCAACATTCAAAGTATTTCCTATTCATACATGTACATAGCATTTCGACCTTTGTTTATATGTTCATGTGTTCTTGCGCTCCTGGCTATACCGTTTTGTCAACAGACTTGGAAATTGGTACCAATACTCTACTAGAACCTTTTAAAAACGTTAATTTTATTCGGAAAGGCAATTAGATCTTCTAGGCCTTACTTCGATTAATTTCGATAAATATTTTAGATTCACCATAATTTAGATGATTCTAGATGTTTGTTTACACCTTCTAAGATGTTTTTCAAATGTAAATGCCACTGATGACATAAACAGAATATATTTTAATCATATTTATTCTCTGATGCCATAAATACAATTTATTTTTACCATAATCATTATTCGTCTAGTATTAGTTTGAGGTCTTGAAGGTTCTCTTTAAGAGAACGATACTAGACGAACTGAATGACGAAAACAAGAAAGTTTGCCTTTGCATAAACTTCAGCCTAACAAAAGCCATGTACAACAAACGTGTGAGAAATAAATGCACAAAGATTAAAACCAAAAACGCAAAGCTACAGAAAATAGACTACTATATCTACATTGGACAACGAATCTTCATGAAATTCTCAAAGAAGAAGTCAAGCAGAGGATTTCTTTAGGATTGCAAGCCTTTGGTAGAGCAAGCTCAACCTTCAAGAACAAGAAGATCTCATTACTTTTTTTCAATGGGAATACAACCTATGCATCTTCCTAATAGTCACTTATGGAGCTGAAATATGGAACACAATCAAAAGACTGACCCGAGAGCCTAGAAAAAAATGCATATGGGAGATTCATGGTAAACATCACATGGAGAGACCACAACACAACAAGGCTTCTTAGGGGGAAGGCATCTGAAAATCATAGAAACCATTTGGAAACTCAAATTGCTATGGGCTGATCATGTTGCAAAAATGACTCACAACATGGATCTTCAGAGATCAAAGGCAGAATTGATGCTGACGTAATATGAGATGGTGAGACGAACTAGACAAGTTCAAATATATTGGCCCTGTGAGACCCACGATGGAGGAGTCTGGCGAATCCCGGGAATGGTCCATGCCCAACGACAGACGATGAAGGACTGATGATGATGACGATGATTGAAATTTGCATTTTTCACCAGTCGACCGAGTGGAACACCCCAGCCATCCTCCCAACCTCATAGTCCACTTAAAAGCGCCTGAAGCAGTGAAACGACATTGTTGTTGTTGTTGTTGTTGTTGTTGTTGTTTTTGTTGTTGTTGTTGTTGTTTGCTTATCCCCATCTGATGGTCAATTTTTGAGGTTCACAGTCACCGTAATCCTCCTCTAATCTCATTGTCTTCAGTATTCTTGAAGATTTCAGTAACGCTTTATTCTTTTGATTCCTCCCTGAATATATCCCGAACTTTTATTATTATTAGAAGTAATTGTTAGGATTATAATTGTTGTTGCTTTGAGCTGTCAAAATTCGATTTTATTCCTGTCTACAAAATATGTAATCCACTGGATGTGAATGCAATCTCCCTGTAGCATCCACAAATAAATCCCTGTGTCAACAAAATCCATCAATAACTTTTATCTATGCAGTACGTATCGTTCTCCGCTTTTACCTTCACCCAGAGTGTCGCAGTATTGAGTTTATACGGGAAATTGTTAATAAGATCAACTCCCGCTCTACCAAGCCTGTTCCTTCTTCCTTATTGCTTACTGGACCCGGCACTGCCTATTGGTCATACATCTGAATACTGACCAAACTTGACGATGCTTATCTTTGGTGATCTTACGAGAATAGTAATATCCAATGTGATTTGGCTGCAACCCCCAATCTTTAAACTTGCGTTGGGTGCTCAGCGGAGGGACATTGAGTATCATTTTCAAATTTATTTATATGACTCGGTAATAGATTGAATCAAGGTTTACTGACTGAACCTGAGGTAAGCAGTCGGCCACTGGACCACTGCGACCTGTGTTTCTGTCCGTAGCATGACTATTCCAAGGACAAGTGACAAAAACCTCAATGACTTAGTTAATAAAGCTTGAAAATATAACTATTGTAGAGACATTTTTCTTTCACAAAATCTTCGAATTTGGCTATAGAAGGGAACTAGACAGAATAGTTTTTAGATATTTTTCTGGGTAAATGACATGAAAATCTACACAGTATGATTTAAGGCAATTTTAGATACCCCCCCCCCCAAAAAAAAGAAGAATATAACCTGTGGGGGGAAATGACAGTCAGGTGACAATTTCTTTTGTTCACAAAACTGTAAGTGAAAAAAAGCTGCATTTCAGCATCTCCGGTTCTCTTGAAGAGTTTTAATTATTGCAAAGGTCATTGTTGTTGCTATTTTCATAGTCATTGTTGTTGTCGCTACCAGTAGAAGATAAAATCAATTCTAGATTAGGAGCTTGACAAAATATGTAATGCTCTGGATATAAATAAAATCTCCCCATAGAATCCACGAATAAATCGTTGCATCAACAAAATCAATCAATAATTCTTATCTCTGTGGTGAAGAAGAATTTTTAGAAATAGCCAGAAATGTCATTCATTTCTTTCTGTATTTCAACAAGTGGATTCAAGTTATGTCTCTTATTAGAAACTGTAAACCAAGACAGTCATCAAAATTGTCAACATTGGTTTCTTTAGTTTTGAAAACATTTTGTGCCTTAAAGCATTCACACTTGTTCGTTTGTTGTTTTTTTTTGTTTTTGTTTTTGTTTTTTTTTTTTTGAAAATTAGGACTGATCACTACTAACTGAGATGCATGCAACGTGCACATGAGAGAATCATGCTCAACCTTACATGGAGAGATCACAAGATAGCACAATATATAAGTAAGAAAACAGGATTCTGTGACATCATAGAAACTATTAAAAAACTCAAAAGGCAATGGGCTGGCCATGTTGCAAGAATGAAAGACAACCGATGGACATCACAGCTCATGGATCCGTAGAGATCACATAAACCGAGGCTGACAGAAGACAAAATGGAGAGATGAACTCCACAGATTTACGAAATACTTGTTCCACGACACCCATGATAGAGAATTGTAGCGAATCCTGGGGAAGGTCTATGTCCAACGACGGACGTTGAAAGACTGATGATGATGATGATTGCACCCAAAGGGGAAGGGAAGTAACTCATTCATTAACAACACTGTTTTTTCTGATTGATCATCCCAAACAAAGAATGTGGGCCGATAGTGTTGATCACGTTACCATTTCTACTGAATGACTAACCCGACTCTCCTTTATCGTTTAAAAGAGAATTTGCAAAACCGCAAAATTCCTATTTTTACCGTCAATGAATTCGCATCCCTAAAGAATATTGAAAAGCACTCAGTGAGTAAACACCTCCACCGACGTCATTGCTGATAGTATCTGAATGATCAGGTTACAGACCATGTCGTGACGAAAACTTGTTACTGTCATCCAACTGGTATATATATATATATATATATATATATATATATATATATATATATATATATATATATATAGTGAAGAAAAAGTCACTTTCTATTTTAGATTTTGAATGATTTCCATAGTAGAAAGGTAAAGGAATTTTTCCCTTTTAGATATATTTATTTTAGACTTTGAGAATTACTTCAAATCGATTTAGCAATAAAATAGTAGTGTCCAAACTGAAGCTTGTTAGCCACACGCCGCTCTATGACATTGGACGTATGTGGATCAGAATTACAATCAATGTAGGAGTAATTATTATGGAATTCAAAGCTTTTATTATCATTATTCACTGGCTATGAACTATGTCCCAACTTGATCCAAATGTAACAATAATGTTCATATCTAGAAAAGAAATCCTTTATTAGGGTCTTATATGATTAACTAATTATATTAAATCCTGATATAATACTTAATTTATTTGAAACAATCATCACTCAAGATTCTAAGAATGTTTGATATATATATATATATATATATATATATATATATATATATATTATTATAATTATTATTATTATCATTATTATTATTAACGCTTCCTTCTCCAGGGTTGAGCACTCTTTAACTAGGGCAACTCGTTCATCATAAGCTATCTGACAATGCTCTTCCAACTCCCAAATGGAGCACTCTGATAGATGGGGAAAGGTGTGCAAGTAAATATATCGCTTAACTTTAGTCCTATCAACCGTCCAGTTCTGTATCGGGGACGGGTAAAATGCCAACCTCTGGATCTGAAGCGAGGGTTTCGATCCTACCTCGTAATACTGGATGGATATTGGATAATCTATAGCCACACTGAAAGGTTCTAATACAACGAAACAGCTGTCCGTAGATGATACAAGTATCAATTATCATTATAATTATATATATATATATACAAACTTTGTGATTGCTGAAACTTATGAATATTAACAGTTTAAAAAAATATATACATAAATAAATATTGCACAAATGCATTCGCTAATATCTGTGCACAATTTTGAAACAAAATGTATATCTAAGAATAAAAACGTACGGATAAATTTGGTTGATGTCTTGAGACTCTCAAATATATGCAGTTTATCGAATCTAGCCATTAGATTGAGCTAGTTTCATTAACCCGGAAATATAACAACTCCCAAATGCTCCCCCCATCTTCTTATATCAGAAGTACCAATAAATCAAAGAAAATACACCCGTGTCGTAGTAGACAAAAAGCAATGATTTTATCTACATTTTTCGTATGATCAATCGATATCAGATCATTGCTTTTCTGATTGGACATGAGCTCTTATTTCTCAGCTTGCACAAGTCTGGGAATATACGAGAAAAAATTGATACGTGGGTACCTTGGCCAATGTGGTACATGCGTAGACAGTAAGAGGGGACGTCGTGAGTTCTAAATCATCTTGTCGACCACTCTCAGTTACTTTATATGAAACCAACTAGAATTACTTCATACTACCAGCTAACAGATTTGTACTACAATATAAGCACACAAGACAATACCTTTCTACCAATTGTCAGGAACCAATATTCTGGACCGGCAAATTTGTTGGAAATAAAAATGCCTGTTTAGTCATTGAACAGGAAACATCTTTTGGCAGCACATCATGAAAAGGGTGATTAACTAAAAAAATGGAAAAAAGTGACCACTGAATGAGTAAATTATCTTGCTTTTTGTTGGGCAGCGATAATCAAGGAAGCCTAAATTTCCAAAAAACAACATCGATGCTGGCATAAACTGGGGGTCAATTTCACGTTTAACATACTCTACATATTGGGCAGTTGTGTGCTAACCATGGGGAGTAACGGGCTATATCCTACAACGCTTGCCCATGACGTGTTTAAAGGGGCCTGGTGAATGGTCAACTGCTGAAGTGGGTCAGTAGCCTTAGAGCTCCATCGGTTCTTATCACCTATCCCATCTGTTCTTGAAAATAAGGAATGGGTGTTTGAAGCAATGCAATAAAATTGTTTATCATAATTCTCCCTTATTTTTCAAAGTTTTTAACTTACTTATAGTCCCAGGGTTAGATTCTTGAGAAATTAAGTTCTACCCTTACCAACCTCACCTGGTAGGGGACAAAGAGTTCTTTAGGCGTGGGATCTACAGTATAAATTCCAGCAAAAATATAGTAAATATAATTTGAAATAAAATCGAGAACAAATGCTACTTATCAGTGGTCAGACTAAACTTCTGGGTTGAAAATTGAGTGATTTTCCATACAACAGTCAAGGTGCAAAGTTTTTAGAATTCAACCAACTTGATTAAGAGAAGTTACCAAAAAAAAACTAAACGCGTTTTGTAGACATAACGTGGAACATATGTTGAGATTGTTGTTCCTTTGATACGACCTGTACGCGTGATACATACATATTTACATACATGGCCAGCCAGGACAACTAAAAACTGAAGAAACCTATTTGGACATTTTTGATTGAAGTTTTAGTTGATGGTTTCTGAAAAGAAACTTATAACATTCCGATCTTACACGTGAGGTGGGGCAGCCTTGAAAATCAATTTTCAAAATACTGGATTTTTCTGTAAATCGAAGACTGATCAGATATGTTCTCGGAGATAAACGATTATCTCTGACACGATAAATGCTTTTTTTGGTTCCATTTTACTCCAACACTGAATCTAATTGAGAAAATAAATCCCTGTCCTGGATTTAGGGGAGTGTTCCTTTCTTTTAGATGCTACACATCTATACAAGACCCTTTTCGGTCAGTCGGCCGATCAGTCAGTAGGTTTGTCTGGCAATCCTTTATATGATGAATATAAATTTTCACCGTCGTATCATGTTGGATCCGGGTAAGCAATATTCATCACTCTCCCTCTTTACTCCCATCTTCGCCAACTACTTTTATTTTAGATAGTAGATGCATCAATAACTCGTCTCTTTTATTTTCTTTCAACTTCTCTTTTCCATATTTCTCATCTCTCCAAGAAACCTAGCTCTTTCATTGCCCTCATCTAAGTGGGGAAATATGCTGAGCCTGTTTTTGTGAGATTCCCCAAGTTAACCAACGTTTAGCCAGCCATCACCAAGATTGCTGACTTTATGGAAATACAAAATCAATCCCACGCTGTCATATCAGATACTGTGACTCTTCAAGTCCTGAAATACTAATTTTGGAAATATTTTGTAATTATGTTTTACTATTATTTATTCTTTAAAGCCATATAAATACAAATGACATTGAATTGAAATGGAGAACATTGGTAAAAACTGATTTTTATCGATGAGAAATTTGACTTGCACGTACTGGCAGGGCCCAAATATTTCGAGTGTAAAAAAAGTAGAAAAAGCTTTGTGCTTATTTCTTTCCAAGGAATGAACTGGTAAATGGTACTAATTGCCTCTCTGCTAAGAAGACTAGGATTTAGTGTCTTTATTTTCCTAGGGGTTAAAGGGTTGGGATAAGGTTGACTAGAGATGGCCGAAGAAAATAAAACACTCTGCAATAGAAACATAACAAAAAAGTTGTCGATGGCTTCTGCTCCACATGGGGCAAAGGGCTTAACGAATAGCTGGGCTTACTTGTAATGGAACCTTTACCAGTCTCCGAGGTACAACACACTCTTTTCCATTACATCGAACTGAAACTTTTAGTACAGACCACACAGAATGAGAGGAAAAAGCACAGGTCTTATTAGTCACTCAAAAGAAACCTTCATCTGACCAATGCCTGGCAACTGCAGGCCGTGTTTGGGATAATCAATTAAATAATTGGAGGCACTTCTTTTGCTTTTTGTTGGGTTGTGATCGTGAATGAAAGCTGCTGGGGACAAACCAAGAAGACAAATTTAGCATAAACTTACACTGTAAATTGCACCTCAACTGAAAACCTTTCGGGTTCGAAAAAAACTTTTTTCTAGGCAGAAGAAGGGTGAACTATTCAATCCTCTGAATCAACTATTGTGGCATATACATGTAACTGATATGCACATAGCCAACCAACTTGAAAACTAGAGAAACCTCTCGTGACAGATTTGTCTAACGGTTTCTAAAAGATAAAAATATTACAGAAGTTCTGGAATCAATTTTAACGACTTTTTTCTCGTATTTTTTTTCCTCTCAAGGCGGATACTGTTCGGTTTTATCGAAAATCAATGCTTTCCCTTAATATTTATACACACTGTCTCCTCAAGAAATAAATTGGTCTATGTGTCCTGACCTTGAGGTTGGATATTGAATTACTAAAAAAGTAACTAACATCTGCCGGGGTATCCCCAAGATTAAATTGCTTATAGATCTTGGCTAGGGTGAAATCTAAACTTGAACAAGCCTCGCTGCTGCAGGAGAAAGTCTACGTCTTCAATCCCAACAAAAGATAATAAACACAACTTTTTTAGTATGGATTCAAAAATATCAAAAGTTAAAAAACTTCAAGGATATCATATTCATTAAAATTGACCGAAATCTTTCGTATTTTTGACAAATTTTTATACATGTAGTTTGGCCTAAGTCAGCAAAGACACCACCACCAATCACTTAGTTATGATTTTTGATCACGGTTGGAAAATGTCAATTTCATATATCAGTTTGCTTAAGGTGACGTGACAAATAAACCTTGTAGGTACATAAAATAAATTTTGGTAGATATGTAAGACTGGTTAGTGTTGCCCGGTCGGTGAGAGAACCATCACCGACGATTTTGTTGTGATCTCAAATCACAGTGATCATCATCATCATCCTTTTAGCATCCGCGGTTTGACATTGACGTTCCCCAATATTCGCAGAACACTTATTTCCAAGACTACTGAAATAAGTTTAGTTTGATGTGACGAGACAGATGACCCCTCGTGCATATCTAACATACTTTTTCACATAAATGTAAGACTTTTCTTCTTTGCTCAGTCGGAGAAAGATCTATCACCGATCAAATAGTCGTGACATAAAATATCAGCAGGGAAATGTTAATTTGTACATCGATTTGGTTTAACCTGACAGTCAGAGTTGCAACCCCCTTAATTAGGTGAGGGTTGTTCTTATTGTTCTGGTAGAAAAGCAAAGATATCTCTAGCCTCCAAATTGTACTGAAGTTGGACAAAAACGTTTTGATCAGTAATCATTTTTTGTTTTTTCTTCGTGTTAGGGAATAGCAGTGTGGCCCAGGGGTTAATAGACTTTTATCTTTTTCTTTCTGATCTTTCGTTTGGGCTCTCCGGCGTAGATCCACGTTTCCTGAATCCTGTTTTTGACAATCCGCTTTTGTATCTCTTCTGCTTGGTTGTAGGTTTCTGGCGAGCAGGCGCAGGGTCACCAAGCGGATAACGTCTTGGAGAATGGACACATCATGGAAAAGTCAGTTTGGCTTCAGTTTTAAGTAATGCCCTCACTAGAGACATGGATCAATGTTTCATCTTATATCAGGAAAATAGTGTAGGGACATAGTTTGTTCTAAGCATATTTCCCATATTGCAAACGAAAGCAGTAACTTGTAATGTAATCTGAGAAGCTTAATCAGAAACGGCTAAAACTGGAGCCATCACAGAGACCCAAGTTGCTTGAATTCATCAATTCGGATGGATCTTACCATCAAAAATCGTACAGTTCAAACCATCTTTTGGCTTTATTCATACTAATTGCTTCACAAATCTTCAAAACTTTTTGTTTTGATATCATCTTAAGTTCATTATAAAGCTGCATACGCTCCTAGAAATTGTTATTTTTTTTCCCTTACAAATGCCATTGTTATTCATTTTTGCTCTTACAAATGACATTATCATTTCTCATGCCTCTTTCGTTCGGATGACCACTCAGCTTATTGCGTGGAACGACATAGTTCTGGAACACCTGAAACGCAGGAAACATCAAAAGGTAGTGCCCACTGAGATATCTGTTTTGCTTCATATCTCTCGCGCTGGTAAAATTCTAGGGGTATCTTCACTCCGATAGTTATTGCCATGTCTGTATTTGTTTGAAACCGCCCACCAAAATTAACATTTAAACATTTATTGTGAATAAAAATCATCGATTTTTACGAAAAGCTGAGAAAAAAAAATGTATCCATTGATGACCACTTTTGTCAATTTTTCTAATCGATCAACCCTAATATATGATACCAAAAGACATTGGTCTCAACAGTTTCTATTAAGTGACTAATCAGACTGTCGTCTCGAAACTCTTCCAGAATTAGTCTTATCAAATGACCTTTGAATCATATCTTATCAACACTGATTCCCTTTGATGAACAAGAGAACAACAGAACAAAATAATTTAATGCAGAACAGTTTTATGAAAATATATGTTCTGGAAAACGCATGTCTGGAACCCGTATTTCAAACAATTTGATCCTGTAAATTGATTTAGTCAGCATGCTAAAGAAATTGCTAATGAGGCCAAACCCATGTCTATTCCACTGATGATTTACCAATATGTATACATATATATATATATATATATATATATATATATATATATATATATATATATATATATATATATATATATATATATGTATGTATATATATATATATGTGTGTGTGTGTGTATATATGTATATATATATATATATATATATATATATATATATATATATATATATTTATTTATTTATTTACTGCCAATAACTGTGCTATCTATTCTGCAACATGCACTATTATAATGTTAAGGAATGCATGTATAATGGGTCAAAAATCATACATGCTTTACAATACTTTGAAACTTTTTTAAATGACCTACAATTATTATACGGCCATTGTATCATATCATATAAGTTACAAACGTTATATAGTATGTAGATATATTTAGATAAGTTATAAATGTAACATATACAGACACACACACACAGACACACACACACACACACACACATACATATATATATATATATATATATATATATATGTGAGTGTATTTATGTGTTTGGTCAAGTATACATATATATACATATACATATATATATATATATATATATATATATATATATATATTCATCAATTCACGTATGTGATACAATCTCTGTCATTCCTAATAATTATTTTGATATTAAGTCTATGACACACATACCCACTGAAACATGCATATATGCATATAACACACAGGCACACACAGGCACACACACACACACATACATATATATATATATATATATATATATATATATATATATATATATATATATATATTCTCAGTTAATCATACACATGCTTACCTTTTGTGACAGAAATATAAGTAATTCGTGAAGAAGCAATAAAATTCAATCGGTGTTCCGACGAGTAGAAGATTAATACATGTCCACGCGTCGCTTCAGGCAGATTAAATTAAGTTCAACACAGAAATTGAATCAAATTTTTATCTTGACTTTGCCATGTGCAAAGATTCTTTTTTTATTGAACTGAATAATTGGAGTTAACAAATTCAATGCTTTCCTTCGGGGTATTGAGACGAAATACCCGGAAAAATTCCTTTCTTTTTTTAATCCGTCGGGGGTATTTTGATTACTTGAATTATCCGTCTGTGTTTTGGGCGGGTGGTGGGTGCTTATTGTTAGCGCAGCATTTTTATGCATTGAGTTTATTTATTGAATATATCAGTGAACAACTACAAGTCCAAGAATTATGCATGCTCAACTAAGAATAGACTGATAGAGAGATAGCTGGATAGTCACATAAAGACATGAACAGATAGATGGCTCACATGGACACATAGCGTAGTGGTTAGAGAATCAGACAGAATTACTCCAAGTAATCTAATGGTTCTACATTCAATCCCAGTGTGAAGCAATAATAACTCTACTGCTAAGTGGGGAGTGTGGTCTACATATCCCCGTCGGTTAAATAAAGGGTTCGGTTCGTTATTTCCCTAGATGATACATGATGGAAGCTGTAGTGTACAACGGCCGAAACGTTGCTTGAAAAACAACCAAGATGACGATAGTACGGATGATAATAGAAATATAATCATACCACATCTCAAAAATTCAGAGAAACAAAAAATTCAGAGAAACGATAGATGGTTCTCTATCTAGATCAAAAAAAATATGAATAGAGGATTGAGAAACCATAATAAACATATATATATATATATATATATATATATATATATATATATATATATATATATATATATATATATATATGTGTGTGTGTGTTTGTGTGTGTGTGTGTGTGTGTGGGAAAAGCCTGAGATAGGTAGATAATCATAAACTTAGGTGGATAGGAAGATAGATATGAATAGACTGGAATAGATAATGAACTGAAATAAATATGAATGATACGAAATACACATGAATAGAATGAGATGGATAAATATACTGATTTATTTATTTTTATTGTAGCACAAAACATTTTACCACTATTCAGTAGTTACTTGACACAAGCAAACAATTTGAATACGTAAATTCTTATTCTTAGCGGCCGTTGTATTGTAGGGTAGGTAGAATATTTTTCTTCTCATCAAATTAAAACAGAAAACTCAAGATATTAAGCAAAATGTAAATCACGCTCTGTGATGTATCAGACAATAAAACATATAGATAATTTGTCCCCGGTGGGAACCAACCCGCAGACTATCGTTTACTGTGGGTGTTAGTCGTCATCTTCATCGCTATCTCTTTATTTCTCATTCAGATAACTTCATTATTCCTTAATATAGTTCAATGGAATTTTATGAGTAGAATTGTTGGAATAATCTCCCTTGGGATAATAAGCTATTGGGGATCTGATTGTTTGATAACGTAAGCAAAAACGTAGTTTTTTGTTTAAATTTGAAAACAAATTCAAATCTTGCTGAAATTTTGCAATAATGTTGATGAAATACCAACAATTGGAAATGATAACTTGCAGTCAATCAGATTGTTTGTGTACACCTTATATGTAAATCACCATATGTCAACATGAAAAACTATTGAACTCAGGGACCGGTGGATTGATCGGGAAATATTGTTATAAATGTTTTGTGGCACCTAATTACTGTGAATATATAACTTTTTCAAAAATTCTTATGGATTGAATAAAAGGATTGGGGTATCTTGGAGTTAAGAGTCCCGATAAACAATGAGAAACAACTTTCCCACCTCTCTCTGTGTTTCAAACTTTTTTTTGTCAGGGACATTTATACTTCTTAGAATTCTTCTATACATTACACCATGCAACGTGATTTTTTATCCTGAGTAGTAAGTGTTATTTTCTGATTGCTCTTGTGTAAAATGTCTACAAAATGACTATTAATCCCTTTAAACTGATTAATCGAAAAATAGCATCAATTACCCAGGAACAAGAAAGTTTCTCGAAGAGTTGGGCAGTATATAATCTGTCTGTATAATCAACAAAGTCATTTTTTCTGTCTGTTCCTCCGTCTGTAATGATAGACAATCTTACTGATGATATCTCCTTCCCTCTATTTGGAACAATGGACTATTCCACAAGGACATATTCATCTATATTGATATAATGTGAACATTTTACTCACTCTGTCAACGATTCGGCAGTAATGGATTATCAAGTCTTGAAGAAATTAAGAGAATGTGGTGTAACCGCTCGAACTCCATGGACATACGGGTGAGAATTTTTACCAAGTGTTAGTTGGCCTCCCCCTCTCTCTCACTCCCTCTCTCTCTCCCCCTATCTCTCCCTCTAATTCTCTCTCTCTCTATATATATATATATACATATATACATATATATGTATGTGCATATATATATATATATATATATATATATATATATATATATATATATATATATATCTATATCTATTTATATATGTTTATCTATCTATCTATCCTTCTGTCTATCTATCTATCTATCTATCTATCTATCTGTACAAATATCTCGGATAGTGCAGACGTAGTGTGGTTAAGATATTGTAGTAAACGTTTAATGTAAATAAGTGTAAGCAGAAAAAAAAAACGAAACACTTCTGATCATATGACCGCGAACAGAGCAGTTATGAACAGTATTGTAACACTAATTAAGGTATGTCTGTACATATAAGTAATTGGTTTCCTCCATAAGAATAATCAAATAAATGCTGGAATATTGTAATCGTCAATGTCCAAAGATGGTTGAAAGATATAAAGTCTTTTGCTGCCGTAGTCGTAGATACAGTGTTGCATGTTTAAACGTGGTGGATGGTGACTCCAAAATATTAATTTAGCTCCAATATAGCTAGATATAGCTCCAAAATGACAATCTTTTTTAATCGCAGGGGTCACCTGCATTAAAATCAGCTTTGGTGCAAGTCTGGATTAGTGGTTGAAAGGGTCTTGGGCTGGTCAAACACACTGAAATCTTTGAGTCCCTTTAGCATTAATGGTGTTGAGGCTTGCTTACTAACCTTCACACCATGGTGAAATACCTTTCCCGTTGTCCTTATCAATATTCACTAATTTTAGCTCGATCTGGCACAAGTTCTCTGTAATGAGACACTGCTTGATGCCTGGAAAGTTTAGTTTTGTTGGAGCGCTTGAAAATGGCATTTCTCTAGTTTTTATTTGTAGTGGGGCGGCAATGCCTCTTTATCTATATACTACTCCACTTTTAATTCTGTTTCTCTGTTTGTACCTTCAATTTAGTCGAAATGGTGCATTGTAGCTCTCTCTCTCTCTCTCTCTCTATATATATATATATATATATATATATATATATATATATATATATATATATATATATATATATATATATATATATATATATATGTTGATTCAAATTAGCCAGTCTTTGTCCAGGTATTCATTTTAGATGAAATAAAACGTTTCTTTGAATTATTGGTTTTTTTCAAAAACTTTTTTTCGGAGGGGAGGGAGAGGTTCAAATGCTTAACACCTCCCCTACCGATCCACCCAGCTGTATGGACTGGCATTCCTTTCCCCTTTTCAGCATTACAGAACAAGGTAAGCTTGCTAATCGAAATACAAAAGCGATACCTCCTTGCCATTGTTCATATCAGTCACAAAAAGCTGTCAAACCATCTTTATCGTATTTCTCCACGTAGAATGTGATACATTTTGTAGGTAAATCTGAATAAGATAGTCGAGGCCATGCCGAATGTACGTAAAAACAAATATACCTTACAGAAATAAGGACTGTGTGGATGATAAATGATGAACACACACTTGACCAAGAAATATACTCAAGTGAAAAAGAAAAAAAAATTACTAGTTATTGAACAATTTTATTGATTTGAGCTTTAAATCGCATGAAAAAAGATGCACTAAGTTAGGATAAAAAGTAGTTATTTCATTTGATAAAAAAAGCACAATTTATACTTTAACAGTACGAAAAATATAAAGATAGTAGGCACTTATAGTGTAACTTTGGTATTGCAATACACAAATTACGAAGCACCAAAACACTGCCGAACCTCAAAGTTTGATTGAGTGCCCACCTGATATGATGCTACAATTCTATTTCTAAATCTAGCACTCGTGTTATTGAATATTCATGTTATAAACGAAGAGATACTCTAATTTCTGACGCATGTGTAACAAACGTGCACTTTGAGCGCCTGATCACTAAAATCCTGAATCTTTCTTTGATACTTCCTAGCGTTTCATTGTCTGACTATGATCTTTACCCAACGCCGTATTCTCGAAGAAGAAAAAGGGCGGGGAGGTTAACAGATACTACAAACTGAGTTAACTTTTATACAGTGGAATAATTTCAAGTACTCTCAAGCTGCACACGACCACCTATAGTCATCCATTATTTAATAGAAACTTCGAAGACACGGAGTCTGCTACAGGTCGACGGATAACGGATAGAATTGCAAACAGCTGACATCTTTCAAGTGATGAGTTCGTTGTGGTCTTGTCCGTGTGGAGCATTCAACAAAAAGTCGACGCCATCTTCTGTATCACCTTTATGCATTTCTAGCGGGAGCAGCGTAAAGGAAATCAGCGCAAAATAAACCCATTTTATACAGTATCTCCTATAGATCAGTACATCCATACCATTTTCAAATGCAGAAATCTAATTTTCTTCCAAAGAAAACATCACAGAATTTCATTCCTTCTACATAATGGTAGCAGACATTATCCGATATTATTTATGACGAAACTAATAAATGTTAATTCACTATCGTCTGAAAATGACCACACTGTAAGCATGTTGATATTAGTTTTTACTAATAAATATAACATTAATTTGTCATTTCAATGTGTGAAACGAATGAATAGCAGGTGTAGCTTGTCGCTCCATAAGAACCACCAAGTTACCAACGTCTTTTGGCAGTATGTCGTGTTGGGGGTGATCTTTTAAAACGATAAGAAGAGGGTCTTCGATGAATAAGTTACTCCCAACTTCTTTTATCCGACTTTGTAGACCAATAAAATCTGAATTTCCAAAAAATGTAAAAGTAACCGGAAAAAAACTAAGGTATCAGTTTATCATGAACTTACGTTGCAAATTAAACCAAACGTGAAAATGAAACAATTCAAGGATTATTCAAACAAAAACGTAGATTTTGCTTCACATAACGACGAGTGAATATTGAACATTTCGATTGATGTGGCCTGGGTACGTGATACTAACATAACCATCCAGCCAGATCAATTTCAAAACTGAAGAAATCTTCTGGTGGTAGTTTTGGTTGATGGTATCAACTATCCTAACAAATAAAATCCAACCTGAATTACTAAAACAAATAATAGATTGGGTGAATTTCAAAGTGATGTTATCGTAAACTAGCGCTCAATCAACTTGCCGGATCACGTTTGATACAGCGGTACTCGTAAGATCATGAAAGATAAGCAATGTTGAGCCTGGTTAGCACTTGGATGGGTGATCCCCTGGGAAAAACAAGTGCCATGATCGAGATGGTAATGTAAGGCACGCCACATTGAGTGCCTATCACCCGAGCTGAAACGAGAGAGATTTGTAATACATGATGTGTACATATACTACCTGAGATACCCAGCGTTACCCGACGAAAAATAAATCTCTGTGAACATGACAACACTAAAAAAGAAATGATATTCTATAGAAATCTGAAAAAAAATCGGCCAGGCATCCGTAAACCTTCTTAAAACCTCGATGGTTAATTCTCTTAAAAACGGAAAATTCTTTTGTTCATGTTAGGCGTTAGTAGTTCGTATATCAAAGCGAATCAAAGGAATTGGATGGCACCAACGTTCTATTTTTATGTCTGGATAAAGATCAGAACAAGGTTATTGTTTCTACTATGATAAAACATGTTTTATTGTCGGCTCAGAGTTAGAGTCTTTAAAAGATTCAGCTAAACTGGAAGTGGCACGGGTAGAAAGGAAAATTCACGTCTACAGTCATCAATGACAAATGGAAAGTGAGGGTGCAGTTCAGCATAGTAGTTAACTTGTAAATAGAACCTCCTCTTATAAAATCTTCCCATGTATATATTCCCATATCCGATGAATTTGAAAGTTTGATGAATTGAAAGCACATGAAACTGAAAGAAAAAAAGTAAAATTTTCTTCCATGGGTCCATCGGTCCACTAATTGTATTTACTATGTTTTCAAACCCTTTCACGGTCTTTTTTTTTAGCACTAAAATCTGTTTTTATCATATGAGTGTGATACCCCGTCCCTACCTGGACAAAAACGGTTGACAGTTTATTTCTAAATTTTTCTTTTTAATTCGACCGTCAGATATAAGTTGTAGGTAAATTGTGATTGGCCTATTTCGGATATGACTTTCTTCCTCTCAACAATACCTTGCAGCGCAGATTCCAAGGCAGACAGGCACAAGTTATCGTACAACCTTTGCATAAGCACGGAGAGAAAGAGAAATTCACCTCATCATCATCGTTATCATCAGTCTTTCAACATCTGTCGTTGAATATAAACCTTCCCCAGGATTTACTACACTTCTTTATCATGGGTGTCTCGGAGCCAGTACTTTTAAAATTTGTCCAGCTTGTCTCTCCATGTAATGTTCTGTCGGCGTCGGTTGCACATGTGATCCCAGCAGATCCGTGTCGCGAGTCGTGATGTCCATTGGTTGTCCACCATTCTTGCAACATGGCCAGCCCACTGCCATTCACATCAATGATCATTTAGAACCAAAGTTAATTAAGGGTGCAGTTGAGCATAATAGCTACGATGTAAATAGAATCAAATCTTATAAAGATTTCGAATATCTCCTCTCTCGAACCTGCCAGACCTCCTGGAGGTTTGAAGGTCTAATGATTTAAAAAAACATGGAATGGAAAGAAGAAAGTCTGCGTTTAGTGAATCATATAATATGTGAAATTACATTAACACTAAGAGAGAAAAAAACATTATTTCGAGTTTGAACCAGTCTGCCAGTTCTATTATTCGAAGGCTGTACCCAATCGACAATCGAACTGGCATGAATTTGAAATTGTAAATTGAAGCCGAGAGAGAAAATTAAGAAAAAATAACTGACAGTGCACTTGTTTTTATAAAATCCCACCTTAAAATGTACAGCTACCGCAGATATGCCTATCTTCTGTGAATTTAAGCGCTCTGTTTGTACTGCTATGAGTTTATAAAAACAGATACTACTACCTCCCACATTTTTTAAAGCATTGAGCCTTCTAACGTGTGGGCATATTCAAATACATAATGATAAAAAAATCTCTAAATGATACTACTTAGGAATATGTACATTTCGATTTAATAAAACTTGCACCAATAGTTTTTGAGGGAATTTTCAATGAAGAACTAGTTTTTTGGACGATTTTAGATGAAAAAAAAACACCAAGAAAAATATTTCCTGAGAACGCAAATGCCGACCCGATACAAATCGACAAACTTGTATTTCTGAAATTCAACCTTAGAATGTGTGCTGCACGCAAATTTTAAGCTGCCGATTTCGGAAATGCTTAATGTGGGGGTTTAGTTAGGCACTATAAGATTATGGTAGTAGACCAACCCCCTGAAACCTGGAAGGAATTATTTTATCAAAACTGACAAATTTTCGTGAGGTTCAAAGATTAAAAAATCTAAAAGAATAGAAAATTGGAAGAGAAAGTTCGAATTCGAACTTGGTCTTCCAATACTTTTTTTCCAAAGATGTAACCACTCGGCTATTGAAACGCCATGACTATGAACCTGAGTATCACTGTTCAAAAAGATATTTCCTAAATAGTATTGAACCGGATCGCATGTGGGTACGTTCAAATAAATGATGAGAAAAGAACAGCCTGCATAGTGCTGTGTCAAAATATTTATATTGTTTGATTTCATAGATCCAACGTTCATAGTTTTTTTCTGAAAATCCTTGATGAAAAATACAGAAAAAATATTTTTCGACGGACTTGTTTCCTGAGAATGTGAAGGATGACCCAATAAAAAATGATTGCTTTCTTTTTGAAAAATTTGACTCGAGCATGTGTGCTATAAGTAATTATAGATCGGCTGAATTCAGAAATGACTTTGTTTTTATTTTGCGATGCGTAGTTCTCGACATCTTGGCGTGAGGAAAAAAACACAAAAATACATTCGTTAGTACTTTTCAGTGTAGATATACTCATAAATATTTATATTATTATAAGTATAGAAGATATATCACGTGTATTCATTGTAAGTTCAAAATATATTTGAATAAAAAAACAATATATGTGTGAATTTACGTCCCTCTCTCTATATATATACGTGTGTGTGTGTGCATATATATATATACATACGAATATACCTATATTGTTATACATAATACTTACTTATACATAGCACAACACACACACACCCACACACACACACACATATATATATATATATACACGCACTTATATCTTGATTTATTTATTTATTTATTATCACTGGAAATGTCTTCTATATATTTATGAAATTTGCATAATTTTGCATGGTAAGCTAAAAACACTATGAGAAAGCATACTTCAGCCAAAACTGCTGTCAGGGAAAATATTTTTCCATGGATCTTTCTAGAATTTTAAGGATTTCTTCCATAGCCAATAGCCGACCACTGCACTGAATTTAATAAAAAATCATAGAGAACTTTGGAGATATCTTGTCGGTAAACACACACATATAGATATGTAGGCACACACACACACACACACACACACACACACACACACACACACATATATATATATATATATATATATATATATATATTTGTATGCGTGAGTGTAAATGTATAAATGGAGAATTTTCCCAAATCACTGCTGATAATTTGATTTTCTGGTGTGATGTATGTAGATTTATATGTATACATCAAAGGACAAGATTAATAGCAATGATTTCCGAACATTTGTCGTTTAGTCCATACAGAAGTTGTCTGATGAATTGTGTTATATATATATATATATATATATATATATATATATATATATATATATATGTGTGTGTGTGTGTGTGTGTGAGTGTGTGTATATGTGTGTGTGCGTGTTTGTAAGTGGATATGTAAAATTTTACTTATGATATATATGCGATGATTATTCAAATCATATATGATGTGTGAGTATATGTTTTTTTATATATGATGTGCGTGTATGTGTGTTTGTATGCAAGCACAGATGTGTATGTATTTATGAATATATATATATATATATATATATATATATATATATATATATATATATATATATATATATATACTAAAGTGTTTAACTTCGACCCCTGTTACGGGTGAACTATGAACTGCAACTTATAAATAGTGTATTTATTGAAAAAATCATCGGTAAAGAGAGCTTGTCAGTTTGATTCAGTTGGTAAGAATACCGTGTTGCAATTATTTGCTTATGATTTCAAATTCTATACATCAGTTTGGTTTTCTCCCTTAACTTTGGTGAGGATTATTCTTGCGACAGGGATACATAAAGCAATCTCCTACTGGAGTGTGACAGTAAATAATTGTTCTATATATATACGTATAATTTCACATTACTCTCTCTGTCACTCTCACGTTCACACACACACACACACACACACACACCTATATATATATATATATATATATATATATATATATATATATATATATATATATATATATATATAATGACATAATTCTCCGGACATTGTCTGTGTGAACTAAATTACAAATGAGTCTAAATCATTGCTATTAATCTTGTCCTTGGTTGTTGTCTGGCTCGGCAATCAGGAGACGCCATTTTCCTTTGCTGCATAATGGCGGTAATTGCGAAACACGCGTGAAAATAACAGGGCTCTGTAAACGATTGATACAAAATGAAACAATATGCAAAAACGAGTCCAAATAATTTTTCTGATATATAATCGATTAACGGCGCCATTGTCGCCAGCCAATCAAAATTTGTGACTAGATGTAATGTCCATTCGAATACCTCTCTCTCTTTCTCTATCTCTTTCTCTCCATACACACACACACACACACACACACACACACACATATATATATATATATATATATATATATATATATATATATATATATACATGTATTCATTAATCGATCTCAGAACGCCAACCTGAAATAAGTCTGTTCATATCTTTCTGCTACCTAAGCTTGTTCATAAGGATGTGAAATAATTGGCTTATGACAATCTTCAGCTGTAATTATCTATCTAATTCTCTCTCTTCCTCTCCTGCTCTGTCATCTACCTTTCTCTCTCTGTCCCCATCAGTCTGTCCGTTGGTCTTTCTATCTGTCTGTCCGTCGGTCCTTCTGTCTGTCTGTCTATCTCTCTTTCTCTCTCTCTCTCTCTATGTATATATATCTATATAGCTCATAATAATTTTGTAAGAATGCAAAAAAAAAAAAAAAAGAAATAGAAAACATTCCCCGTGTATATATCCTAGTAATTCATATATATATATATATATATATATATATATATATAACAGTGGTAAAAAATAATGTCAATCTTAGGAAAATTGCCGCTTTAGCCCTTTATTCGAACATATAATTAAACATTCTGTAGGCTTATAGTGTAATTGTACTTAGTAAAAGTAACAGGAAAACTCAGCGTTTTAATTGTTGCACGTGTCATGATGCAATCGAATCGCCAAGTAGCGCGTGCATCCTTTCTGTGAAGCTGTCAGATATAAAGTGCACTCATCGTTCCAGGCCTATAATTACTACAAGTCAGTGAATCACTTTTTTGCCGGTGCTACCTTCATCATGAGACTTTATTTTGTAAGTTTTGATGAAAATACCTACGAGGAATGAGCTGTCAGCTGCAACAAATGAGCATCCTTTCAAATTGCCTGACTTTGGTCAATCGACTCCAGGTATCGCTTTTGTGCTGGATCTGAATGATCATATACAACGAGAGCTCATCCCTTATATTAGTTCCTCGCTGTTTCCTCACGGTCGGAGTTGTTGAAATAAAAAGCAACTGAAATTAAGTTGAACGTAATATTAGTTATAAACTGATAAAATTATTAGTTATTGAAATTTAGATTAAATCAGTAATAGTCAAAAATTGATAGACTTTTTAGTTCTAATAACGATATTTACTCATCTTATTCCTTGGCGTAGGCAAGATCTGACCTGCGGAAGGATCCCCGACTGGCTTGTGAGCAGATATTGGGACATCATGTTCACCGTTTATGTTTTATAGATTTTTTGTGTCTTTTTAATGGTGTCGAAACATGATTTGATGGAAAAAAATGCGATTAAATCGCGTCCTTTGATTATTAATTAGTATCTTAGTCAAGTACAAATGTTTCTTAGCATGCGTTATTCATTGATTTCACATGTTTCAAATCATTTTGCTGTATATATTTGCCCCGCCATCCACGCATAAACAGTACCTAGTGAGGAAAAAATTCACTTTAGTACTAATTGCCTGTAAAATCTTCTCCAGTCTTTTGGGGATAGATTCCTTTTAGTACTGTATCAACTATGTAATTTGGTAGTGTATACTAGGGGTCAAGCAATATAATTGGATTCACTCTAGATGTTTACGTGCAATCAATTTTGTGTACGTGAATCAGCAATTGTTCTCTTACTACACGACTGTACTGCCTTTAAAGATTGCCTTGTGAAAGAATGGATATTCAAAGGCATCAACTTTGGTTTATCATCACTTTTGATTGGCATTATCATTGAGAGTATTTCTATTTAATCACTGTCCAACCACAGCATTATATGACACAAGATCGAGTTTAATGTGGGGAAGATTACAAAAGCTCTTTTAAAAATTGGCTCTAGCCGACGCGGC
Source organism: Thysanoteuthis rhombus (assembly GCA_963457665.1). NCBI lineage: Eukaryota > Metazoa > Mollusca > Cephalopoda > Oegopsida > Thysanoteuthidae > Thysanoteuthis > Thysanoteuthis major. The sequence goes on along the minus strand of OY735238.1, from coordinate 4,675,153 downwards.
AACGGTTGAAAAGCGCATCGTAATGGCTAGACAACCTCCACCACGAAAGCGTCCAACAGGGGATGGGATGAATGAGACACATACAAAACACCCATCTGCAAAATGAATATGAAACTTATTGTCTTAGCAACAAATAAAAAAAGCAAAATATTACTATAGCAGAAATGTAAAATATATTTGCCGTATTATTTGATGGTAGCAAATTTGGAAAAAAAATTACTTTACAATGTACAAGTTTTGATATTTACGTGTATTTTCTCAATTAAGGGTCCTCTTGTAACATAGACAACCGCGCTGCATATCTATTGCTAGGATAAAGGTGTTGATTTTTGTGGTGGTGACTCACTGAAATGGGCCAGCATTTAGGGTCTCTTTATTTTCTTTTGAAGAGAAAGTAAATGTGCCTTGTTTCCAAGCTCCTTTTATCATGGATGTCAGATTTTGATTGAAAGACCCAACTGTTTACATGAGAAGAAATCCAAAATATAACATTCATCATCATCATCAGCATCATCATCATCATCAGCAGCAGCAGCAGCATCATCAATCTTTTAACGTCCGTTGTCAGACATAGACCTCCCCTAGGATTTGCCACAATTCTCTATCATGGGCGTCGCGGAGCTGAAACTTCCTAAACTTCTGTAATTCGTCTCTCTATCTAATATTCTGCCGGTCTCGGTTGCGCATGCGATCTCGAGGGATCCATGTCGTGAGTCATGATGTCCATCGGTTGTCTATCATTCTTGCAACAAGGCCAGCCCACCGCCATTTGAGATTTCTAATGGACTATGATGACCCTGACTCTTGTCTTTTCTCAGGTGTTCTGTGCTGTCTTGTGGTCTCTCTATGTGAGGCCCAGCATAATTCTTCCGTGTGCACGTTGCATGTTTCTCAATTTGTCTCTTGGTTGGGTTCCATGTTTCAGCTCCATAAGTGACTATTGGGAGGATGCATTGGTTATACACTCTTCTTTTTGGGATTAATGGGATCTTCTTATTTTTGAAAGTTGAGCTTGCTCTGCCATTTAAAATCACTGTTGGATATCACCAAGTAAAGATCAGGGGACACTCGATATAACCAAGAGAAGATCGGGGCCACTCGATATAAACAAGTGAAGATAAGTACCACTCAATATAACCAACTAAAGATCACTGCCACTCAATATAACCAGCCAAAGATCAATGAAACTCAATATAACCAAGTGGAGGTCAGGACTACTCAATATAACCAAGTAAAAATCAGTGTTATTCGTCTATGAAATCTTCTCCAGTTTCCCAGAGCTGGATTCCAAATCAGGACTTTCAAACGTGAAGAATTCAAAGAGAAATTTACGTTCCACCTTCTCCAACAGAACGGATCTGAATTCTTCTGAATGTTTCGGCCTCATCTTGACATGCCTCAGCTTTTCAGATATTGACCTGGGTATGACAGTGATGTTAATTACAGAAGGAGAGGAGTTGAAAAAGAGTACAGGAAAGAAAGGGGAGGTGATAAGGGCACGTACGAAATTAACCAAACCACCACGTGTTACACGATGCCCGAGGCACCTCCCCTAATGTCACTAATCAAAATGCACAACCTCACATTGTCTGACCAGTTCTCTTTCATTACGCACACACACACACTCTCTCTCTCTCTCACAGACACACACAGACACACATAGACACACACACACACACATATATATATAGACACACACACACACATATATATATATATATATATATATATATATATATATATATATATACTAGTGTGTGAATGTGTGTGCGTGTGCACGTTTACATGTACGTACATACATGTGTATATGTATGCATACGAGTTTGCATATGTGCATATTTGTTCATGTGATCACATGCACAAGAACATGCGTGTGTATTCATGTATAAATATGGAAACACACCCCCTTAGGCGTGCACTCGATTGAAATAATTAAGCATAATTGCATATGTATACACGCCTAATTGTATCCTCTTACATGCAGACACTTATGTGTAAACACAAAAACACACACGCATACACACAAACATATATATGTATATATACACACGTATTTGTATACAAGCTAGTAATCAAATCTCTCTCTCTCTCTCTCTCTTTCTCTCTCTCTCTCTCTCTCTCTCTATATATATATATATATATATATATATATATCTTTAATTGTGCATTTAATTTGTTGCAATATTTTATTGGGGAGATTAGGGCTAGTTGTGTTGAGGGGTTGGTTGAGTCACTTTCCCCCAACCCCACTTGAAAGCGCCACTTTTAGCTTCGTTTTGACCAAAAAGATTTCGGTCATTTTCCTACTTGTTTTGAGTCATACGTGTTGCAGTCATGAAAATTTTACAATGAAAAACTTCTTCCCACCATGATAAAAGTACTTTTTTTTAAAAATCTCTGACAAAGGAGAGACTACTTCATGTTGAATTGTGCGGTTGGTGATAGCGTGATCTGTGTTTATAAAAAGTAGAAATGAACAGTATGCAGTAAATCACACGCAACTCTGGTCAGAAAATCCCTTGGAATAGACTGTTAAGAGATCTGTGTGTGTCATGGGCTGGTTGGTATGTTGTAAGTGTTGCACTTTGGTACATTGCAATTATATGCAATTTAGACCATGGCAATACAACAAAACCTTTAAAATAGCAAAACAAACTTCAATTAAGTCATTAGTGTCGTTATAAGTCCTTTATTCTTTTTGCATTCTCCAACCAAAGTGTATGTATCAATCGGGTCCACTCACATATGATTCCCTTTCTCCCATCAAGTGGTCAGTATATTCATAAAATCTTACTTTTCACTCAAATACATTCTCCTGTCTGGTTCAGATTTTTTAATTTGGTATTATAACAATATATTAATCGTATCTCTACCTTTGAGCAAGATAACTAACTTGACCAATCGTATCGTACCAATTATCCCCAATGTTAGAGTAGGTTTGTTAACTTTTCCCTGAATGTTTCCTGAATCTCTCTTCCTCTCTCTTGATACATATATATATATATATATATATATATATATATATATATATATATATATATATATATATATATATATATATATATATATATATATATATATTATTGTGTCATCAACAGACAGCTGTTTCGATGTATTACATCTCGTCAGCGTGGCTATACTTTCCATTTTCCCATCCAGTACCAGATTGAAACCTTCACTTCAGACCCATGTATATATATATATGCATGTATATATATATATGCATATATATATATATATATACTGCAGAGTTATAATATAACAAAACAGCTGTCTGTATATGACACAATATTTAATTATTTTTATAATTAATGCACTCTTCTTTAGGGTTGAGCAATCTTAGGTCTACTGCAAGCTATTTTAGTAACGTTTTAACAACTCTGAAATTGAGCAGTCTGGTGGATGGGGAAAGATGTGTAGGCAGATACATCGCTTTATACGGTCTTACTGACCGTCTTGTTTTGCGTACGGCAGGGGTAAAACATCTGCCTCAGCCTATGAACAAAGTTTCGACCCTTCCGAGCGATATTGAGAAGGGATACACTCAAAAAGTTAGAATTTTTTTCTAGATATTCATGTTCAAAATGTAATACTATATATATATATATATATATATATATAGAGAGAGAGAGAGAGAGAGAGTTTTAAACGAAATTATATATATTGGATGCAATATCATAGCTTTATTCAGTGTTTTAAAACCTTTAATTTTTCCCTACCTAAATATTTCGAAAACATTTAGGGAGTGTTTCTTTTTTTTTCATTCAGTCAACATTTTTGTCGGGTGAAAATTCTGCAAAAAAGTTCATGAGCTGAAAAATTCTATAGATATTCTTGTACATATTTTAATTCAAGCGTAGTAAATCATGATGTATCTATTTTGTCAAAATATGACGGGGATATTGAACCATTCTTGCAATGGACATTTTATTCCTTGGAAAACATATGAATCTGTTGCTACAGTTAGTTCTCCATCATGAAAATCATCAAAAACCTCCACCTGCAAACTCGCCAAGATATTTTGAATAACGAATTATCATTCGTTAGGTATCAGTTAAAAAAATAATTTCACTCTTAAAATGTTTTTATGGACAATAACCTTAGATATAGACTAAGTCTAGTTATAAATGTAAATGAAAATGATCTTTAAAGAAGTGATAAAAGCTAATTAATACCAAGAAGCAGTCAGAAGGCATTTTTCATTCATTTTTCCTTAATTCTGCTATACATTTCAGCTGATAATTCGACAATCTCCCTCATTGATTTTTCAGGAGTAGACAACTCTTTCTTACCAATGGTAACATATGAAGCTGAAACACGGAATCTAACCAAAACATTGACTCTCAAACTGAAGACCATGCAACGTGCAGATGAGAGAATCATGCTCAGTATTACATGGAGAGATTGTCAAACAGCACAGGATATTTAAAGAAAAAATATGATTCAGAGACATCAAAAAAAAACTTGAAAAAAAAAAAACCTAACTCAAATACCAATTGATGGGTCATATTGCAAGAATTACAGACAACTGATGGACATCATGACTTACAATGTGGATCTTGAAACGCTATTGCCGACAAAAAGTGAGTTGGCGTAACGAGCTGGATAAATTATGGAAGTAGTTGCTCGGCGATACCCGTGATAGAAAGGTTTGGCGAGTCTGCGGAAGGTTTATGTCCAATGATGGGCGCCAAAGGACTGATGATGATGACGACGACGATGACGATGATGACGACGACTCTTTGAATAGCATCGAATTGCTATCACCGTTGACAAATGATGAATATTAAAGACGAAGAGCATGGCCAGTCACGTTCCATTTTGTATAAGAAGATTACTAATAAGCTATTTCAAGTTTATCATAATATTTATTAATGATAAAGATGTTAACTTGACATGCGCTCGATAATATTCTGCCTAAGATGAAAGTAACATTTTTGTCTGCAATTTCTTTTCACCAATTTTCAACTAACAGTACGAATTCCTGGGCCAATTCTCTCAATCATGTCATATTTCTTGTGTATTTGGGGCAATATAGGCAAAGGTCAGAACGAAAGCAAATTTGTACCAGTCAGTCAGAACTTTCCATTGCAGAAAATCAAAATTACTATGTATAAAATAAACGAAGATGTTTCGACAAAGTAGGACAAGCTAAAAATGTTGAGCCCCGGACACCCTACGGAGTTTAATAGGGAGTTGTGCTACAATACAGCTTTCGCTCCATTGAAACAAGACAAATACAAAAAAACCCCAAAAAACAGATTATATCTTCAGAATCAGCATCCTCAACAACACGAAGAACTCCACGACGTATGCCTGTTGAAATTATATTGCCGACTAGTGTAATTATAGAAATTATATTCTATCCTTGGAAAAACGTTTTTGCTTCTAATTGGTCATAATTTGATTAAACGTTTTTTTTTTCTATATGAATGGTTTCTTAATGTTGTCGAAGATGACAGCATTCACGACATATATATATATATTAATGAAGACATTGTATTGTATGTACGTAATTGATAGAGATTTGCATTGCTGTGAGCGTGGAGATTAGCTTTCTCTTGTGCATAAACGGATTATTTTTTCGTATTCCTTTCTATTTGTTTCCCATTTTATGTTAGTGTTAAAATTCAGCTTTTTCATTTCGTCATTAGGAGATGGATGATATCAAGTTTTACGATGTCAGTTGCTTGAATGGAATTCTAATTTTCATCCCCAGTTGCTTCCTTTAGCGCGGTAGAAGGCATATCCAAATTGCTAAATGAACAAACCTAGCCATCAAAGATGGCAGAGGGTTCTATTGATTTTTGTACATGTGTATATGTTTGTTTGTTTGTTTGCTAGCATGATTTTTCGGTTGTTTTTTTTTTTCAGCGCTCCTGGCCATCCTGTCTGGTGTACAAATCTGGAAAAGTAGTGTCAGCATTTCACTAGACGCCTTCTAAGATTATTTTTCTTGATTTTTGTGACCTTTTGGGGCTTTCTCTGGCGATTTTTATGTTTTGGTGCTCCTGGTCATACCGTTTTGACTACAGATTCGAAAATTTGCATCAGTTCTCCATTAGACTCTTTCTATTTTTTCACCTTTGGGGAGTCTTATTCCAGTGGTTTGATTAATAACATGTACATTCTCAAAAAAATAAAAAGCAAAAAAAAAAAACAAAAACGCTACTAATGTGATAAATAGTATTCATTTTAACCATTTTTTCTGCGATAGATATTTTCACAGAGCTTCAAATTTTGACGCTACGGTTGTTTGATCATTGACTGTGAGAGTGATTTATTGTATGCAAAGACTTTTCATTTCATTTTCAAGTGGCACTTAAAACTTCAATTTATACACAAGTTGGTGTGGCAGGATGGAGACTGATGTTGCATTACTTCAATACGTCCTCTCCAGTTCTCATCTCTCCATAAGACCCTCAAAAGGAGAAGAAATCAAACGAAGAATTACACGAGGATGGCAAACTTTTGGCAAAGGTTGCTCAACCTTCAAAAATAAGAAGATCCCATTAATCCCCAAAAAGAAGGGTGTATAACCAATGCATCATCTCAATAGTCACTTATGGAGCTGAAACATGGAACCTGAACAAGAGACAGACCCACAAATTGAGAACCATGCAACGTGCACATGAAAGAATTATGCTTGGCCTCACATAGAGAGACCACAAGACAGCACAGTTCATCCAAGAAAAGAGAAGAGTCAGGGACATCATAGAGACCATTAAAAATCTCAAATGGCGGTGGGCTGACCTTGTTGCAAGAATGCCAGACAACTGATGGACATCACGACTCACGACATGCATCCCCGAAGATAGCATGCTTAACTGAGGCCGGCAGAATATTAGATGGAAAGACGAGCTGGACAAGTTCAGGAATTACTAGCTCTGCGACACCCATGATAGAGAATTGTGGCAAATCCTGGGGAAAGTCTATGTCCGACAACAGACATTAAAAGATTGATGATGATGATGATGAGTTCCCTTCTATTTTACATTTTGGCGTCCGTCGTTGGTCATAAACCTTCCCCAGGATTTGCCTAACATTCTCATCTTATCAATATTCAATATACTTCGCAGTTTTGTGATCTGTCCATATGATGTTAAGCATGATTCTCTCATGTGTGCGTTGCAGGGTTCTCTCTTTTAGGGTAAGTCTTTTGGCAAGGTTCCATGTTTTAGTCCTATAGGTGACTATCCGGAGGATGCGTTGGTAATAGACCTTCTTTCGAAAACTAATGGGATATTTTTGTTCTTAAAAGTTGAGATCACTCTATTAAAAGCTTGCCTCCTAGAATGGTTATTTTGACTGTTTCATGATTAACAGTCTACTGCAATATACTTCCGGCTTGCCAGGCATGTCGAAAGGATTGTCGATAGGTTTCTCATATGGTGATTTGGTAGAATGGATACATGCCTTCTCCAAGGGCTTTATAGTGAAGTGAGTGCAATCCATCTCAGCAGGAGTTTGAACTTGTCTTGGTGTGCATTGAACCACTAGGCAAAACTCAACTAATATTTCCTCTCTTTCTTTCTCTCTCTCTCTTTAAAAGAAAATTCGTTACTTCTGCCAAAGACTAGATTTGACTTTCTTTTCTCATCATAACAAGGACGACAAGAACAATTTTTACCCAAGAGGAGCATGAATTGATATTCACACACAGTGATTTAAAACCATGATCAACTGATTTGTAGGCTTGTCTCTTACCAACTGTGGTAAGTCCTACATATCTATGGAAGTTATCTAACAGATACGTAAGGTCTTCTTTCATTCTAGAAAATTCTGAAAAATATATTTTCACATCTTTTTTATTCATTATATATACGATACAAAAGCTGCTGTGATCATGTTCAGATGGATAAGGAACTGTGTCGGTAATTTAACGTGTCCCACGCTGAATTTATCGCATTTAGTGTTTTTGCAATGCTAAAAATGCAAAATTAGGGTGGATGCTCTCTGATATTGTGACATTTTTAGGCATATTTTTGACAACTTTGAGTATCCATCCGGTGTTTTTCTGGTTATTTCGGGCATAATTTGGCTATTTTTTTAAAAAGATTAATTTAGCTTTTCCTAGCGGTTTTCGCAGTCAAACATGCGCTAAAATATTTTTGAATTGGCAACACAGAATAGAAGTTCAAGTTGAGACTTGTCTTCTTTTTTTTTTTTTTAACGCTCTTCCAACATTACTTTGTCTTCCTCCCTTTCCCCCTCTTTCAAGGGATGACTAGTTTTACTTACATACTCTCCTTCCTCATATTTTCTCTTTAACTGTCTCCTCTCCACTTTTTTCCTTTGCCTCATTCATTTCTTGTTTCCTGTAGCTAGGCCAGTCAGGGGTTTTAGTGTGCGCGTGTGTGTGGGGAATAGGGCTTTGGCATACTTAATTGAGTTGAGTGTAGAGATCAGTCTCACCCTAAGGAAAATTGAAATGATCGATACGGGTGGCTCTCTACATGATCCCCATCTGCTTAAGGCACCTGCTATTCACAAACGGTCACTCATCTTGATATCGACCTGGCTCGACGTTGCTTAACACTGGTTAACGTACGTGAGACAGTGTATCCAATGTTATTTGGTCGTAACCTCTTCCTACTGTGACCAGTATTTATTAGAAAGGGTCAAACACAACTGTGATCAAAGCTGTCAACATAAGTTTCTTCAGTTTTCAAGTAGATCTGGCTTGCTACCTGTGTATTATGATGTGCATAGACAGCACCAGTGGAGCTAGAGGGATGACAATTTGAACGTTTGCTCCACATCGATGTCAAGGAAAATTTTTTTTCGTTTTTCCAAAATCTGTCGCCTACATAATTTTTAGTTAGGTTTAAATTTGCTATGTAACTATATGTTAAATCGGTCACTAGTTTATATCCAGCAGCATTTATGCATTTTTTAGTTTCAACTGCCCAACAAAAGGCGAGAGGAGTGATTTAATTGTTGTTCACCCGTTTTTTCCCAATTTTTTATTGATCACCCCCAACAAAGCATGCTGCCTAAAGATGATGCGGTATCTATTGAGTAACTAATCTGATTTCTCCTCCCTTCTCCTCTTCCTTTCCCATTTTCCATTTTCCCTCCCTTGCATCACTATCCACTATTTCAATTATTTCACGCTTGGACTTGCCCCCTTCCACCCC
>OY735238.1:4641013-4663513 GCA_963457665.1 Thysanoteuthis rhombus | reverse complement strand
GTGTATGTGTGTGTGTGTGTGTGTGTGTGTGTGTGTGTGTGTGTGTGTGTGTTCATATGTAGTTTACTTATTGACCGTCCTGGTTGGTGGCCCTAATGGTGTATTAAAGATTAATGTCTTAGGGTACCTATCAGTGATTTATCAGGCTGTCATTTCTATCCTTTGGAGTTTCCCCCCTATTTCGGTGAACGTACATCACTTATCCTCGCCGTCTGTTGTCATTCACCATTTTTGCTTTTTTTTTCAAAGACACAAGATTTGACGTGGAGAAAATACGCCACCATTGATAACACCATCATAAATCAGATTCTCTGAACACATCTCCCCCTTTTGAGACACTTTTGAAGTGAAAAAAGCTCCAAAGTGAAAAAGTTTTGGGTTAGTGTCTGATTTCAGTGTATATGGCTCGTTCTGTCTTTGGTAGTCAGTCTTAGTAACACCAAGACTTCAAGTTGCTCTCCCTGGGTGCTCAATATGTAAGAGGTGTTGTTCCCATGACCCCTGCATCTTGAACAAAAGGAAAGAATTGCTCAATTCATTTAAAGATCAGCATGACTTCGGTATATGTTTCACAAGTTGGTTACAGGACCTAGTATTCCAAGATGGCCAACTATTTAGGTAATGTCCAGGGTCGACGGTGTTTAACATCAGTGACCGTTCAATATTTAGTGAGATTTCGTGAAAATGGAAAATTTGCAATAAATAGTTATTCACTATTGTTTTATAGAGGGAAAAACGGCTCTAAAAGCCAATCTATTATCCGTGCAAATCATCTCAATAACAGTATCCTGGTATAATTTAAGTAGAAATGTAGTAAGTGAAATTCTAATCATAAAGCTTTTTGAAGCCCTGGTTGATTGGGAGTCCGTAAGCGTATTTGAATAGCAATGTCTATCAGCTATACTGTCATGTTTTGACTCCAAGAGTATTTCTATGTGGAAAGTTCTTTTTTAAGGGAGTCTAAGGGCTAAAATCATCCGATAATTTAAACGAATCCATCTGAATTACACTGATTTGCCTGAATTGTTTTTGGATGGGGGATATCGTTCCCTTCTCCTCTAACCTGTACGCCTATGATCTTGGCCCTCGAGCTTAAAATCTCCCCTTTTATTCAATGTCTCTAGTTGTTCATCATTCCAGTACATTCCCTTCAAGTCACAAGGTTGGACATGGAGAAAATACTTCTCTCTTGATAACACTGTCATAAATCAGATTCTTCGAGAAAGTTAATCCTCTGCAAGGCTCTTCGTAGGAAGCACCAAAGTGTCAAAAGTTCCAAGAAAATTTATGGTATTTGTGACTTTATTTTCCTTTTTTTTTTTCCTTATTTTTTTAGGGGGGGGAGAGCATCTTGTAAAAGTTACATGAGTCATTTCATGTGAAGAAAAAATTAACAAATTGTGAATGTCCGATTTACTTACAACTACTTACGTACGGACTGCCAACATCCAGTTAACTACTCTAATTATGAACAGTGTGATTCTCTTTCTTCACTTTTGTAACAGAGGTTTATTTCAGCAAGGACAAAAATCGCTCACAAAAGTACTTCACACCAACCAATTGAAACTATGGGCTGTTATACGGGAACTTCGTTATTTTTTCTTCAAAAGTCGTTTCATAGAAATCCATATACAGCCGTATTTTTTCATGAGTATTAACTGGTCGACTCTAATATCAAACAGTGTGATTGATTATCTTGGCTCATTGTCCGTAACAGTAGACTCTTTCATCTGGGATTTAAGGTTTTGTTGATGAAGATACCTCCCTACTACCATGAAAAAAAAATAATAATGGACACTCCCAGTGGAACAAATTCGTTATTATTTTTTTTTTAATCGTAACATAGAAATCCAAATACATTGGGTTCCGGTTAATTATGATTACGTTGGGACCAATTACTTCTTTGTCACCTTTCCTTTCTTTTGAAAAATTCCAGTCACAATTTTTGAAAAAAAATATTTGAAATATAATTGTTTTGATTCCAACTAAGAAATATATTTCCATCAATTTTTATCTGATTTGAAAAAAAAAACGATTGTTTGTTCTGAAGCATTACTGTTTGCTCCAAATAAACCATTCTGTGGCGATATCAAACAGAACAAATTTGCAATGATTACATAGGTTTGAATCAGTTCTCAGTGGGTTGGCCCGATTGCGCGACAGAACAATCGCTAATTTGCTTCGTTTATGATATTAGATACTTAATAGCCGAGGAAAAAAACCTCATGGTTATACAGAGAATCCCACATAACAGGTCCAACAGTTATTTGGGACCTAATAAACGTTGGACCTATTATGAGGAATATACTATATAATTGTGAGTTTTATCTTAGGTATTAACTTGTCGCTATTGTCATGTTACCTTACGGATGTCCTTTCCGGTATGAAAATACTTCGGTCGAACAAGAATAAGAATAGTAGCACATTGCTATCATATGATCTGAACTCATGTGTGTTCACGATGAGTCAAAACCATGAAAATAAGCACTATGATTCACACTTGTATCACGTCACATGATTTTACGTGCACTCATCGAAAACTGACAGAGAACAACGGGCAAATGTGTTCATAAACAGAAAATTTGAGACATTAAGTTACACGAGCAGATCAGAAAGTACGACTTACATGCGTTATAGGGGCATGTGTCCGAGAGATTTAAATTAGTATTAAACTGGCTTGCACACAATCAAATGCACACATGAGCTCATATAAGTCCATATGACTTAATGGCATTGTGTTGCAACATTTAGTGTAACTCTTTAACTTTGAACTTTCTTTTCGATCTAAAATGTTTAAAAAAATGTTGCTTCTCGAGTAACCGTGGCTATCAAAGACAGCAAGGGGGTTGTATGGTTTTCTTACATGAACATATGTGTATGTGTCCATGTGTTAGCCATATTATTCTGTCTACGGAATGGAGAACTGACATCAGCACTTTACTAGACCCTTTCTAACATTTTTTTGAATTGAGTTATTGAAAATAAAAAGGCATCTCCGTCCAAATAGGGGATCTCATTCTGACGGGTTTATAACAGAAAATATTCTCCGGAATCTTGATACTTGTGAATATTCCTACTCTATTTTAGATGTTCACATTGAAAAAAGCCAGTTATATCATAAACTGAATTTATTTTGAACATGATTATTCTTTGATTGAGTTCTCCACATGAGATCAATTTTTGACGGTACAGTTGTTCAAATATTGACTGTGAAGACGAATTATTTTTATTTTTCAACAATTTTTTTGCCGCTGGATAGAGAATGATACCTTCTGATTGGTTATGTCTGAAAATGATTTTTAAATGGTAATTACAGTCTTTGTTTTTGTGACCAGAAGTGTGATATTCATGCGTGCTTTCTCTGCTACTTTCAGTGATTAAAAATGTGAAATTTAGTCCAACAGAAAATTAGCAGATTTCAAATAATCATTTTCTGGGTCGTGAAGACAAAGTTTGAAGGGAATAAGTCACATTCTCTTTACTTTTTATGTCTGATCGATTAGAAAATAATAACACTTATTACTTAGAGACGATAAACGCAGTGTGTTATGACAAATTTGTATAGACTTAAAACCAAACATTCAAAAAAAGGCCACATTGCAATGGAATCACCAGTGTTTGTACAATCGTCGAGGTTAATAAACGTCGAATCTGGTCAATAACTAAATGGATGACCGTCTGTGAACATTTGGTGCCCTCAGCACCTAAGAGCCTCCCGTGGCGATCTCATTAGGAGGAGTAGACCGGTCTGTACATACGCTCGATAAAAGAAACCATAAGTTTACCCGCCTGTATCTGACTTGCCTTGCAGCAAGCGACAAAAAATGAATAAGTGTCCTATATGAGTTATGTTTAGCCATCTCTTGAAATGTACATAATTCGATCGGAAGCGTTGTGAAATTCCACCCTAAAGCCTGGAGTTGACTATAATTTCTGACCATAACAAGAACAACAAGAATAGTCCACATCAAAATGTGGGGTGTAAACTGATGTATGAAAGGATCATACTCCTTCAATGATTTGAACTAATGATCAACTGTTTGCCGAAAAGCTGTCTCACTGACTAAGCTAGATTGAAAAATATTGACTAGCAACGGAAAATTATCATATACATAAAAACTTATTTCCCTCTTCATGGATAAATACATTCATACGGATATGTACACACACTCTCTCTCTCTCTCTCTCTCTCTCTCTCTCTCTCTCTCGCACACACACATACACACACACACACACACACATATATATATATATATATATAGAGAGAGAGAGAGAGAGAGTGATATATATATATATATATATATATATATATATATATTTATATATATATATATATATATATATATATATATATATATATATATATATATATATATATATATACTCAAAGCAAATGTTATAGAAATCATCTTGAGTTTGAGTGGAATTTGACCTTGAAGAAGCCGGACATGGCTATAGATTTTTTCTCATCGTGTTTCTGATGCTTCCAACTTTGTTGAAAAAAAATCACACTAACAAACAGAATTGAACTTTTCTTTCCCATTAAGCCTTTTTTTTTCAGACCAATTTTTGTTGAAGATAATGAATATTGCATCCATTTTTCTGTAATAAGTCTCATGCTCTTGCTATCAATACGTTCACTCTTCGACTCAACTGTAGATGAAGTGATACAGGCAAAAGTTATACAGAAACCACTTTTGTATCAGTTGGAACCTATTAGTACAGAAAATCGAAATTACTATCTATAACATAAGCAGATGAAGATTCCTGCTTGAAAAGCTAGCTAGAAAAGCTAGCTGGAAAAGTTGAACTTTGTTGAAGTTGTAATGCTCTGTCTCGAATTCATATCGGTATAAGATCCAGCAGTGGTCTTGATTATCTATGATAGTCCAGTCAATGAAGATCAAAATGTACCCAGAAATAAATGTGTCGGACTGAATTTGGTATCGTTGTAAGCGTAAAAACTCCTTTTATATGCCCCTTTCCCAGATTGTGGTCAATTTAATTTTCTAATAACAGTTTTAAGCCAGAGAAATCCTATGTTTTTGACAGTATATGAATATTTAGTTTCCTGGCTTAAAAACAACTCTAGGGGGCTGAATGAGCAGCAATCTTTTTGAAACGGTTTTTAAAAAAATCTCCAATGAGGAAAAAAGAGGAATGTTTAAATATCAAAAGAGGACACGTATGTGCTTTTGCTGATAATGCTTGGCTTGCTTTTTCGAAGGCCTGCCAGTGTAGAGCGATACTTCTCCTGACCCCTTTTGAGGACGAATTGACCCTCAAACTGAGAACCATGGACAGTGCACAAGAAAGAATCATACTCAGCATCATTTGGAGAGATCACAAGACAGCACAATATATGAAAGAAAAAAACAGAACCAAAATATCATAGAATCCATGAAATATCTTCACTGGCCATCGGCTAGTTATCTGGCCAGAAGGTTGGGCACCTGCTAGACATCACAGTTCACAGCATTGATCTGCAACAATCATATGAGGCTAACAGAAAATAAAATGACTAGATAAGTTCAGAAAGTAATTGCTCCTCAACGCCCATGATAGACAGTTCTGGCTAATTTGTTGGAAGGTCTTTGTCCAATGATGGGAGCCGAAAGGTCGGTGGTAATGGCGATGATGATGATCCTGTGTGTCTCCGGTCCTTCCTTTAGCATTTCCACAGTCAACAGCAGTGATATGCTATGCATTTTCTCACTGGATGTTTGGTGGCCATCGCTAAAGACCAAATGGCAGTCTTTCATTCCTGGTCCTAGCATATCATAGCAACGCTATGGTTTGTACCATACCAACCTACCCTGCTATACTTACACAAGATTTCTTAATTCTAGCTGTTAGGCCATTGCTGATGACAGGATGTTGTGCGTCTCATTTTTCTAGTTTTCCTGACAGTATATTTGCAGACAGTAGTAGCACTGTTGTGTGCATAGTTTCAATTGCTCATCTGATCTTGACTTCATTGTCTTTGTCACAGTGAACCTAATATTATTGGCACTACCCTGATCTTCACATTCCACAACTCCCTCTGCTCCCTGACAGAAATTTAGTACTCCCCCAGCTTTCCACTCATGCTCATATTCACTTGATTGTCTGTAGGCACATCCACGTTTTCTCTCTCTCTCTCTCTCTCCCTGGTCCATGACTATCGGGCCTGGATATCTTGCTTGGATAAGGTGGTGGGTTCGGATGTCGAAGCACGAATGATTTGTTGATTCTGCTTTCCAGGATCATCATCATTATCATCATCATTATCATCATCATCATTAAACACAAGTTAGATGAAGAAACAAAAACAGAACAAAAAAAAAAGAAAGAAAAAACTAAATGAGAATATCAGTCCCAAGTTCCTGCAGACAATCTATTCCTTCTGGAAAGGAATAAGATCAGAATAGATCCGTCTGAAACCAACAGACATCTCATGCAGTCCGTTCAACTGTAAAACCAATTAAAACAATACTCGGGGGTAAAAATGAAACGATGAGGCATTGATGTAGATAAATATATATGCTGATATACGGCCTCAAGGCAATAAGGAAAAATCATAAATCGAAACACGTGCTATAAATAATACAACATAAGTTGGTAGATGTAAGAATAAATAGCATCATCATCATCATCATCATCATTCTTTTATCGTCCATTGTTGGACATAGACCCTCCACAGGATTTGCAGAATCCCTCTATCATGGGCATCACTGAGCTATTACTTTCTAAACTTGTCTAGTTCTTCTCCCCATCTCGAATTCTGTCGATGTTAGTTACGCATGTGATCTCTGGGGATCCATATTGAGAGTCGTGATATCCATTGGTTGTCCGTCATGACCAGCTCATTTTCTTATAGATTCTATGATGCTTCGGACTCATGTTTCCTCCTTGATATATTGTGCTGTCTTGTGATCTCTCCATATGAGGTTGACTATGATTATTTCATTATGACATTGCATGGTTCTCAGTTTTAGGGTAAGCCCCTTGCTTAGATTTTATATTTCATTTTCACAAGAGACTATCGGGATGATGCATCCGTTAAATACCCTTATTTCTAGGATTAATAGGGTTTTCTATGTCGTTATTCAAAGAAATTTCACCCATTTAAGCACAAATCAAAGCTTTAAATAATAACAATAATGAATAGAATAAGACAATAACAGTAGCAAAATATATCTTTGAAAAATTAATTACCAATATTGAAGTAACACCCAATAACGAATATAGGGCAGTAAAGATCAGGATAGGGAGTGAGTTTAATGAATTGATATGGACAGATGTTTTCCACTAAATTTCAATTGCTCAATCGTAGGAGCATCTACGTGTTAAGCAAACTATTCTCTGGAATAGAGAGTTGTAAGTCTGATTCAGAACTGGAATTTATTCTTAATTCTGATCTGAACTGTTAATTTATTTACTCACTGCTGAAGGGAACCCAGACAGAGTCCAGCGAATGAGATGAGGGTAAATAGTAGCAAAGGGTTAACGTAACTTTTCTAATGAATAATTTGGATATTGAATGACCCCAAGATAAAGATACATATATTCCAATTTGGAGGTAGGAGATGATATTGTATTCCTTCCGTAACGACTAAGACAACCCAAAATATCACCTCACTCCTTGTCCCATCAGATCAAGTCAAATCTATATCTTGATATATATATATATATATATATATATATATATATATATATATATATATATATATATATATATATATATGTGTGTGTGTGTAAAGATATAAGTTTGGCTTGATATGACGGGACATACATATATATATATATATATATATATATATATATATATATATATATATATATATATATATATAATCAACATCCCTACCATGATTTGAAAGCCCGACCGAATAATCCTTAGTAGACTGCTTTCTTACCGACTGAGACAAATTTACAAGACTTACATATGTACGAATATTTATGCTACAAATACGTGGAAGCTTACTGTTGGGCTTATTTCATCATATTCAATCCATTTAAACTGAAAATATTTTTTCTTATTTACAAAATCATATAATAATGAATGCATATATATATATATATATATATGTGTGTGTGTGTGTGTGTGTGTGTGTGTGTGTGTATGTGTGTGTGTGTGTGTGAGTTTTTGTACAGTACAAAGGTAGCAATAATTTCATTACATTTGATGGAGCTTGTTCTCGTCTTTCTTGGGTCCTAAGTCAACAGTACACACAACGTTATGAGAATGAATGCTCATTGTCATCGCCAGTGTTCTAGTATTATGTGGAATGCGTGAGAACTTGGTTCTCTTAATATCTTGAGTAAAAAAGACAGTGATTTTCCAATGAAGTTCCGGATTCCATCACATCTCTTTGTAACTGTACACAACTGGTCGTACTGAAATTCCACCATCTTAACTTCAATTTAAAAAAATTGAACTTCTAATCAGATAAGTTAAAGCTCCATCTAAAAAAAGAACACAGCAGTAGAACTCATTGCTTCTCAAAGGGAGCTATTGCGTACAAAGTCTTCTTAAGTGCCGTGAAGGCTACCAAAACGCAGCCAGTGTTACTTGAAGTGGAGGAAGAGATTGTGCTACATGAAAGAATAGATTAAAAAAAAGCAACTACTGTGATTATTCCACTGCTGTGTATGAAAACATACAAGCATGTACAAAAGCATTTTTCCTACTTTGTCTCCACAAAATGTCCACTTAGGTGACAATGTTTGAACTGATTTTATTTTCTGATTACCGGTTTCTGTGATTATATTGTTCACTACTTTATGTTTGTGAACCGATACCGTATCTTTTCACACTCATAAACTCCAATCATATCTCATACAGATGTATTAATTTGAATTGAAGTAGAGCTTTTTTTAAAATTCTCAGCTGAAAAGATGTAGTCCCTGTGAAAAAATCATGGATATACTTTCATTTGTATAAAATGGTTTTGTTGGAAAAGGGACATCTAGAATCGGTTCTATTCTGGTATCAAACGAACAATACTATGAGATCCAATGAGGATCGAACACACTATCATCCGGCAAAATTAGCTAGCTGATCGTTGCTATACGACATGTGTTCTGACACTTTATTTTTTTAATGTGATATATCGATTAATCATTGAGAAAAATCCACGGATATATTGTAGCTGTTCTGTTTAAGGAGATGAAATGCTGATTTTGTTTCAACTGAAGAGTCCATTGTTTAAAATGATGGTAGAAAAGTATTTTTTTATCAGCAAAATTCTTACCTGTTAGTGTCAGTGTCTATTATTACGGACAGTGAGCCAAGAAAAATCATAGTGTTTAATGTAAGGGTAGATCTCAGTCCAATTCGAAAGTACACAAGAATATTAATAATGTTGGGTAGGTGTACTAGTAACCAAATGAAAAACAACTTCAAAATATATTCAAAGTCCATGAAAAGCAAAATTAAAAGGTCTGTCGTTATCCTTCTTTCAGTCTGTGTCTGCTTTTTAGCTTTCAGGATTTGTTTAAGTTATTAAATAACTGATGGCAGTCTATTGGGGAAAAGCAGACGATAACAGCAAGGTATGGTCGGTAAATTTGCGCAAATGAAATCTCAGAGGAAGTTGACAAAATTGAGAATAATGAACACGTAAATGTTTTAATTGGATTTCCATTCTATGCAAGAAGTGTTTCCATTTTGTGGCCTCAGAGGAAACTCAGAATCGAAAAAAAAACATCAAATGATAATTCTGTATGAAAGCCAAAAATAAGCCCAGCTTAATAATCAGATTTCGTTTGTTGTCGCTGTTTGCAATATCGTTCGATTTCTCAGATTCCAAGAAAGGAAACGGAATTGAACAATATGGAAAAGAAGACTAAACAGTAGACACTATTTCCGTACGGCGAAAGCTTTATGAATAATCGTCCAGCAAATGCATTACTGCTAACATTATACGGAAACAAATCTATCGAATCATTGGTTCCCCGCCAACTCATCAGCAGGCCCTGCGTTGATTTGAATGAATTTTTTATATCGACCTGATGCATCTGAAAGGCCTGACACGGTCTCCAGTAATACCTTTGTAGCACTTAAATATCATGAGCGTTTTAGAGGGAACTGACTAACTAACTAAAGAGGCTAATGAATTTTATTACAACACATGTCCCAACCAATTTATTACAAACAACAAACATTTTCGGAGATTATAGCAATAAATGTAATTAATTATTAATTTATTTCAATTCAGTTTTCATGCCGTCGGTTTAAATTATTCTTCTTTTATTCATTCATTCTTTATTTATTTATTTTTTCAAATAACATAAAATGTCTTCGGAAGGATATTAGTCAAATAGTAGATGGTAAATCTTAATCCGATGATTATCCATCAAATGTGGAAGATGAAAATGGTGAACCAGTTAATGATTGAATCAAGATCTCATATAAACTTTAATCATTGTTTTTTCAACTGTACCAGAAAATATTCTAAATAAAAAGGATTACATAGGTGACGGAAACTCTGGAAAGTATGAAAATAAAAGATCCTATCAAATTCTATACCGATTGGACCACTTGATACAGACTATTATTAGTATATCTACATACCATAACAAGTAATACACAGGCCAATTCAGAAATTTAATGAGACAGGCATACCTCCTTTACCACAGATATCCATCCAAACAACTCAAAAAAAGCTTAGATAATCCCAATATTCAAAAAAAGGTTACTGATCAGAGGTTTCTAATTAGAGCCCCGTTCCTCTTCTATCAAATATCAATAAGATTTTGAAAAAATTGTTGTCAATAGGGTCTATATTTTTCTTTACGTAAGTACAATCGTTTTATGAGCAACAATTCGAATAAATATGTTCTAATAAAGCTTACAGAAGGAGATCAAAGGGACAATGGATGCTTATGATTATCTAAAATGCAGAAATTAAGCATGTCAAATATTTGTTAACTTCCAAAAAGCATTCGACTCAGTCAATCATGATATTCTAGTAGAAAAACTAGATCGATACAGAATCAGAGGTCTCACTGAGAACTGGCTTGAATCATATCAAAATAATAGACAGGAATACATCTCAGTACTATGGTTTAAATCTAAAAAAAACTATGAAACACAAGGTTCAACAACACTAAGCCTCCTTCTTTTTCTAATACATAACAACGACCTTCATATTGCAATAACAACATATACATCATACCATTTTGCAGATGACTCTTGCTCCTCTTTGATAAAGAAATCTTTATAATGATATTTGAAAAAAATTAAATTCTCATCTAAAATGTCTGTATAAATGGTTATTGGCCAAAAGAATTTCCCTATACACTGACAGAACAGAACTAATCTTCTCCATAAGAAACTCCTGAGTAATTACCTGTAAATATTATTATTGAAATAAATGGCCTCTACCCTACTTTCCACATTAAATATCTTGGTGTTTATATAGACGAATTCTCTAATGGTTCCACTCATTGTCTAGAGCTGGAAATCAAATTTAGACGGTTTAATGGAATGCTTTATAAAACTACACCATACGTAAATATTTACAAACTGTTATCTCTTTACCATGCTGCAATTTCTTCCTTTTAGTTATATGGGTGTAATCTTACTATCTGCACAATACTTAAAAAATTGAAACGTTTAAAAAAACAAACAAATAGTAAATATTATTATAGAAATGCTGATAACTTTTATAACACCATTTCCGACGAATACAGCGTATTTACTATAAATCATGAGACATCTTACTATAAGTCCCGGAGAGGTGGAAGATAACTTTCAAAAAAGTGTTCATCAGTTCATGGTTATACCAATAAAAAATATACTGATTGTTTGAAAATATTATTTACGTCTTGAATAGAAAAAAAGGCTCTATTAATATTAGATATTTATCTAAGGATCTTATTTTTGACACATATCTACGCAGAAATTATGGAAGAAATTCTATCAAACCTTAGGCAATAGTTGCTTGGAACAACTTCAGAAACATTTTTACAAAAACAGATCTAATGAACACAAAGAACATGAATTTTGAAATGACAATAGAAAAAAGATATTTCATGGAATCTTATCCCTGAATGACTGTCCGCTCGATTTCATTTTATTGGCTGCTTTCTGCACGCCACAAGATCTTGCAAGCTATTTATAAGAATTGAAATGCTGATTTCACTTGTCTAAAATATATAGGAGGAACGACAAAGGTGAGTACCACTTGTGGGGCAACGATCTTAATTTGTACTCCTCATTCAATGATGCACAAAAATTGGGAGAAATTGAATGTTTGATATGTTCATTGATGAAATGAATTATTATTATTATCATTATTATTATTATTTTTTTTTATTATTATTATTATTATTATTATTATTATTACTATTATTATTATTATTATTATTATTATTATTTGTTCACCCTATTTTTCAATTTGCTCGCTTCATTTTTTAGTTTGCATGCCTTGAATTTCAGCTTTTTCGGGTAAAGATATAGATGGAGAGGTAAATATTTTTTTACGAGTTAAGGTCGTATAAAGGAGATGAATAGAAGGGGGCTTTTTTTATTTATTTTTTTTTGTTCCCCTGATTCCAAATTGCCATTTCCCGTCTGTGATTGTCTAATCCTTTCACCACTTAATTCTACTTCCACTTTGAAGAATAATACAGAGACAGGTCTGGTTAGCCAGTCAATAGAAACAGTCACCTGACCAACGTCTTTTGTCAACATCCTTCAACGCAGATGATCAATTAAAAGATTGAGAAAAAGGGATGATCGATGAATCAGTTACTTCTCTCGGTCCTTGTTGGACAGTGATCATTAGAAAGTCCTAATTTCCAAAAAGCAAGGTTGAATGCTGCAGACGAAACCTGAGGGAGTGATTTAGCATAAAATCGTATTACATATTGAATTCCTCTCTACAAACTTATTAGGGAAGGAATTTTCAATAATTAAAAAGAAAAGTTGCTTTCCTTGACCAAATGAGTATGGTTCGATTTTTTAAACCTCTGTCTCCATCGACAAAGTCTGTACGCACGATACATAGGTAGCAAGCCAGCCAACCAGACAGCTCAACTTGAAAACTGAAGAAACCAAATGACATTTTTTGTGACAGTTTTCGACGATGGTTTCTAAAAGGGAATGAATTCCTCCAATTACTGGTTGTTCTTGTTCCGAAAAAAAAAAAGAATGCATTGGACAACAAAACAATAGAGAACTCTATAATAAAGACCATTTGGGAGCGAGAAAATACCAGAAAAATACAGACAAAAAATATATGGGATGGCGAAGAGGCAGTTGAAACAGCTCAGGGAAGAACAGTATGAGAGATAGAGAGAGACAGACAGAAAGACAAACAGAGAGAGAGACAGACAGAGAGACAGACAGAGTGAGGTAGAGAAAGAGAGAGAGAAGAAAAAGGAAAATGGTTGAGAATGAGGAGAAAAAGAAAGGAGAAGAAAAGGGGGAAAAGACGATACTCCTGAAAAATAGAAAGAGAATGAAAGATAAACAGAAGCATAGAGAAAGGGAAAAAAGATTATTAACAGAGCAAGGATGAGAATTCAAGTAGAGACTAAAAAAATTGGAGAGAAGGGTAAACAGGAACATAGATGAGAATGTTAGGGGACTGAAAAAGAAGAAGAAGAAGAAGAAGAAGAAGAAGAAGAAGAAGAAGAAGAAGAAGAAGAAGAAGAAGAAGAAGAAGAAGAAGAAGAAGAAGAAGAAGAATGGAGAGGGCAAAAGGTGAGAAAAGGAATGAAAAGAAGAAACAGAATGAAATGAGAGGAGAGAAAGAAGAAGCAGAAGAAAATGAATAGAAAAAAGAAAAAGTAGATGAAAGAGAAAACGAAGAAAAGATGAACAACAAATGAATGAAAAAATGAAGAAAAAATAGGAAGAAACAAAGAGATAGGGTAGATGAAGAAAAAAACAAGAAGAGAGGAAGAAGTATAAGAAGAAGAAAGATAACAAAATTGAGAAGATGAAAGAGAAAAAGAAAAAGAAGAACAAGAACAAGAAGAAGAACAAAAAGAAGAACAAGGAAAAAAAAACAACAACAACAAGAAAAGGACAAAATCAAGCAGAAAGAGAAGAAAAAGAAGAAAGCTCAAAATTGCAGAAAACCTTACGAAGATAATATCGGAGAAGAAAATTGAATTCGTGATGAATAAAGATCAATGCAAAAAGGTATCATTTCCTTTCGTTTTTCATTCCCAGTAAATAATGTACTATTCAGAGTTTGTATTTTTCCATGACTACCATGTACCTTATTTATCTGATAATTTGTTTGTTTTTTTCTTCCTGGGTGGAAGAAGTAAACATATTTGACGTAGACACAAAAACGAATAGCCAACAGAAGATATAATCATGGAATTATGTTTTTGCTTTTTGCTCAAACGAAAAACAACAACACAAAAATAGAAAAACAAACTAACAAGACTCGATTCCTGATTTGCCGTAAATAAAGGGACCGGAAAATGTCCTAATTATTTGGATCTTCCTGTTTTCTTGTATTTTGGTTTCACTTCAAAGTTCCCGTAACAATTGATTATTTCGGTGTGCTTATTTTTTTCATTGAACATTTGATGTACGTATATATATATATATATATATATATATATATATATATATATATACACACACACACACACATATATATATATATATATATATATATATATATATATATATGTATATATACATATATATATATATATATATATATATATATATATATATATATATATATTGAAGATTCAGATATTTGTCCGCTATTAAGAAGGTCCTTTGGTTCATACCAGAGATCAGATGGAGCCGCCTGTGTATAACCAGTTCGTGTCAATGCCGTTTCAACTCTAACATCCATGTACCGGTTTTACTTGTTATGGAACTCTTCAAAGAGAAAGATGAAAAACAAAATTATTTGGGGAATGAATTAAAGAGAAACTGCTACATGACCAACATTTTTGGCAGCATGTATTATCAGTGGTGTTCAATAAAAAAAATTCGGAAATTTGTTGCCCTTTATTGGGTAGTAAGGGATCATTAAAAACATACGTGGATGCTGCTGGATTCAAATTAAGGGATAATTTGGTAGAAAATTGCATAGCAAATTGACTCTTGACTAAAAAAAAATACTATTTAGGAAATATTTTTTTTACTCATGATAATGAGTAACTTTCGAAAGTTTCAGTCCTCTAGCTCTAATGGCTCGGTTTCTACGCGTAATACATAGCCAGTGAGCCATCCATCCATCTGGGCTAACTTGAAAACTGAACAAACCTATTTTAACTGTTTTGGTGACAGTTTTGGGTGACAGTGTCTGATATTGAAAAGCTTTTCCGCAAATCAAGAGTGGGGTAGCAATAATCAACTCTTAAAAATCAGATGATCCAAATAATCTTAAAAAAGATGAGTATACAACTGATATGTTCTCCTAATAGTCACTTATGGAGTTGAAGCATAGAACCCAACCAAGAGACAGACCCGCAAACTGTGAAGCATGCAACGCGTGCATGATAGAATTATGCTCAACTTCACATGGAGAGATCACAAGACGGCACGATATATCAGGAAGAAAACGGGTGACCGAGACATCATAGAATCTATTAGTAAACTCAAATCGCAACGGGTCGGTCATGTTGCCAGGATG
This sequence comes from Thysanoteuthis rhombus, assembly GCA_963457665.1. NCBI lineage: Eukaryota > Metazoa > Mollusca > Cephalopoda > Oegopsida > Thysanoteuthidae > Thysanoteuthis > Thysanoteuthis major. The sequence continues at coordinate 4,647,908 of OY735238.1, read as the reverse complement.
ACATCAGGAGATGAAATCAAGAAAATTCACACAAGCATTGGAATTTTTACCTTTGAAGACTTTTCATTTGATATACAGCCAGTTGATACGGCCATTGTGCCTGAAATTTCACCGAACTTCAGTTCAAACATGAAGTTGACTCTCTTTTTCAGCCGTAAAGAATCAACAATAACTATAATTACCAAATTGGTAGACTGCTGTCTTACTGGCTGACAAGTCTTATACCCGTACAAAAGAAGCCAATCTAGTCAGTGTGAGTATTGTTCTGTTTTCTTTTTGTTCTTTGTGGCAAGCAGCTATAAATCTAGTTATAGATACCTTCGTATTTATGTATCTACACATCACATAGATATCATTATGCCATTGATTGCTGTATTAAGTGAATACACTCAAATAACAGTGATAACTAACTAAAACACTGAACATCCAATCATTCATTTAAGTTAAGGTAGTGTTGCACGATAGTTATAGAGCTCGTACAGAGTTCACGAATTGGAATTATAATGCTTGCAAGCCTCAGCCGCCGTGTGCTTTAAATTGCAGGGTATGTAGGTTAGGCTACGTTTGCAACCTAATCAGTCCAGCTCTGTGTATATACCCGGGCTCTTGTACACTCTAGTGTACAAGAGAAGTTCTCTCCCTCCAGGCTATCAAACACTACAAGTACTAAACAATTAGATGTATCTAGTGACAAATATAACAGATTCCATTTAATTGAGTCGTTGCCTTCTAGGGCCAGCTTCAGAATAGAACCAATCTTTTTTTTTTTATTATTACCCGGACCATCCCCATCTTGGTTATCTTTCATACAACGTTCCGGCCGTTGTGCTCTACGGCCTTCATCAGGTATCATCTGGTAAGTGTGGGGAAGTTACTGATTATATAGTAATCTAATGGTTCTAGGTTCAATCCCAGTGTGAGACAATAATAATAATACTAATGCTAAGAGGGGAGTGCGGTCAATATACCCCCATCAGTTAAATAAAGGGTTCGGTTCGTTACTTCCCCACACCTACCAGATGATACCTGATGAAGGCTGAAGAGTACAACGGCCGAAACGTTGTATGAAAAACAAGCAAGATTAGGATGGTCCGAACAATTATATAAATAATAATAATACCTCATCTCAAAAATTCAGAGATATAAGAATCAATCTTGTAATAAACCGATTCAAACGTGAGTAATCTTCGCTAATTTGATTCGTTTATAATAACCAGTTTATTTGGACAAAGCAGCGATATAGTCGAATTGATACTTCCTGAATTAAAATGTTATAAAATTGCTAAAATGTATATCTTTTTTTTCAAAACAACTATTTCTCAAATATTTTATGTTCGTGACAAAAACTTTCAGGAAAAACGATGTAATCCCTCTGGTTTTGATACAAGTTGTTCACCTTTGAATTGAAAATATTTCTTTGGTGTTATGTGCACTAAAAGTAATCAAGTTTTTCGATAAATTGCACCATCTGATTATTTTAGCAAACATTGTTTGACCAGATGTGATTCCATTCATCAAAATCTTCTTTATATATTTGAAAAGTATTCACAATAAGAAAAGTGCCTTTCATAAAGTGTATATCTTATCTAAGTAGTGAATTCCCATGAAAAAAACTCATGGATATAATTAGAAGGTCTACTACTACTACTGAACGATCGTTATTCATTTTTGACAATATCTTTCCTTCGCCTGAATCTCACTTATCACGACTTAACTCAGTCCGTCAATCTACGCCTGTGAGTAACCGGCGCAGATCAGTAATAAATAATAAGCTCTCGGTGAAAGTCGACCTGACATCTCTCTTTGCACAAAGAAGCCAGGTTAAATCAATGCTAAAAAGAACTTGCATTCAAATGGGAATTATGAATCACCACTATCGATATATACGGCTTTTTACCTCATAAATTAAGCGCTGGTGTTAGTAATATTAAGTTAGCATGCTGGAAATACTACTAGTATGATTTGGATTATAAATTCATGATTAGGAGCAAGAAATAAACTCGATAGGAGGGTGATCAATCAAGAAGTTACTTTTCTTGATTTTGTGGGGCTGTAATCACTAAAAAGTAAAAACTTTCAAAAAACAAAAACAAAAAAGCAAGCATTGACGCAGGGCTCGATGTAAGGGACGAGTTTGGCATAAACTTTTAATTGTTAATTGGACAGCCAATACAAATCTATTAAAGGTGGTCATAAAAACTAAGTACCATTTTCTTCACTCTTTGAGTCGGAGTCTTAAATAACAAATTTCCACAATGAACGGTTAGACTTGCTGAAGGCTGAATTAATAGATAGATACACATACACATCATCATCATCATCATAATCATAATCATCATCATCATCATCATCATAATCATCATCATCATATTCATCATCATCATCATCAGTCCTTTGACGTCCGTTGTTGGACATAGACCTTTCCGAGGATTTGCCACACATCTCTATCATGGGCGTCACGGAGCCAGTACTTCCTGAACTTGTCTAGCTCGTCTCTCCATCTAATATTCTGCCGGCCTCGGTTGCACATGGAATCCACTCCACACATACATATAACACATGAATAATCTAAACCCTGGTCTATTATCAATAGTAGTGATTAAAAAACTACCGAAGTTGTTTCAAATCGTTGGTTTGAGATTTTTTCTGACGGATATCATCGACTTCAAATAGGAGAGAATCACGTTGGTCGTTATTAGAGAATATCAGATGGATAGATCTTTAAGAGTTCTTTAAAGAATTTTCAAAAAATCTTAATGGCATTTGTGGAGGGTGACCAATTGATAAAGAAAGGATTGATTTAATTCTGGGACTTTCCACGAAATTGCGGGACAAGGTTAATTCTTTGTGTTGTCGGTGTGTTAATACCACATGGACGTCATCCCAATGAAGGTGTAGTGAAATAACATCAACAACATCCTTAAAATCTGGAATCTGTAACCAGATTTTCGGGTACGTACGCTCCACTTGAGCGCTTTTTAGTTACATACGAGGAAAAGGTTGAAATTAGTTGTTCGAAACATGCGTTTGACAACAATTTTTTGTTTCCATATTTTTATCCGATAAAACAGACAGCTTCTAGTTACTTGGACCATAACATCTGTCTTCCACTGGGTAATTCACAATGGCTCTGACCTGACTCACCAAATCGAGCACTGACGTCAATCAACTGCCATCTATTTTTACACCTTGGTTTCCAGCCAAATAAAAAAACGTGAGAATAAGAGAGAAGTAACATCGCAATAACGTCAAGAGTTGGTTTCAGAATGCAGTGTTTACAAATGATCTGTCAGTTATTTTCTTGACTTAACATCAGGTATTATAAGACCAAATAAAAGCAACTAAAGTTGAGCTGGAAGGAATACTGGTCAAAAATTGATGATCGTTCAAGTGGTGAAAGTTTTTAGAGAACTTGTCGAGAAACATTAGAATTCGCCATCGCACTCAATAACTGAACGGCCGTAGCGTCAAAATACGAAGTCGTGTGAAAGAAAAACCCCATTGAAGAGTAAATATGGTAAGGATTAATTTTTTAATGATGACACTAACTTTCCCCCACAGGAAAATATCTGAAAATGAATTTTAAAAAATTGTCTAGAATCATCTACATTTTAGTGAATCGAGACGTTATCAATGAATCCATCAGAATAGTCCCCCCTCCCCAAGTCAAAAAGGTTTTAGAAAATTTAAAAAGATATCTTTTCAGGGGGTGTAGTGTGGTATTGCTGCCACTTTGCAAGTCTCCTGACGAATCAATATGGCTAGGAGCGCATTATACATACAAACAGAAACATATGCACGTATAAAAATGGATAGACATCTTCACCATTTGATGGCTACGGTTTTCAATCCTTTTAGAAACATTTCTCTTTTATTGCCTCTTTTTTGTTATTTCTAAAGCATATACTTCCAATTTTTAATGAATCTAAAATGGCAATTTACTTAAATTGTTCATTTTAATCTGACCAGTGCTGGATACTTTGCGCTTTACTAAAATCATTTTCATTGATATTCGGGACTTTGATACACAAAGTCTTATTTTATTCAAATAAATATGTTTAAATTGAGAACAAAACAAGTATAATTTTTCCATTCATTATAAAAACAATGCAACAGTTACAGTAATCACCTTCAGTCAGAATGGAAATGGGAGTAGAATATGACTCTGCAGCAGCCAGGTTCGTTTGGGTTTAATCTTATGTCTCCTTGCATGCATATGAGAGTTCTATTTCGTCCTTTTATCAATATTTTATTGACTGCTCTGAAACTACATAGGATAAAGGGAAGAGAAATCAATAATTAACACAAAAAGAATATTTATTCTATTATTTCATACCAGACGAGAGTAACTTCCCTTGTTCCTTTTGTTTTGTTTTTTTTTCCATACAAGAAACAAGAGCACATCTTTCTTACTCCAAGATGAACCATTCGTCTGCTACAATCTATTGCATCTTTCAGCTCAACTTTGAGAAGGCCGGCCATAGAAAAAAGGTTCAAAACAGAAAATAAATAGATAAATAAATGAGTGTCGGCTCAGGCAAAGAGGAATCTGCATTTATCACACGAGTTTTCCAACCTATGATTGACCCATACCCGCCCATTTCAGACCTAGGTGCTACTTGGTACAGTCGACCCGGGGTTTTCAACGGTCAATGCTTGTTCCTGAGATCTCTTTTGTGATCGGACACTTTCAAGATGTGAATGTAAGGAAATGAGCATGGCAAATCGAATGCAATAATGAAAGAAAACAGATGTTATGAAGTGGTAGTGGGTAGGCACTGGCCGGTGGGGAGGAAAGGCAACCAGAGGTCAGTCTTTTGATCACTGGTGCTTTTCAATCGCTTCATGAAGACAGATCGAACATTTAACGGCACTGAACGCAATAATAAACTCGTGCACTTTTTACTTGGAGCCTAATTATTCCAGTAATCGTCCCTGAAGTTGCCATTAGGATGCTTTCATCAGTTTCTTGAAGTTTGGCGGAACTATTTAGGTGATTCCCGGTGGTGGGGGTCCTTTATAGGATCGTTGGGGTGAGCAAAATAAAGGCGGTGATAAAATACAAGAGGCAACTAGAAGCAAAGTGAATGAAGGTGATCGATTCCGAATAGAGTATAAATTAATGTCGGTGGTGAAGTAAGTGAGACAACGAGAAGCAAAGCAAAGTTGATGTAAATAACCAATTAAGGTGATTCTGAACCGTGAAAGCTCTTCGTAGGTTCAGGGTCATTAGGAAGTTTAAAATATTATCGGTGGTAAAATACGAGGGGCAACGGGAAGCAATACGAATGTAAGGTGATTTCGGAACTGTTTCTAGGTCCAGGATTTGGGGAGAGAGCAAATAAATGGCAGGGGTAAGATATGAGTAACAACTGGAAGCAACCGGTGCAAAGAGAATATAAAGGATCAGGGCAGTGGTTTCAAAACCTTGCAAACTCGAGGAACCTATCTATAAAGGACACATTTCGAGCTGCACTTATTTTTTTAATAGATTGAAGTAATAGACAAGTTTTTATTTTAATTTTAATTTGGTTGGATTTAATCGAGTCCCAATATATGGTACAGATCTGTGTACAATACTTATTGATTGCTGTGCAATGGTTGATGTGGTTTCTCTGTCACAATATTTGATATGTCAGGATCAATACTCAATATCTTTGTTATGATAATATTTTCAGCATCCAGTCGTTTACATACACTCTGCATACAGTATCTTGGGGGAAAGCCTACCCACAAAAGTGGTAAAAGAAAGGATCTGGTATACTAATGTTACATTCATAGTATTAATATCAGATTTGAACCGCAACCTCCGGGTATTATTTGACGGAGCCTACCCGATTAGCGTGATTCCCGACAGCAAAAGCCATTTGCAAGTGCAGAACAGACTGAAATAGATAAATGAATACATAAAAAGAGAAGATCACATCCAATACCGAAATAAAAAATAAAATATTATGTTTTTCGGAATCTGGAAAATAACAAAATTGCACGTTTATGCTTCAACATCATAACATGCCATAAAATGACTTTCGTATAAATAAGTACTCTTTATACTGGATGACACTATTTCATACTATATACGCAAATAAAAAAAAACTGTTCTCGGTGTAAATTATTCGAGACGATTACTGCCAATAGACATGCACAAACCTAATAAAATATTAGGAAAACAATTCTTCTGAATGTCCACTTGTTTTGTTTCTTTGAAACATTGTAACACGGACAAATCAATAATACTCCTTCAAAGGAAATAGGTTTATAAGATTCCAAAATGTATTAGGAGAATCTCATTTTACAAAACGCTTACCACCTTATAGCTATTTGCTCTTAGAATCATTGCACACGGCGCTGACAAATTTTCATTCGATAAAACCATTTTTCAAATGCTAAGAGAAATTAGTTTTTCAAGAGGCATAATATAGACTGTGATTTTCCGTACACAGGAACCTTTGTGTGTATATATTTAAGAAGATAACAGTTATTATTCAGAAAAAAATGTTATGAAGTAAAGCATCCAATTTTATTGGATGACCGTTTTTTTTTTTGTTTTTTTTTCAATTCTGGCTGGCTAGCCGGCTAAGTGGCTGGCTGGCTGGCTAGCCATGTATTTATATATGTAATGCACGTTCAGGCTGCACGAATGGAACTGAGGGGCTGGGATTTTACCCCTTATTAGGTCTACAAAAACTGCGTTTTCGTTCCTTTCAAAATTCGTCCATTGATAGGTTTTTTTTTAGCAGGGGTTCAATTCATAATGTAAATTTATGCAAATTTCTCGCTATTTTGTGTCCAACTGCATTGATACTTGTGTTTTGAAAATTACGACATTATAATGACAAAATAATAGGTGGGAAGAAAAACTAATTCATCATAGATTTTCTGACTCTAACTTGAT
>OY735238.1:4553513-4638513 GCA_963457665.1 Thysanoteuthis rhombus | reverse complement strand
GTGCTTTAACTTTACATAATGAATTTGCTAGAAAATACTCGTACATCTTCGAATATAGATACTTTAGATTCATAATCGCCAGCCTTGTTGGACAGAGACATTCCTCAAGATTTGCCTGACTTCTCCCCGATTGGCGTAGCAGAGACATTACTTTCTGAATTCGTCTAGCTTGTCACGACATCTTACTTTCTGTCAGCAACAATTTTGCATTTTATTACTGGAGATCCATGTTGTGAGTTGTAATATCCAACAGTTGTCTGCAATTCTTATTATGTTCTCACCATTGCTATTTGATTTTTTTTTTTGTTGCTTCTGTGATGTATCGGATTCCTGTCTTTCTTTCAAAATAATGTGACGTGTAACATCATTTTGAGATCTTAAAGAGATCATAAAATTTGAGATCAAAACAAAGAGGACAATGCCATTAGCAAATATGAAGTTACCTAGGCATTTGCCTCCAGTATGATTCGTTAGTGTTTCCACTCAAGGTTTCGAAAGATCATCAAAAAGCGAGCCGTGGAGAGTCTAAGTAAGCTGTATATCTACTGTCAAATCAGCCTTTTGACCCCTTTCAACTAGCTTCAACTTGATACGGAGAAATTGTCGGAAATTTCTGGTATATCTGTGAAGATGGATGCTTCTATGTGATATAAAGGCATTGTCAGAAAAAGCTCGTATTTTTTGCCAAACCAGACCATTGTAGACTTACATATCTTGTATATATAAGTGAGAGATGTCTACGTGTTTCTGGGTTATAGAAATAGGTATTGGTGTGTTTGTATGTTTATGTGTGAGAGTGTCTATAATAAGTATCGTAACATTGGTGTAGCCCAACCAAATTCAGCATGTGTAATCAATAAACATGGTTTATCTACAATTTAGATATAATACCAAAATGGAACCTACTTTCCATCCATATAAATATATTTCTTTTCATGTTTATGTATAATTCTTTAAGGTGTTTAGAGTGAGAGGACACTCCATTGAGCGGATAAAAGGGAATGAGACTTTTCCCCCTAAGTTGAGATCAAATGAATCCATATTACAACGATAGTTTTTTTCCCCGTATGAATGTGTGCAAGTATATAACAGTAACCCTAAAAATACGACAATGGTAGGCAGAATCTCTTTAACCTTACATCTTTATGGTTTACTAACTTGGAATACAAAAGAATTTCAGGTGGTTTCCACCTGTTGAATTTTGTTTTACTCAGGGAGTCAATTTACAATGCAATTACTATCTGGCACAGAGCCCTGGGTTCATATCAAATTTTTTTTTGAATAACACTTTGTACTTAAAGGTTGATATTTACCTGAGCTTATATTGTGATAACATTTTTTGAAAGTTTTTTTTTTTCATATTGAAGCATATTTTTTGGAAGTTGATTTTCTCACTAAGCCTAATGTTCTTTTATTCTATCCTGATTGTTTTTATCTAACATTTAATTGTGATAAGACATATTTGGTTTTCATATATATATATATATATATATGTATACATATATATATATATATATATATATATATATATATATATATATATATATATATATATATATATATATTGGGGGGTTACATAATGAATATGCACCCGACAAGATGGTAAGAAACTTGATTATTTGGAAAGGAAAAGATTTGAAGATAAGCAAATCTGGAATTCTTTATAGGTATTTCTGCTTTTTCAGATCAGCTGGCGAAGAATAGTGTGAGAAAAATGGAGATAGGCCCTTATCAAGCCAAGCTCAGTCACAATGTAGAAGTAGTATTTTTTTTGTCAATAACGGCGTTAAAAATCTATCGTTGAATGTTTTTACGTTGCGGATGTAGTCGGTACAAAAGCATGAACAATCCCTCATGGAATGACTCGACAGGATGAGGAATTCAATGTTCGATTAATAGAGTTTTTGTCCTGTATTTGGTGGATGTCATCTTAATGGATGTTGATAGTTGTCTTAGGTAAGAGGAAATGAAGTATGTGGTTTAGGTGGTGGAAGGCATCAAATAGTTTAACTGGGAAAGACACAAAAAGTCAGACTAGATGATACTTCCTGAAAACGTAGATATGTGGACTCTACTCTGATTTCCCTCAGCAATACAATTACCCAACGCCCAGGAAGTTTCCAATAACTTCCATCAATAGCAAAGATAGTTCTTACTCAACGTTGGATAACTCCTTTTAGAAATAACGACAACGCTTTTGACATCGGTTAGTGTTGCATCACAAGGGTAATTCAACCCCTCTAGTTTTTACTGCTTATACATACAATCACTCAGAAAACTCTTCTTTCTATTTCACTAAACCTCAATCCTGCCCAACCCTCATTTACAAAATGTTCTATGTATGTTCAATCAACTTCTCCTTTCAAACCTTCCAGAAATTTGTAAATTTGAGAAAATAACATTTAGAAGGATTGAAAGGGGTTGTGTATTCACAATGTATCAATGATACTGAACTAGATCCCTATTTTCTGTTAGTCGTAGGAAATGTCAAGTTCTATTTGCATCTCCGCTTATGCCAGTTTGGAAGTATTTTTAAAGAATCTGTTCCTACTCCGAGCATAAAACATTTTTCTTTTCGCAAAAACCCGAACCTAACCGTCTCCCAACCTAAACACAAATACAGTAATATAACATGATCACAATTTTGAATCCAACGGTCTTCTCTAGCGTGAAAACTACCAACACCAAAACTGAAAACATGAATTTTTAGTTCTTGAAAGGAGTTATGTTTAAGCGTCAAGAGCCTTCACGGATCTGCCCTGGATTGTGTGCAGGCTCAAGCCGGGGAAATGGGGCTATGCATAAAAACCCTAATCAATTTTATGGAATCTCAATTAAATATCATTCGCTTTCCTGTGTTATTTTTTTATTCACCTATTTTAATTTTTTTTACACGTTTGTCTTTACTAAACAGTTTAACAAAGTCATTGTGATCGATGGATTGTATGATTGTAAATAAAAGCTAGATGAAAAGCTTGAAAAACAGCTATCTGACAATCTCAATGACTACATGAAACTGATCAGCAAAAACAGAATATTTGAAAACATCACCCTGGATGAAGCAACCCATAAAGAGTGAATATATATATATATATATATATATATATATATATATATATATATATATATATATATATATATATATATATATATTATCAGTGTATCATTTGGCCTAGTCAATGTAGATAAATGAGCAATTAAAGAAAACAGGAATGTCGATTTTATATTATATTTTCTTATTTACGTTCTCTACTCCGAATGACACATTCGCCGTGTAATGACGGAAAATCATTCCAAATAAGAGTTTCCATGTAATATAACAATATTCATAATCATTCATTTTTTTGATAACACACACACACACACACATATATATATACTGGATTCACGTATGCATCTATTTGATGTATGTAAGTGTGTTTTTCTGTAGTGTTCGAACGGTTTCTTTGCACTATCTTACTTACTTGGAAACAATTATTTGCCTCTTTATAGCAATATACACACCTAATAAATATTATTATCTGATCATTCCCATTAAATTTTCTATCAAAATTTTATTGAATACGTTCCAGTTTCAATTTCAAATAGGGTGTAGAAATCATATGATCAACAAAATTCTTACCTATTGGTGGAAGAGTCTATTTTTCTCCGGACAGAGAAACATAAAAAAAATACCATCTTATTATAGATATTGTCGATGCTAGGTTCCCGATAGTGTTTGACTAAAAGCCAAGTTTTGACGGTGAAAACACTATAGACAAAATAAAGTTTTCAAATGATTCTCTTACTTCTGTAACTCATCTTTTTTTCTCTCTCTGTATATTTCCCCCACAGACAACAATGCTATAAAATGGACAAAAGGGAGGAGGGGGGAAGGGTCGAAGAGAAAGGGTCAGAATGTAGACCTGGAAATGATTTTCTTGTTGGTGGTGGCACAAGATGTTACCCAGATTCCTCCTTCGTTCCTGCAAAGAAGCGGAGAAATGCACATATCCATTACTGGCGAGAAGGTTTGCTATTGTAACGAGGTCAGGCAAAGTCAGGGTTTGGTCGGAACGGGGACGAAGTGTGTTGAAATGGACAATGTCCAGTGGAGGCAAGCGGAGAAAATGGAGGAGAAAGGGTAAAGTAGCCTTAGAAAAAAATCTTACACACACAGACATACAGACACACGGACATACACACACACACACACACACACACACACACACATATATATATATATATATATATACTTATATATGCATATATGTTCGTGTTTATATATATATACATATATATATATATATACTTATATATGCATATATGTTCGTGTTTATATATATATATATATATATATATATATATATATATATATATATATATATATATATATAAATATACATATGTATATGTTTGTATATTATTGGCAGCTGTTTAGCTCACTGGTAGGCCATTAGGTGGCTACCATATATATATATGTGTGTGTGTGCACACAGACACACACACACATATATATATATATATATAGTAGCCACTTCAACGTATTGATGCTCTTACCATTGAGCTAAATAGCCACCAGTAATATACATACATATACATACATACATTTATACATATGCATATAAACGCACACACGCACGCACGTACACACACGCACACACACACACACACACACACACACACATATATATACATATATATATGTATATAGTGAGTTCAAAACTTGATACATAGGGTCAGTTGCGGGAGGCGCGTGGTCAGAAGGAAAGGGATGTATCCAGTAGAGCAAGCTTGAGAAAATGGAAAAGAGGAAAATACAGAATACTGGGCAGTGAGGTAAATGCAACGGGGAGAAATCACTTGTTTGTAAATGGACAAAATCGGAATAGCGGGTCGGACAAATGTTAGACAGACAGAATCAAAACATCCCAGTTTTCACTGAATTAAAGCAATGCAGAGGTGTAATGAATACCGAAAACAAGGTGGCAGACTCTATGCAACACGGATGAGAAAATTAGTGATGTTAGATGCTATTTATCATTATCATGATCGTCATTGCCCGCCGCAAACGCATGATATAGACCGTCTCCAATATTCGCCAGATCACTCTACCACAGGCATTGGGACGCCAAGATCTCCCTGATCTGTAAATTGTCACACTATTTGTTTTTTTTTACATATGGACTCTGATGATCTACAATTGTGTGACGTGATGTCCAGCTATTGTCTGACAATCTTTCAACATAATCAGCCCATTGCCATTTGAGTTTTCAAATTGATTCTACGGTGAAACTCTTTAGTCACTAATGTATGCAATTATATAAGGTCTGTTCAAAAAAAAAATTTATATCCTCCCAAATTGTTGTGTGGCCTTGATGTAACTTTTCAACCAATCAAAGGGGGCTTTGCTGCTCATGCCTGAACTAACTCTCTTCCTTGGTCTGACAAAGTCGGCAGTGAGAGGTCATTGAGTGAACTCGTATACTATGTATGACCTTTGTATACACGATGCCCATTCTTCATTTTTTGGACAGTTTTTTTTGTGGGAAGGGGTTTGGGTGAGATATATCTCGTCTCTCAGGTCAGTCAGTGAATGAGACGTGGAAGAATCAGTTATTGGTAGACTGACTCGGAATAGACGGCGGCAAAAATAATCGGACGGAATAAAATCGACCAGGGGCAGAGGTGTAGGTGAGGAAGCGAACCTGAAAGTTTTATTGACAGGTCTGGCTTGTCAATCATTTGAAACTGTCATGAAACCGATACCTTTTGACAGCATGAAGTATTAGGGCTGATCAATTAAAAACTTTGAAGAATAGGTGGTCAATGAGTAAATTACTTCTCTAATATTTTGTTGGACAGTGATCGCTAAAAAGTCTGAAATTTAAAAAAAAAACAATCGTGCAAGCTGCTGGATGGAAACTAAGGGATCAATTTAGCAAAAACTTATATCACAAATTAAACCTCCACCAAATGTCCATTTATGGGGTAATTTTGAGAAAACAAGAACTGACATTAGGAGTAAATGTTAAATTTTTCAAGCATTTAGATCCATTGGTGGAGCCTGTGTGGTAGACACATAGCCAACAAACTAGCAAGATTAGATTTAAAACTGAAGAAACCTACGTTGACAGTTTCAGAGATAGTTTAGCAAGACAATCTTAAATTGTAGTACAATTACTGAATTTTTACTGATAAATCTCATTAAATGTTGGAGGAGACCCCCAAGGGAGCCAACACCCCAAGTCCCTAAAATCTTTATCAACGCATCTGGGCGTTCTTTTGCTCCCATCGAATCTGAAATGAAATGTAATACAAACTTAACATAGGAAGCAGATTCTATGCAACATAAATGGATACGTGTTCGATGTTTTTTTTATCATCATCAGCAGCAGCCGTTTCATCACCGGATCCTTCTATCGCATAGGTTGTATTGCCAAATCGTCGAATTATCTTTTTTTCCTGCCGTCTTCATTTTCACATATGATCTCTTGGGATGCATGTTATGAACAGTGATGTCGACAGCTTGCTGTTGTCTGACATTTTTGCAACAAGACCAGCCAGTTGCCATTTGAGTCATCAGAATGGATTGCATATATTTGACCCTTTTTTTAAAATAGTCTCTGGTACAGAGTTTCCAGGATACCAAGAACCAATCGCCTTGATGTAAAAACAGTGAATCAGACTTGATTGTTTTTTCTGTGTACGTCAACAGACAGTTTTCTGCAGGTTTATTCGGTCCACAATCATGATGTCCGTGTACTGTGAGAACATCATACTCCCAATGATAGAGCCTGCCCATTTTTCATATCTGTTGGAGAGTTCTTGTCAAACACTTGCTCTACCAAATTTCAACCTGAATAAAATCTAGATTCAGTTACCTGTGACTTCTGGGTTTTGCTGCTGAAATAGCGAATTTGTACTACATTAAAGAGAGGGCAACGAATCAGCTGATGGTGATCCTGAATGAGGACTTCAGAGTCTGTTTTGAAAACAGGGATGGGCTCTGGGAGGTTTTCAATGGAGCATTTTGAAAAGGACTTAGATGTCAATGATCAAGACTGGCTATAGTAGACATTCGGGATAAACGGCAAGAAAACTGATCAAACAATTAAATTTTTTTTCGAATATTCTCCTAATAGTCCACTAGTTTAAGTGAAAATTAGCACATCTACTTCGTACGTGGAACGTCCCTGGCTCGATTAACGATATAAGCTCAGTTGGTGGAAAACCTTTTTCAACAAGTTTCCCTATGTACTCATTAGCTAACTGGGTACAGTTTGAGCTATATGATTCAAATGGAGAATCTCTGTTAGTTGACAAGCTATCAGTAGACCCAAATCAATCTTCAGGACAGAGAAAATCCTATTACTCGCGAAAAGAAAGGTATGCAACTAATTAATCATCTTGATAGTCACTTATTCTTGCAACATGGCCTGCCCATTGCCATTCTAATAGATTTCATGATGTCTTTGACTCCCATTTTCTTTCTTATCTACTAATCATCTTGATAGTCACTTATGGAGCTGAAATATAGGACCAAATCAAGAAATTTGCCCCCATGCAACCCAAACCATACAACAGGAGAAAATCATCCTCAACACGTGAAGGGATCACAAGACAGCGTGTTATATTAGAGGGGAAAACAGGAGTTATCATAGAAGCCATAAAGAATCTCTGAATATCAAGAATGTAAGAAAACTGCAGGACATCATGACTCAAAACGTAGATACCAAGAGATCATATGCAAAACTGTGACCGGCAAAATATAAAATGGAATGATGAGTTAGACAAGTTTATAAAGTATTAGCTCCACGACACCCATGATAGATAGGTCAACTCTACTTCATGGGGAAGATTTATACCCACCGAAGGACGCTAAAAGGATGATGATGATGATGATGATGATGATGATGATGATGATGATGATGATGATGATGATGATGATGATGATGATGATGATGATGATGATGATGATGAAAAAAATAAGAAATGGTTTGATTATGTAATTGTACACCTGGTGTGTATTTGTTACCCAAAGAAAGAAAGCTGAATTATTAATGAACACATCATTTGAAATTGAAATTTATTACAAAAAAATAATTTTGCTATATTAACTGATATAGCCATCAATGAGAAAAAGCAAACACGACAACTGAATTTACACACAACAATTTTGATAAATAACACAGGTAAGAAAAATTGAGAACTTTGGCCGAGAAGTTATATCCCATCATGCATCACAAATATCCACTACCCTTAAGCCAAAAACATTCGCCAAAACATTCATTGTTACCTAATAGTCTTATCACCACTTGGACAGCGAAAACCCTGCGCATTGATGGTCGAAATTTGCAGGGAGAAGACTGCTAATCGTTAGACTATTATTCTGCTTGTTTGTATGTAAGTCTGTCACGCTTTCTGGTTAAGTCCCTTTTTCCTGATATATTTTATTCGTTGTCTTGTGCCTTTTCACCAATTCTTGCAGTATACTGAACACAAAAAGGAAAAAGAATGGGAGCTTATGCTTGAATGAGAGTAAAAGGGTTTTAAACATCCCTATAACTGCCATCCATTCATCACTCCTCCCTCACACGTCTACAGACTGAAAATCAATTGATAGTAAACCATGGGTGTATAAACATATAACAGCATTAACATCAACATCAACAGACGGATTAGTTTCATTTGTTTTCGGATTTCATTGTAGTTAATACAGATCTATTTCATTGGTAATAAATTATTTTAACAAAATAATATGCTTTAATTGCAGAAATATATATATATGTATGCAAACGTGGTCATGATAACTTCTTACTTGTCGATAGTCTGGAGCTTATGAATTGCGTTATTGTAGGAGTAAAAAGCGGGTGTATAGACAGCATGCAAATCGATCAATGGCAATAATTGTTCTGGGTAGTCACTCAATAGAAACTGTCACGTAACAATCTTCTTTTTCGCACTATGATGAGCATGATGAATTGAAAAAATGAAAAAGGGGTGATCAGTGCAAAAATTACTCCTCTTTCCCTTCTGTTTGGGCATTGATAACTAAAAAATTGAATTAAAAAAAAACAAACCCAATCATCATCATCATCATCATCATCATCATCATCATCATCGTCATCATCATCAGTCTTTTAACGTCAGTCGTTGGACATAGACCTTCCCCAGGATTCGCCACAATTCTTTATTGTGGGCGTCGTGGAGCCTGTATTTTCTAAATTTGTACAGTTCATCTCTCCATCTTGTATTTTGTCAGCCTTGGTTTCGCATGTGATCTCTGGGGATCCATGTTGGAAGTTGTGATGTCCATTGGTTGTCTGTCATTCTTGCAACATGGCGTGCCCATTGCCATTCTAATTTATTTTATGATGTCTTTGATTCCCATTTTCTTTCTCACTGTGCTGTCTTGTGATCTCTCCATGAGTTTGAGCATGATTATCTCATGTGTGCATTGCATGCTTTTCAGTTTTCGAGTCTGTCTCTTGGTTAATTTCCATGTCTCAGCTCCGTAAGTGACTATAGCGAGGATGCATTGGTTAAGGGCATCAAATAATGTTCGATTTAGCATAAACTTTGTCAATTGAAAAATCGACTAAAAAACCCATAGGGTGATGGCAAAAAAATTGTGTGGGCATAATAAGTAGTAGATGATTATTTTTCAGCCCTCTGGCACAATTTATTTGGCCTGAACGCATGATACATACATACATTCATACATATATACATACAAGCATAAAGATGTACATAGCCAGCCAGAGCAACTTGAAACCTGAGAGAAACTTACGTTGACAGATTTGGTGACAGTTTCTAATGGAATGGATTAGTTTAATTTGGTTTTGCTGTCTATTGTAGTTGATAAAGATATATTTGATAGGTAACGAATTATTTTAACGAAATTATATACTTTAATTACAGAATGTATATGCGAGAGTAATGATGATATTTTGGTTGTCAGCACCTGTGGAAGTTCCTTGCGTGCAGTAAATGAATATTGTTAGAAAGCGTCAACTAATACTGTCACTAAAACTGCCAACATAGGTTTCTTCAGTTTTTGAGTTGGTAAATTAGGTGGCTATCGGGCTATGTGTGTGTGTTACGTGTTTGCACCACATTAATGGAGCTAAAAGGCTGAACATTCTAACCTATTCCCTTCCTCATGTCTAGAAAAAATCTTTTTTTTTTGTTTTTTTTTTGTTTATTTTAATTCTAACTCTGGATATGTTCTTAGTGTGTGTGTAAGTGCGTGTGGGTCGGGGGTCATTATATATATGTTTATAGTTTATTTGTCCTGTACCCCCCGTCCGATTATGCTCACGTTTGTTTGTTTGAAGATTTGAACTTTTAAGAGCTCCAACAGAGGCAAGTGAAGTTACTAATTCATTGATCATCCCTTTCCGATCCTTTCCAATTGATCACCCCCAACACAGCATGCTGTCAACACACGTTGGTCACCTGACAGTTCCCATTGAGTGATTAACCAGACCTTTTTCATTTGCTTCTGCTTTTCATTCTAGTTAACAAAGATATATTCTATAAGTAATAGATTATTTTAACAAAATTACTCTAATCGCAGAAGCAAGTGTATATATATATGCATATATATATATATATGTGTGTGTGTGTGTGTGTGTCTGTGTGTGTGTGTGTGTGTGTGTGTGATAGAGAGTGATAATAGTTTAGTTGTCAACACCAATGTAATTTCCACGGGGTCCAGTGAGTGGATATAATTTATCTAAGATAATGTAAGACTACTATTATTACCAAACAGCTTGAAGTGTCCTGCAACTTCTTACAAATTGAGTGCTGTCTGAAATTTTGCAATGAAATATTGTTATCATTCTATCGATTCTAGACTTGTGACAATCCGCCCGGGGCTACGGGGATAAGAATGAAAAATAAATTTGCAAAAGAACAATTCAGGAACTGAAATGGCGACAGATTTTGTTTCTTCCAATTACAGTCATCAATATGGAAATAATAGAATCTGGGAGAAAACAATTTATTACTGTGAACAGAGGAAACGCATGGGCTTTAAATAAATATTACCTGCGGACTTCACATATTTTCCTAATCAAATGTTATTTTTCAAAACATAATCAAAATTTTATTTTTATTTTGCTATCTCCCAGATTATTTTCTTTACGGGTGATATCTGTCTCTCCATGGTTTGCTATAAGCTACTTTATCACTTTTACGGAAAAAATGGCCCAAATTGCGTATAGCGCTTGTTTGACACCGAGCCGTTGTAGAGACAGCTAGCACTTTCTTTTTTTCTCTCCTATACCTGATTCTCTCATACCTCCAACCAACCAAACCTTTGATAATTCAGTCAAACGCAGAATCGCCATTTTTGAGTCTGGTACCGTTCGGAATATTTTCCAATATCAACTAATGGTAATTGTTTCTTTGCTCAACGCCTTACGGCTTACAAAATGTTTTCATAAGAGCACTTAGCTTTCGGATAGAGGGCAGAAACCTGTATATGAATGGATGATGGAATGCAAAACCTGAATTGATGTCTCTCTATTTGAAAATGTTTCCATCGAGAGAGCTATCAACGGTCATCGTGTCCAAAGGCACATCACTATCCCAATGTTCGGTTATATTCAATGTCTTTTCAATAAGCTTATCTCAGAGGCTAAGTGTTTAAGGCCGAATGACATTGGATACACCGGTTCCAGTTGGATTATCGAAGTTAAGTAATATCAGGCCTGGTCAAGACCTAGATGAGAGACCATCGGGCGATACCAAATGCAGTAAACAGTAAGAAGCTTGGACAGGTATGGCAGCTACCAACAATAGCCTGTTCGTATCTTCGACGAGGATATACACGGAGAAGGCTGATAATGAACCAGAAACAATCACTGATTTTACTGGGTTTAACTTAAGTGGTAGATGTCTACGGAAAGGATAAAGAGGATTAGAAGATTGTATTACGTCAATCATTCATGTGGAGAGGACTTGCCTGTCAAAAAAGAAACACCAGTCAGATTCATGGCGTTACCTTGACTCAAAACAAAAAGGCTGCCAAGGAGATATTCCAAAGGCAGATGCCCAAACGTACCAAATCATCCGTTAAATTACCAAAGGAAATATTGAATTGAAAAAAAAACAATCAAATTCAACTCAGATAATAGAAAAAATTGCGAATCTTCCAATCGCTACCGAAATCAGACCGGATTGAATACTGTTTATGGGTTTAGATCATTTGTGTTCAGACTTTCTTATGTATCTATTCACGAAAAGTGATACTGTCCACATAGGAACATTAATATACGTTTAAATACTTATGTATCTGCAGTTCAGAGAGGAAAAGAGCACGAAAAACTAATCTGGCCAGTGATCTGAGAAGAGGAGGAATGAGTTAAGAGTCTTAATCTGATTACCGTAGGCTCAATCGGAAAGCACAGACCTTAGTAGTTACTCAGGAGATCCGATGGTAATGGGTGTGAGTTCAAATCACAACTACGGTACCTTTCATTATTTTCTGATCATCACCCTTGCTCTGCTTACTACTGTTAATAATGTCTTTCTTTATTTGTAACTATCTGTAAACGAATCATTCTATACCTCGCCCTAATTGTTTATCACGGAAACGTGAAACAGTGCACACATACTCCACACAATGAGCATGGAAAATGTATATTCGTGTTTTGAAATTCCCTTGAGGATTCAATGTGCAATGAGAATTGGCCCCTTAGGTTCTGTTTATGCTTTTTTTTATTGTCTTTTTTTAATACTGGTAACTTATCTTTACCAACATCAACGCTTACTTTACGGGGCAAAAAGCTGCATATATTGGTAACGGTGATTCATAATTTCCCTTCGAATGCTAGTCATCTTTATTTTCATTTCAATCAACTTCTCAAAAGATCTTCAAAAACATTTTGTATGATATTGTTGGACTATTTTCTATTTGTTATTTTATTCACAAAGTTTTGGTTGTGTACCCTCCGGCTTTCATCGTTTGTTCTTAGTTCTTGGTTCTTGAAAGCAGAATCAATTCTCAGAACGCATGCTCGCATTGGACCAGATATCATATACCCAATGATTATTACACTCCGTCTAACAATGTTTAGACAAATAAAAAACTTCAAAAAACGTTTTTGCACGGCTTCAACTTAGAACTGACGTAGTCTACAGGTTGTCCTATGGTCTACAAAGTGGAATAGAATATATCATGATATTTAGTCCGACTGTTATTTAATATATAGATGTCGGGAGAAAATGATAAAACGTATCAAATTTCCCGATAGTAGAATGAAGAGTACCGAAATCATTGAAAAGTACTGATTTGGTTTGAACGTACCAAACATGGCATCTACACTTGAAAATCTACATTTGATATTGGTGAGAAGCCTTCGTCACGAGACCCACCTAGAACAAGAATCATTGATCTCTCTTTGGTTGAGCATGTAATCTTAGTAAAATTTGTTAAGAAATTAGGGTGAGAAGATTGTATTGCACCAATCTTTCAAATTGGGAGAGTCTGTCCGCCTTAGAAATCAATGGATATTTTTTACGCTTATTGGGGTAGTGCTTAAAGCCAAATTGGATAGAATGATTGTAGGAAGATTTTGTTGCACCTAACTTCAAAGTAAGGAGGGTGTGCCTAAAACACCAATAAAGTTCAGTGGGGGCGGGGCTAAAGAGGATGATAAAAAAATGTTAAGATTGCATTTCATGAATCTTTCAGATGAAGTGGGACAGTCTGCTTTAAATATCATAAGATATTTTCTTAGACTGAAATAGTGCAGGAAAGGAATTGAATCAGGGTTGGGAGATTATATTGCGCCAATATTCCAAATAAGGAGAGCGTGCCAGCCGTAAACACTAATTTATTAAGCTTACCATATTACTGGAAATAGCAAAAAAGAATCAGGGAACGAAGACAGTTCCTATGATACACTAGATTTCTCTATAGTGTGTGCCGCAACGCCAATATCTTCTGAACCAGTCTAAATCATCACGTTATCTTTCACAATTGACACAATTTTGCATACAATCTATGGGGATCTTAGTTGTGAATGTTGCTGTATACTTAGCTAGTACGACAAAAAGGCCAACTTTGTGACCAAGTTATCAAAAGCAGGAATGTTTCTAACCCCTGTTTTGGAAAAACAAGGGAAACTCGTTCGTAAGATGCAACTGAATTTTGACAGAAAGAAGTAATATCCCGGATATTGATTTAATGTAAAATAGGCGTTGGGTTGGATAGACAAGTTTTATGTCTTCTTCGTCTTTGTTGTGGGAAATTATGGGAGGAAATAGCTACCTTTTGTTTTTTTGGTCACTTTTTGTTACTATATACTTTTACTTTGTTGCTCGTTAACCATTTCTGGGAAAATATATTAACACACACACACACACACACACATATGCACCCCCCACACACACATACACACACATATATATGGCTTCCCGATGAATGGTGATATTGTATTTTAGAATACACCATAAATTGATAGATATTCATAATTTTGTTCCTACTGTTCAGTTTCACGCAGTCATTGCCAAAAAAGCCTCAGTTTTGTGCCACTCTCAAAGACTACACAAATCTGATCAGTAACAACTAAACTCTAAATCCCTCCGTCTGTCTTTCCCTCTTTTCCTATTTCTCTCCCCCCCTCTCTCTCTCTCTCTCTCTCCATCTATCTATCTATCTATATATATATATATATATATATATATATATAGATAGATAGATAGATAGATAGATAGATAGATAGATATAAATTCATTTGCCAATTTTCAGAAGACTGAACATGACAGGTTCCACTGTAAACTAAAAATGATGTTTCCACCCCAACCCCCAGATGGTGATTAACGCATGTAGGCTGAGTGATTTGAGGTTTTCATAGTGGCAGATACTAGAAACAGGGCTATAGGAGAAACAGAAAAGGGGTGCCTCTACAACGACTCGTGAAAAAATCAAATATTGAAATATTGAAATATTGAACGCTAATTTTGTTTTTTATTTCTTTTCGTTACAGTGAAAGGACGGCGTACAGTGAACTTCTGAGAAGTGGGGCTACCTCCATAAATGCATGCACATTTACATGCACATATACACTCAAGCCTATGTGCACAAACACATTTACACAAACGTATACACTAACATGCGTGCGTGAACACACACACATGCATGCGTGAATACACACACACACACTCACAAACATATATATATAAATATATATATATATGTATATATATATATATATATATATATATATATATATATATATATATATATATATATATATATATATGTATATGTATATATGTGTGTGTGTGTGTGAATCCCTCAGTTACACCTTGTAGGCACAATGTTGTATGTAGGGACCATAAATTTTGCATACTATTACATTTTTTGCCGTCAGAGGACATAGAATCTTCGAGCTTTGAAAGATTTTCCATGATGATTCAATTTCCAATGGAACAAATAATTTGAACTGAATCCTGACTTATCCATTCCGGATGTCTTGACTTTGAAGGCTGATTCACTTCCGGCTAAGATTTAAGTTAATTAGCCTGTATACTGCCAATCTGACGAAGTAAAAGGACACGCTTAAAATTTCTACTCACGTTCTAGTGAATAATACATTTCATTCAGTTATTTTTAGCAAAAACCAAAAGGTATTTTTCCGAAGAAGACGGTGATTTTTCAATTTTTTTTTATTATCGATTCATTTCAATATATTTCTCTCTTTGTAAACATAATCACTCTAAAGGCATTTCGGTTTTGTCTCAGGTGCGTAAGAGAAATGTTCATGGAAGCAGAATTTATTAGGTATCCATCTTTTTAGATTACGCATGAACACAGTTGTTTTATGAAAGAAAATATTTATCTGTTGATTCATTTCTTGATGATAGCTACTATAGCATCTTTTCTCAATTCTTTTCTCAATAAATACATTTTTTTATTCAAATCATTGATTATGATGTTATTGTCACATGCACATTGATAACTGCATATTTTCTAATGCATATGCAAAGTGCAATTACTGTTTTAATGATTTAGAAACTATCTATTATGCCGACGATTCTAGAGTAGAGAAGAAACACGAAATATCCCTTGCTCTCATAGAAACTCTCACTCTCTTTACTAATGAACAGTCTCTAACAGAGCCAAGCTTTGCTCATATGTAAACGTACGTATTATTACTGGATGCCTGATAAAGACGATTATGGTATTCCCATATCATTTTGTCTTTAATCATAACTAAGTAATTAGTTATCATTAAATGTTGACACGTAGTTCAGGCTATAAAGTGATATCTGGAGTCAGATGAATATCACATCTTAAGTAATTGAATCCCACTCTGTTTATATCATCAGATATTGTTATTAGGTTTTATTTTCAATCAGCTTTTCTGTCTTTTTGAAATATTTTATACTCAATTTTGTATATAAAACGGGCCACGTTTTGATTATATTGTAAAAAAACCACATGCAAAAATTAAAGAAATGGAAAAAGAAGACAGCCTTTATTTGCTATCAATATGACTACATGTGATACATGGCTCAGCTGATGGAGACGGTGATAGTATCTCTACATGGTTTAGTTAACATTAGATGTAAATGTATACATCAAGTTATAAGGTGATAACTGGAGTCAGATAAATACTGTTCCTTATCAATTTCATCCCAATGTGTCTATAAAATCGGGAATTGCTATTAAGGTTACATTTCTAATCATTTTTTTTAGATGTTTTCTCTCTCAGTTTCGCGTGTATAAACGTTACATACATCAATCAATAATTTCAAGTACAAAAACTGTCATCCACAAGTTGGTGTCTAGATTTCCTTCAAATAATTAACAACAAATGAATAACACAAAAAACTGTAGGTGTATGTGCATACAAAAAAATATTTGCACATACTATCATCTACAAGAAGAAATACCTAGAAATTGCAATCGATCAAATCATTCAAGCTTTACACAAAATAGATGGGTCTACATATTTGACATCCAAACAACACTCGGTACACGATTAGTATATATATATATATATATATATATATATATATATATATATATATATATATATATATATATATATATATATATATATATATATATATATATATATATGCTTGTTCCATAATTATGCATATGCTTGTTTCATATATATATATATATATATATATATATATACATACATATATGTATATATATGCTTGTTTCATTTATTCTTTATTTTCTTTCCAATATTTTCCTTTTTCTTGTTTGTACCTATTCTTTTCTTTCCGTTAGTTTTCATTCCTATTTCCTTCCGTTTACTCCTACCCACCTCTCTCTCTCTCCTATTAAAACCGTTTTCGTAAAATTCCTCCTCCCCTTTCTCCCACATATTCATCTTCTATTCAAATGCTTTCCAGTTTTTTCTCTCTTTTTTTTCTTCTTTTCCTACTTGTCATTAGTTCTGCCTATTCCTCGTCTTTTCGTTTCCTTTTACCCTTGATCAAACTCCTTTTTTCTTACAATCTTTATATCATGACTTTCTTATCGATGCATCTTCGTCAATAGACATTTTTTACCTATCGAATACGCAATCGAATGAAAAATGCATTAAACCAAAAAAAATATCGAAAAAGAAATTCAAAACGAAACAAGAACATATAAAAACAACAAAATGCTGGAAATCGGTAAGAACTTCATGAGATTTACCCTGGTCAAGTAAATACCATTGGTCAGATATATCAAAGACACGAATCAAGCCCATAAAACTGCTTAACAAAGACACGGAAACAAAAAAAAGGCAACAGGTCTGGTTGGTCGATCAGAAGAAACTGTCTTTTGGCAAGATGCTATTTTAAGGATGATCATTCGAAAATTTAAAAAAAAGGTAATTAATTGGTAAATCTACACACCTTCCATTTGTTGAGCATTCATAACTGAAAAGGTCCGATCTTCGAGAAACGAGTGTTATAGCTGTTGCTGGACTCAAACTAAGGTACCAATTCAAAACAAACTTACATTGAAAATTGAACCACTACCGAAGACTTATTCATAAGGAGAATTCTAGAAAGAAATGTTCCTCTCTATATAACATACCAAGTTGTACACGCTCAAGATCAGTTCTTTAGCTCTATGAGAACGGCCTGTGCGCATGACTGATATGTGCACAATCAGCCAACCAACTGGACCGAATTCAAAACTGAAGAAAACATCGTCGACGATTTTTGTCACTCATTTGGTTGATTGTTTCTACCGGAGACGGACACACACACTCAAAAAAAAAAAAAAAAATGAGCGAAAAAAAAAAATGGGGGGAGACAAGGGAGATAATCGATGCTTCTTTATATCCCTGACGACATACGTGGATATTATTTCCTATTCATAAAACAATAATGATAAAAAGGTCTAAGAAGAGAGGAAAAAATGAATCTACTTCCCAGACAGAAACTAAATATAAAACTCCTTAAGAAAGCATTAAATGCCATTGGAGGACGTTATATAATAAATATTGCAATCTCCTGGTTGTCATTGTTTTTATATCCGTAAAAGATTTCTCCTATCTTTTCTTATGAGGCTATCAATACTATTAGTACGCTGGTCACAATTTCCATCCGTTACGCTGTCTGTTCGCCAAAAACTGACCAATCACGAGAGGAGGAAAACTCTTTTTCCAGAAACTCGAAAAAACTGACAAAAGAATATTTTTTCTTCTTTGTTACCTGATGGAATTGCAAGTTTATACATGGATTAAGATTTGGTCCGTCTGAGTATACATTTTTTTTCATTTTTTTCACATTCATATTGATTCATAGAATGACGAAGAAGATTGGAAGGGATAAGGGAGATAATCAGGATGGCGGATAAGGTAAGAGTAGAGCAGATAAAGCTAGTTACCAACACCCTTGGAATTTCCACGCTTACTGCTTATAAATAGTGTCCCATTAGTAGTGATTGGTGACTTTCACTGAGGATAGGCAAAATAAGTCTCTGAAATACTCAAGGACTCTCCTCGGTGATTGCAGTAATGTTGTCATGTGGACAGCCACGATTCTCTCCCGGTTTTCCAGTATCTCAAAATTCTTTGCAAGGCTCTTTGGAACTTTTCTATGACTACGAACGAAATTAATGTTACCATCATGTTCCATATTATTATCAGTTGAAAGTGGCCGATACTGACAAGAAAAAGTCATCACAAATCGAAATCAAGCCTAAGGGGACAGTTTATCAAAGCAAGGAGCGCAGAGAGGATCAGATTGAGACGAAATAAGACCCAGAAAGAATGAGTTAATTTTTTACTAAGAACCCTCACGGCTTCACTAAATCCCTACCCGGGGCGGCACCCTCTGGTAGTTTGGTTTCTGAGTTCAAGGGACGACGAGTAGAATGCTGTTTTCCCTTATACAGCCTCATCACAAATAAGCTAGTTCAGATTCTCTCTCTCTCTCTCTCTCTCTCTCTCTCTCTCTCTCTCTCTCTCTCTCTCTCTCTCTCTCTCTCTCTCTCACGATTGTAAAAGCAAAGACTTTTTTCTCAGTGTTAGCCGAGTGGTTAAGAAATCATACGAAAGAGATTAGATATATATATAAACAAAAGGTTCCGATTCCATGTTTCCCATAAACACGCTCAGCCAACTCATTCACGAAGCTAAGCAAAGAGGAAGACAACTTCAGAGTGGTCAGTCTATGCTTATGTCAAAATCCTGGACAACCTGATCATATCTCAAACCTATAAAGAAGATAATTACTTGTCACTTCAGTGGTATAAGGTTTATATTCCCCATGTCTAAGCAAGATGGGTCTTCACACGACGAAACAGAATGGCCACAGAATGACGTCCAAAGCCAGCAAATCTACGAGACTAGTGATCAGTCAGGGGAAAGCTAAAACTATAAATTGGTTAAAGCTGTGAAGAAAGAAATCGATCAATTGAAGAAAAGCCAATCAAATGTCTGGGAAATGGTTTGATAAAATGCCCCCTGATAAAAACAACATTGCCAGGAAAAAGAATGTTTACTCCAAGAAGGCTTTCGACTCAATGGAAACACCCAAAGTCATTGATCCTATTACACAACAGCATAGACCCCATATATGTAACAACCTTGCAACATATACTGACACAGCAGTTCCTCCTTCGGGCTACATGAACTATCAAAGTCTTTTCAGTTTAAGAAAGGGGTAAGACAAAGAGATACTAGCTCATCTTAACTCTTCACTGTCTCGAAACAATTTCTTAAAACCAAGACTAGGAAAACAAAGAACAAACGGTGGATATAAAAGTAAATTCAGATTTATCAAAACATCCTTCTTTTTTTTACAAAAATAATTTCCAACTAATGCTAGACGAACGACATGAAAAGAGCGAAAAAGTTGGTCTCCACATTAACTTCACTAAAACAAGTGTTATGTACAACAAACACATTAAAGACAAAGACACAACAATCGCAACTGAAAATGAAAAGCTGAAGGTAGCACATCACTTCATGTACCTAGGACAAAAAAATCTCCCTGACTCCTTTAAAAGCTTTTGGTAGAGAGAGCACAACATTCAAAGACAAGAAAATCCCATGAGTCCAAAAAAGATTGGTATATAACCAATGCATCCCCCCGATAGTCACTTATGGAGCTGAACATGAAAGATAGACCCTAGAACTGAGAATCATAGAACATGCACAGGAGAGAACTATGCTCAACATCACATAGATAGGTGGCCAGACAGCACTGTATATGGGAGGAAAATGTCTTTAACTTTAACACATTCAATCACTTCCAAATTATTTGCTATTATACAAAGGGCTCCATCTATTATAGCCCTTTACCACCATTAGCCATATTCAAAATCATTTTTGATTGTTCTCCTCATTTCACAATAGTCTTCAACCTCCTCTGTTTTTTTTTGTTTCAAATTTTCTTCATGATTATAGCAATATCTATCATTTGTTATTTCCTCTCCTCTCTTTGCATAATCATTGTATCTGAATTTCTACGTGGTGTCTCATGATCTATTCAGATACTAAACACCCAGTAAATATCCACCTTACCCTCAGCCACCATGCTTTCGATTATGTAGTTATATATCTTTACATTTCCAATCAAATCAAATTTCTGGCTCAGCCCCTTATGTACAATTCGTGCTATTTAACCATAAAGATTGTTTATTTTCCCTCTGGGCCAGTTTTCCACGTAGTCGTACAAAATGTTCCACGGATTGATATCTTTCTCAACACAATTTACACTTCTTAAATATGTCATTTTTTTTTCAATATTTTTCTTTATTTCAAGGTTTGTAGGTCCTGCAAAAATCTAGAAATCAGTTTCCTTTTCCAAAGACCGCCTCATAATCAATCTCAAGGACTCTTTACATCTAACACCTCTTGTGTCCCACAACAATTTACCATTTAACTACTAGCACCAGCGTTGAAAGCACTTTTTTCTTTCCTCTGTCTCTTTAAGGTTAAAACACTTCCATTTGCCACGCATGAATTCCCTTCACATAACTAAAGGAAGTAGTTTTCAGTTGAGTTGGACTTATACGGAGTCTAGCTTTTATACAATCTAAGGAGTTTTTTTTCTTCTTCCTTTTTAGGGAAGTATAATCTACCTGCATCACTCTGGGGACAATACACTCAACCTGTGGTTAGGATTCTACGAGTATCTATCCATAACTCTCAATTCTTTCATCCAGTACAATATTCTTCCTTCATATCTTTCCAAAGACACTGTTCTCGAGTTTATTGCTGTGAACGTGTTTGTGTCATCCAGCTTTGCTGATGTTATCTCCCTAACTCTGCAGTAATACTTCCTTTGTTGTAACTTTCATTAGACTGTGCACCACTTCATTTAATTCTAAAATACCCAGGTACTTTGTATCACCTTTCGTCATGTCGGCTCGATTCCATCCAAACTTACAGTTTTTTCCCTTCTCATTGTGATATGTGCACATCTGTTGATCCTAAAATCCATTTGAATATCCTCCGTTAACATCCTGGCAGTATTTGTCAGTCTCTTTACTTCCTTTTTGTTGACACGCAGAGATTCAAGTCACCCTCGACGAGAAAATGGTTAATCTTTTTCGCGTTCCTTCTACCAAATGAGCATCTTATAGGGTCTTTCCGTTGAATTTGACTCGATGGTAAGAACCAAATTATAGAATTTTCTGGGTGACAACTATCACCCTAAAAGATGCGTCCGAAAGTTTACTCTGGTCGAATCTTCCTCACCAGACGTTTATACTATCATACAGCTACCCTATACATCTCTGGTGACTTTCAGATCCATGAGTGGGTAACATGCCATATGCCTTTATGTGAGCAACCATATCTTCATTTTTCCTCATTTTCATCAATTGCTTGTCTATGAAAAACTGGTCTTCTGCTCTTTTCTGCTTCAGTTTACTTTTCCTCTGGTAAAATATTCTCATTTAAATGATTATAGATGTTATCAGCCATTGCAACAGTTAGTAGCTTCCGTATATTTAGCGATTTATAATCTACTTGCTCCCCTCTGTAGATGATGTACTCTGCTATGGTTTTCCAGATTTTTCAATCTAGTGGTTTGTATTTCTCCACCTTTCTAACGCTGATGCCATGTCCATTTTAGTTCTTATTGATTAAGGATCAACGTTTTCAACCTCTTGAATTCCGAATACCTTCCACAGAATAACAACGGATCCCCGCAGCCCTGTGATCTGTATAGTCTAAATCCTTCCTTTCATCTCCAACTCATTCTACCTTGACTTCAATGCCATTTGTACTTCTCTCAGCTCCTGGGTTAGGTCGTAGTACTTTTGTAGCTTTTCACTCTCTTTCACATCTATTGCCTGATCTATGGTTATATATATATATTGACTTATATGTAGGGTTCGTACCGGTTGTCCGACAAGTTGAATTCTTGCATGAATTTCCAACGCTCAATGGTAGTTTCCACGTAAATCTCGACTTCAAAGAGCAACCTGCGCTCATAATCTCAAAAAATTTTGGCTCTTACTTAATCCATCATAATTCAGAACGGTGGTCTTCAACGTAGGTGGTACCACTCACAAGTGGACCTATTTCGATTTTACACTCACACGCATACTCACAGACACACTAGTACTTGACCACAGCTGCACAGACACATGTACATTTTACCATAACTACACAATTTCTGATCAAGGGTACACATTTATACTAATAAACACAAACCTATATACACCCCAGGGAAACACACCTGAATAACGAATATCGATCAACAAATAACATGATGCCTACTTAAGATCGGGTATACACATTCAGTTGATGGAATCACAAGAAAATAACCATAGCTAACTTCAACCCCTCTACCTTTACTGTGAGGTTTGGTTTTGACTAACGTATATTCAGCCAACATTCAGTCTTCTTATGAAGGTTTTATAATGCAGGATCATTTCTCTCCGTTTTCGTTTTTTGGGTTTTTTTTTTACTTGTGGAGAAATCCGTTGACAAACGGATTGCATCAGCTTCTCGTCTTAATATTAACATTTTGAGATGCGCGACCAGTGTCTTTTTTTTCATTTGTATATTGTCAGTAATTACGGCCATCGTCTTCGATTTCCCTACATCCACCCAACACGCATACACACGCATATATATATATATATATATGTGTGTGTGTGTGTGTGTGTGTGTGTGTGTGTGTATATATATTTATATACATATGTGTGTGTTTGTCATGTGGATGTGATGTTATCCGACAGAATGTTGATGGAAATGACAATTAAAAGGTGAAGAGAAAGATTTGAGAGAAACGCAGGTGTTACATCTCGAAAATTTGCCGACATGATGATAAAGATTTTATGTATGCCAAAAAGATGATGCTATACGGATAGATGAGGAAATAAAAGATGGAAAGTTGGGATAAAATTACAAATATTCCGATAAGTGACGGAGAAATGTGTTTCTCTCTTTTGTTAGTTGCATTCTTCATCTTTTGCATCCTCGTTATTTCTCATTCTCAAGATCTGTGTTTCTGCCTGGTGTCTTTCCTGCCTTTTCTCCCCCCCCCACCGTATTTTACTTATATTCAAAATAAGTTTCTAACTCTTTTCCACTTGTCTCTAATTCTTACTCACCCCCAAGTGAGTGGGAAAGTTGAACCAGCAGAAAGCAAACATATGCAGTGCCTTCTGGTTTTGAAAAATTACACAAGACACGAATCATCAGATGAGAAAAGCGTTCTTAATACTGTGGCAATATTGCCGGGTTTCAACATTCAATTAATCACATTAACTCCCACGTGGAAATGCAGAATGTAAGGCCGAGTAAACAGCGTGCGCCATTTTAAAAACGAGGATCATGGGAATAGTTTTCATTCGCGGCGATAATTCACCTTCCATGATACTTCTTTTCTTTTTTTTTTCACTTCAATTTCTTACTTCTTATTTTGATTTATTCATCTCCTTTCTGAAGAAACCTCGTTAAATGATATACGGTATCCAAACATTGTTGTATTTGTTGTTAAAAATTGGATGAAAGTTTTGGGTGTTTTTCGTTATCATCAACTCCTGATAATAATCATCATCATCATCAGTCTTTTATAGTCAATCGTTGGACATGGACCTCGTACAGGATTCGCCGGATATCTTTATCGTGGGTGTTGCAGCACCAATCCTTTTGGAACCCATCTTTCCATCTTGAAATCTACTGGTTCCGGTTAGATAAAAGCTATATACAGTAAGAGCTAGTAGTATTCGACACCTTCAAAAACAGAACGTTCTTATGTATCTTCAACAGTGATAGACTTTGGACCACAGATAAGTAAGGTAAAAATAGCCGGCTACCATTCACATGATCTTAATTCCAAATCAACATAAGGAAATGTTGATATCATAAATGTATTTATTTATTAGAATGAAATAAGTACTTGCGTATTTCTCGCCTAAATTTTGCGAGATATGTAAAAGTTGTCAATGTATCTCAATCAGTAAGAAACACAACGGACAATCAATTGGTTGTGATTTTAATTTACGGTTGGGAATGTTAATTTTCACTTTCTTAAATTTGTTGAGGATAGTTCTTGCTGTTCTTGTTATTCTTGTTACGAAAGATAAATGAAATAATTCCCAGGCTCAGACAGAAGTTCAAAAATACAGAATATTTTATAAGTATTGCAACAAAATTTTCAAAAAATTGTGCAAAAATTTGTTCCAATTCTGTCAATTTTAAAGCTGAATAAATTCGTTGGATAAAGTTTATGAAATATATCGTTTTCTTTTTTTTTTGAAGTTACTGCATGATTCTAACAAAAAACCCCACTTCCCATAAGAATTAAGTCGTATTCCCATGAGAAATTGGGTTTACTTAGCGATGCCCATCTCCTCTCCAAGTAACATACGAATGCTTATACTTGGTTATACGATACAAACGGAAGAGTGCACTCACTGACCGGATATTCTAAGGATGATGGATTTTAGTTTTTCCAAATGGCATGTTCACTAATTCAGTGAGAATCTGAAGTAAGTTCGACAGTTTTTTTTTTCCATGATGGACATTTTTTCAGATGTGTCCATTCATCTTTATACAATGTTTTTCAATTGGTTGATCGGTTCTAATTACTTTGATCAATAGAAAGATGAAGAGAGGAATGTTTGATATCATTAGAAAGTGTGACATCATTAAAAAAAAACAACATTTTATCCAAACATCTCCTACCAGCTACGATAATTCAATAATTGAATGTACGAAGTCATAATTCTTATGTTACAAAAAAAAAAAAAAAAAAAAGCAAAACAGAAAAGGCCATTTATGATTTTTATTGAAAATGAAACTCTTGGAATATTCATACATCTCAGTATTTAAAAAGTGTAAAAATCTTCCCTTTCTCCCGCCCCTACTGATTGTAGATGCATCATTTAACTTATGGTTCTTCCTTTACTTTGAGAAGTGATTTCCGGAGAATCTTATCATTCTTTGTGAAAGGATTCTTAGAAATAAAAGCTTCGAATTAATAACACATTTCCATTTTATTGTATTAAGCTTTTTCATTGTATTGCAAGGAAAGGCAGAAAAGGAACAACTTAATCAAGATAACTGGAAATCCATTAAATTAAGAGTCCAGGTAGTGGAGAAGCAGGGGATGTAGAAGTTGACAGCACAGAGAGTGAAATCGGTGGACTGGGTTCAATCTTGGATGAAATCTAAGAATTTTTCGCACCAAAAAATACTCAGCTGATCGAGGACACTCCATCCCCGTGCTTTGATACCTACTTCCCACCCCAGCATTCTGTATCCTTCCCATTTAAGAAACCCACATTAGGGAGAAATATATTACAACAGCAGAAACGTTGTATTCTAAGGATTGGCAAAGATGAGGGCAACAATCAAAAAACATATATAACTGAACGATTCATTCAATCTTAGAGTAGAGAGTTGAATTAAACAAGCTTCGATGCCCCTGCCCCATCTATACATTCTGAATCCTATCTATATAAGATATTGTCGTAGTAGGGTAACAACAGCAAAAAACTATATATATATATATATATATATATATATATATATATATATATATGTATATATATATATAGAGAGAGAGAGATAGATAGATAGATAGATAGATAGATAGATAGATAGATTGATGGATAGATGATCTCCCATCTGAAAAAAATACAAACAGAAAATATCCACGATATGGTTATGACTTGAGGATTTCTCTCATCCCAAGGTAGACTGAAATGAAGATATTCTGACTCCGTGCTTCATTACACGTCTTGTTCCATAATTTAAAACCCACTCCATATACAACACCCACCTGAAGAAGCCTATAAGGTACAAAAACCGAAATTTTATGTTCTAAATAAGGACGACAGTCCAAGAAAATCAATACATGAATTGACGCTCACTTTTCACTAGTACGGTTTGGGAAAGTCATAGTTCCATTTCTTCTTCCCCTATATTTGGATAGGAATGGTCAACACTCTGTTAAGGTGACGAACAACTCAAATCCAAAACTCGAACAGTCTAGCTGCCCACCTCGACTTCTATCAGTTCTTGCAGCCCAGCGGATGACAAACGCGACACCCGGCTTTCATTTCGACTAAATTCAACCCATTCATGCCTAAAGTCAGATTTCTCAAACGATAATAGCATAATTAAGAATATGGGTGAATGAAAGTACATAACATGGCTTTCTAATCTGAATAAATGTTTCTTAATATTCTGATCATCTTTCTCTCATAAGTATATTGCTTATGGCATTTTTAGGATAGACAAAACATTGGCAAATATAGGTTGAGAGGTTGAACGGGGAATCCTGTTGACTCGGCATCTCAATATCTTCGTACACTTCGTCCTAGCTTGCTCCTTAGCGAAGTCTCTTCAGGGTCGTTCCATTGTCTTCTTACACGGAAAGAGACCATCAGACTCGCCTATTTAGACCTGTTCAAAGAGAAAACTTCAGTTGAAATTATGATATACGCTTACAAAAAGTCAAAGTGAAACTATACGCAAATCTGTACCATACGTATGCACGGAACAAATTCACTTATCAAACAAGAAAGAGTTGAGTTTCAAATTATGTGAATAATGTTATGGTTGAATTGCATTGGATATAATAGTCATATTATTATTGATTTAGGTAACATTGATTCTAGTTAGTATCCTGGATGAGTGACCAATTCTGCATGACCAGTGCTGTAAATAGTAAAGAACCAGGTAGAGTCTGTTTTGGCTATTCCCTTATTCTTTCAAGGAAAAGATCGATTTCACTAAAGTATTCAAATCCCATTTATAGGAACTATTATCAAAAGAGGTGAAATGGGACACGGAGTTTTGGAATATTTTACAGAGACATGGATTCTGTTTCGTTTACTTTTTAGATTCAAATGAAGCTAGGTAGTTTGGCCTGGATATTATTAGATATGTTAAGCCCGAGTAGTGATAACTGCCATTGTCAGCGTAAGGTAACCACTTCGACACTAATATATATATATATATATATATATATATATATATATATATATATAGAGAGAGAGAGAGAGAGAGAGAGAGAGATAGGGAAGAGAGAGAGGATAGTTGGTTGTACTTATCATACAACGATAAACATGAACAAGCCCGACAGCTGCAGGGTGAAACTCAACTCATACCTCTATTCCGACCAGACGTGACTAATGCAACATTTGTATCTTATAAATGATAGATTATAAAAAAAATTATTCACTACCATAAATGCATTTATTTATCAAAATAAAGTATGCCCTCGTGTATCTGTGAGACACATTTTTCAGGTGCGTATGACAATTGCCAAGTTGTTAAAGCACCAGCCTCCCAATCGATTGGTTGTGATTTTGATTAGCGATAAAGCAATGTTGATTCAATTCTCTTAGATTTGGTGAGGATTGTTTTTATTTTTCAAACGATAAAAAAAAAGCAAAGTCAACTCCATGTTTGGACTGGAGTTTGATATCCGCCATCTACATAGAGATTAAGATCGTGAGGGTGCATTTGAGATACGGATGGACAGAAATTGGAGTGAACAGACCAAGAGGCATATGGACATTGATATAGATAAACTGTGATAAGATCAGACTGAGATATAATGAGTCTTGGATAAGATCAGACTGAGATATAATGAGTCTTGGATAAGATCAGACTGAGATATGATGAGTGAAATAACTAGGAAAAAAAAGCTGGCATAGATATGGGCAGAGATTGGTAGCCTACTCACTTGTTTATATGCAACGGAAACGAGCAGTAAATTATTCAGAAAAAACATTTGGAAACTAGAATAATGACCGCCTAAAACGACGGGATATCTCTACCATCCATGGATGGATTATCAATTCTGGACATCGTTTTTTTCAAACATAGTTTTCTGTCTATGCTCTCAACCTCTCTTTCTAAATGGTGTTATTCCAAAACATGATACGAGCAATTTGATTAATAAATGTGTTTAATCAAGTCAAAAATCAAATTCGTGATTTGGAACATCCATCTTATCAAAATCTCTCTCTCTCTCTCTCTCTCTCTCTCTCTCTCTCTATATATATATATATATATATATATATATATATATATATATATATATATATATATGTATATATATATATATATATATATATATATATATATATATATATATATACATATATATATATATATATATATTCAGCAGGAGGCCTCTAGTAGCCCTGACAACAAAACTTACCCACAATGCATAGCTCCTGGCAGTGGACTCATGTTCCACATGGTGCATTTTAATACACACTCACACAGCACAACAACTGATGATGGGAAGAATCCCGAAACATGTATGGACTATTTACTTATAAGGATAAATAAACCTTACCACCAAACACTCCACTCCCGAGTCTGTCTCACTCTCTACAGTACACATTATATATATATATATATATATATATATATATATATATATATATATATATATATATATATATATACATATATGTGTGTGTTTGTGTATTGAGATTTTAAAATTCAACACGAGAATTTGATTTTTAATTTGATAAAGCACATCTAATTTTCTGAGTGGCACTTGCCGTGTTTTAAAAAGACGCTACTCAAATATACAAACACATTTTTGCAAGTATTGTCTTCATTTGCATAGTTTTCCTGAAATCCTGATTCTTTTTCAAAATCACCAGAGTCAAATCATCTGCCTTGATCCTGTTCATCGGATTGCAAATACGTCCAGTTTTAGGAGACAAAGTTAACAAAACCAGATTAAAATAATTGGTTAAAGTGAAATTCTTTGTTCGAAGGTTTTGCCTGGGGGTGCCCACTTCTTGAAGGAACGTTCTGATTCAGACTCAAACTCTGTTCTGTGTAGGCAGTAAACGAATTGCTGAGCGTCTTCTGTAAATAAAGCCAGGCAGGATTCAACCGGAACTTGAAGATCAATGAAGGAAGCTGAAAAACTCGCCTAAGGCCCCTCTACTTTAGAAATTATGAGAGAGAGAGAGAGACAGAGAGAGAGAGAGAGAGAGACAGAGAGAGAGAGAGAGACAGACAGAGAGAGAGAGAGAGAGAGAGAGAGGGGGGTTGAGGGAACATGGAGAGAAAGGAAGACAAACGAAGAGAAAGTGTTAATGCAGGAGGGGGAGGGGGCCATGCAATGATGGAGAGAAGAGTGGGAGAAACAGGAGAGAAGAAAGAGGGAGAAAATGATGAAAAGAATGAAAAAGTTAACGGACAGAAGGGTGTGAGAGAGAGAAAGAGAGAGATAGAGAGAGAGAGTGGATGAATGAAAGAGTGAGGGAAAAGTGAAAGTATGAAAGGGTGCTAGAGACGATGGACAGAAGGGGAAAAGGGGAGAGGGTCAGAGAGGAAAGAGGGAAAGAAAAAATAGGAGAGGACTAGGAGAGAAAGCGAGAGAGACACAAAAAGAGGGGGAAGAATAGAGAGGATGGGGAGATATTCATGACAGAATGGAGAAGAAGGTGAAAGAGAAGAGGGAGGGAATCGTCAGAGAAGAGGCAGAAAGAGTAAATTGAGAGTAGAGAGTGAAGAGTGAGAGAAGACTGACAGACAGAGAGTGTAGGTAAAGAGAGAAGAGGGAGAGAAATGGGAGAGAGAAATGGGGGAGGGGAGAAAGTTTCATCTGAAATTGAAATGCTTTTACATACAAGATGAGAAAATCAAACAGTTGTTTATTTTGGCTTTTGATTAACAGAACATTTCTCGGAAGGAAGAGGAATGGGGAGAGAGATGGAGTCAAAAAGAGACAGAGAAAAGGGGACTGAGACAAAGAGAGAAGGTGAAAGAGAGAGAGAGAGAGAGTGGGGGGGGACAGTGAGAGGAAAACAAAGGATATAAATAGTAAGATGGGAGAGATGAAAGGGGTGTGAGGGGGTAAAGAAGAGAGGAGAGGGACACAAAGGAAAAGAGAAAAATGAGATGTGAGAGAAAGAAGAAATAAATGAGAGAAAAATAGTCGGATAGAATAAGAGGGAGAGTGAGAAAACTAGGAGAGAGTGAGTATCAGAAGGGGAGAGTGAGAGAAAGAATACAGGAGAATGAGAGAAAGAGAGAGTAAAAGAAAGGGGCAAGATAAAGAAGGAAAAGAGTGAGAGAAAATGAGTGAGGGAGAATCTTGCCTAAGGTCCTGCACGATTTAAGAAAGAATCATTTGCAATTCAAATAATGCTTTGTTTGCAATCAGCCTCCGTCGGCCGGCGGGCTCGAGAATCTAGAAACTTGACCAAAAAGCGAAACACTCGTCAACAAAGACGGAGATGTAGTTGAAAGAATCGCCCAAGGCTTCCATTTCAGATAATTCGTTTCACTTAAGACTTAAATGACATTATGCAAATCAGTTTTGGCACCACAAAGCTAGGAGATTTGTGTTTGGTTGTTCCCAAAAGAGTACAAACGTTCGTTCAAGCCCACATCCAACTTACTTACCCTATCTTGATAACAATTCGATTTTTGATTTTCTGCTTTTTCCCTCTTTTTCATTGACAAGAATGTTTGCAAATCCGTTTTTTTCTCTCCCTCAGACACGACTGTGTTCGGTATTTTGGTGCCCCCTTCTTTGCTAGTCTTTGGATATACAACGCATACTTTACACAATAACTGCAGATGACTGAAAATTCAGTTGCTACTGTTTTATGGCACAATTGACGGGAAATGACGGAAATCTACATTCAACATATAGTTGCCTATCACTTGAAATGGAAGGGTCCATGATTTACAGAGAACACAAACTATTTAACTTTTTTGCGCCACTCTGAATAATCAAAGTTATTATTTCAATTCAAACACAACGGCTAAGCTGACCCTGCCATAGATTATGGGTTAAGTAATGGAGGGAATTAAGATGACCCAACAATCCTCGAGGAAGGAGTTTGAGAAAAACAATTGCTCAGCAGTAACTTGCAGGGTCCATACTTTACTGTATAATCAAAGTTACCACTGCGTTTAAGGGAACGGTAATTAGGTTGCACTTATCGCAGGAAATGGGTTAAAGCAATGGACGAGATATTAAAGGTAGAACGATAGCTACTGATTGCATCGCATTGACCAATACCTGGCAGTAGTGAGTCCGTGATATGACATTTTGGAAGGCGACCATTGCTATAGTTAGTGTTATTTTATCATTCTCCAGAAAAAGTATAGAGAGTTGCCATCATTCCCATAGAGGCCAGAATGATTATCATATGTATTTATGTTGTTTCTTTTATACCTTATGAGATAAAAACAGGCTAAATCGCTCGTTTTCCAATTAAAAGTGATTTTCAAATTTTATTCATGGACGAAGACTTTCCACATAATTATTGATTTAAACTATTCGCTCAACCAATTTTCAGTTGCTTTTTACCGCCACTTTGATTCGGACCACAATCATTGGGCAACGATTAAATAGCGTAATCGGAAAATAAAGAACCACTCCATGTTGAGAATTGAACTCTCACTATTCAATCGGAGGAGTTTCAGTGTACGGCTGACCACTTTGAACCTTTTAGCCACGGGGACTTTATAATTGAACTAAAGCCAATTTTCCACTTCGCACATAACTTTTTTGAAAACGATATTTCACGCTGATGATATTTACAAATTGGACCAAGCATTCGTTTAATACGGCGATATTGTTATTTCTTCAAATTTCACACTTTGATGAAATATTGCAACGCTATTATTCATTATGATTAGTTTTATTTCCATCCTAATTTTCCTTTGCTTTTTATCAGAACTTTAGGATAAAGGTAAAATAAAGGACGAGTTATGATATCTTGTGGTTCTCTGACATTCTTGCAGCATGGCCAACCCATTGCCATTTGAATTTTCTATTTGTTTTATATATCTGACTTTTGCTTGTTTCCTAATGTGTTGTCTCTTGACCTCTCCATATGACACTGAGCATCATTCTCAACCGTGTCCGCTGCACGGTTCTTAGTCTTTTATTAAGCTCTATGTCCCAGCTTTATGAATGACTATCGGGATGATACACTGGTTGTCAAAAAGTTTTGACCTTGTGCCATACAAAACTTAGCTTATGAATTATTCTTCCCCACTGTGATCAACTTGCTCGAAAAAAACTCTCATTGAGTTTTTTCCCCTTTTCCTCTTTAGTTCAGACATAAAATTAATTAAATCTGAAGAAATTATCAAAAATCAAGATTAATAAGAGTCATAAAATTTGCCCAGGGACTTGAGCTCACCTTAAAGTGCAAGAGTACTTCTAACCATGGCTGTTGAAAATTGATAAAACAAAATAAAGATAAATTGTGAAAATCGTGCAATTGCTGTAACAGAAGACATTTTTTAGATTGAATTCACAATCAGAACAAGAATAACAATTATTTTCAACGAATGGATACTGACATTGTATCTTGGATGACTGATTGTATGTTTATGTTTGTACGCTTTTTTAAGAGATGGGTTTCCAGACGTTTTGTTTTTGTTTTCTTCCAGATTTCTGAGTCCAGTATTGACAATAATCAGAAAAAAAAATTGTTTCTCACTATTTTCATATCCAGTGTTTTAATTGACATGCTTTTTCTTTATTTCTCGAATATGAGTGATTTCAAAATTTAAAAAAAAACCGAGGCATATCCGAATTGGCAGCCCCGGAGGAGACATGCAACCGTAAAAAATGATCCGGCAGGCCTCAGACGGAACATAAATAAGATGATGGGGAAAAAGAAAGCCATACCTGACAGTCCTGATTGGGAACAATAATGAAGGAGTAAGTAAAAAGCGTACCAGCTCGGTAAGCAATTTTCCGACTAGATTGGGGCTTTCGACTACATCGGTTTGAACTTTACAAATTCAACCTAAGAAAGTATACGATATTCGATAATATTTTATGAAATTATTAGAGTAATAGAAGTAATTTGTCTTGGATTTTAAGCGCTATCTAACTAACTCGCAAACAATGAAGAAAAATCAGTTAGTGGACATTTGTAACTTGTTGAAGCTTTCACTTTCAATGACTTCAATCAGAGTCTTCCTTTTCTGTAAAACAATAAAATGATTCTGGTCTTCAGATCACGAACTGTTGGCATGAAATTTCAAAAGGTTTAAAAAGGTTTCACAAGGTTCAAAAATCTATTCCCTTAACTAGATCTGGTATGCTAGTCTGGATTAAGGGATCTGCTTGAATTTTATAATCATATAGAATTTTGTTTTTCAAAACTCCCCGTTAGACTCTTGTTTGTGAATATACTTTTTGTTTGCATGGTCAAAATGCAAGTTGTTAGCACGGTTTATCATATCTGAGTCTTTTCCAAATTTCCCTTGCCAAGAATACTGAAGATTGTGATATATGTAGCCTGGATAGTACGGCTGATGTAGTGGCCAGGGTGAAGGTACTACTTGAACCTAATTAAAATCATTTTTCTCTTTACTTTCAGTCTAGAAACAATAAAACGATTTCAATCATCAGTTGACGAGCCATTAGCATGAAATTTCATTGGTT
The DNA here is from genome assembly GCA_963457665.1 of Thysanoteuthis rhombus. Taxonomy (NCBI): domain Eukaryota; kingdom Metazoa; phylum Mollusca; class Cephalopoda; order Oegopsida; family Thysanoteuthidae; genus Thysanoteuthis; species Thysanoteuthis major. The sequence continues at coordinate 4,604,175 of OY735238.1, read as the reverse complement.
CGAAAATTATTTTCTTCTCTATTTTTACTTTCACTAACGTTTTTGACTTGACTCTCTTCCATCTGTTTAGGTTTTAATGAGATTTTCCCGCCACTGTTTACACAATTTGAATAAATCGCTCAGAGCCTGATTGTTATTAATGTGATTTTATTACGACGACAAATCTAAACAAGCTGATGGTTGAGACAGCCAGGAAGGCAGTCAACGTGAAGACGTTGATGACTGAAACGTACCAATACATTATTAACCCCTTGAAATAAATATTGATCTATGTTTAAAAAATGGCACTGTAAAAATTACTTTATAACGCAACTGTACTTCATATCACATGAAGTGTCCTCACAAAGCAAAATTAGAAATTTTACGCAATTCTTTAAGCGTTGAATACTTAAGTACTAATATTAGATCGGTACGTATGGACAGTCGTATTTTACATCATAGAGAATAATGTTAATGTAAACATATTAGATTAACAGAAAAGATGACAAAGTTATAGGTATTAATGCTGGGATAGTATTAATTAGGTCATTAATGCTGGGATAGTATTAATTGGCTGTTGACCCGGTCAAACTGAGATAATTGATCACATTTTGAAACTATCTGATGGTTGGTTTGCCAACCATAGATCTTTCAGCAGAAGTATGCTCAATCGTGCTTCTCTGATTCTTTAAATAAGAACAACAAAAGATTTTTTGGTTAAAGCACAAAAAGATTTGGGGAGAAAAATTGGCTTTCTTTTCAATTGCAAGAGAGACGTGGAAGAGAGGAGAGCTAGTGTGTTTATTGCTTGAGATGGATCATTGTCCGTCGCACAAGAGTCAGGCAGGAAGAAAGTCAGTACAAACGTGCAACCACGGACAAAGAAAGTTGCCATGTGGAGATTTCAGTTAGAAAGTATTTTATACAGAGATTTTGAGTATTTCCCAACTCAAGAAGTGATGAATTTAATCGTGAATAACTCAAGTCTCCTCCTGGCATATGGACATTAATTTTTAAGAAATAAACCGATCAATCTTCATCTTTTCCTCAAATGATGAACGCAGTGTACTGTTTTTCTCTCAGCCAAGGGACGTCCACAGGCACGTAGCATTTTATTTTTCTCCAAAGATCACTGTAACTTGTCTCCCCTTGCTCAGCCAATTTTCGTTGAGGCGTTTCTTGCTATGGATTTGCTTTCGCCCCTCTCCTGTAAACTGTAGCCACAATTAAATTCTGAGGCTACTGCCCTCTGGATAATTGCCCCCAGGTAATTGCTCCCTGACAGCAGCATAGAAACTGTAAAGTAAAATTTTGTGGAAATTAAGGAATTGGCCACGTAATGATCCAACCCATAGGGAAATTATCCAGAGTCAATAGTCATTTATGTTGAGGGTTGTTATCCTGGGAGCAGTTGTCCCAGGTTCTGAGAGGAGTTGTCCCAATGCCTCCCCTATCCGTTCGCTCTCCATTTTTTCGTTAATGTGTTTTTTTCTATGGGCTTGTTTTTATCCCTTCTTTCCTGTTGATAGCAGTTGCCATTGAAAACAACAAAAAAGAACTGAGTCAAAGAGTCGTGGGCAAAATGACCCATGCTCTTATGAAAACAGCATGTAATACTAAAAGTTATAGACTTATAAGGAAAATTTTACTTCTGATTTGATTCAATGTGAATAATGAAGAAAAACGAGAGAAAAGAGAGGATTTGAGTGCATTTCAGATGAGTATCACTTTTAAATGAGCTCTCCCTCTCCTTTTCTATCTACCTCTTATTCCTCTCTCTCTCTGTCTCTCTGTCTCTGTCTCTCTCTGTCTCTGTCTCTCTCCCTCTGTCTCTCTGTCTCTCTCTCTCTCACTCTCTCTGTCTCTTTGTCTCTCTAAAACAGACAAATTAAAAAGATTACAACGGTTTTTCACTGTAATCGCTCACTAACTTCAAACATATTGAATGCAGAATTAACTTTAAAACCAAACTAGTGTCCCCTCCTCTTCCTTCCCTATCTTTTTGCACCTTGCATAAATGAATCATCGTATCCAACGCCTGTACCAGAAGTAATCATCTTAAAATCATCTATAATTATCCGAACAAAATATATGTCTATTTGAGATCATCTAAAAAAAAATACAAGCATATCATTTGGCCATGGTTAGTTTGAAATAACGATATATACCACAAAAGCATACGAACAAGCAAGAGAAAAAAATCTATTGCTTATACGACTGGTTGATTGGGCGAACATTTTACAGGGTTAGGGTGATTCAATTATTGGATGATTTTGAGTCATTGACAGCAATCATGTCCTTCAAAAGAGTCCAACTAATTTTCAAATACCCCATATAGGCTATTTTTGTTGATATACAGTATACTACTGAAAAATGGGGGTCAGTGATGGAAATATGAATTACATACAAAAACTCACGTGGCAACGGGCAGGCCATGTTGCAAGAATGTCAGACAACTGTTAAACATCGCGACTCACAGGGTGGATCCCCAGAGAGCATATGTCAAATTGTGGGCGGCAGGAAATAAGATGGCGTGATGAATTAGGAACTTCCGGGAATATCGACATTGCAATGCTCAAGATCGTGTGGTATGGCAAATTCTTGGGAAATTCCAACGTAAATATTGAATGTTAAAAGGCATTTGCTGTTGTTGCTGCAGCTGATATTTCCTGATATATATTGTAAGTACATGATACACATGTTAAGTATCTATACGTATTCATCATCATCATCATCATCATCATCATCATCATCATCATCAGTCTGTTAACGCCTGTCGTTGGACTTAGACCTCTGAAAAGATTCGTCACGCTTCTCTATCATGGGCGTCGCCGAGCCAGTACTTTCTAAATTTGTCTTTCTATCTACTACACTGCCGGCCTCGGTTGCGCATGTGATCTCCGGGGATCCATGTCATGAGTTGCAATGTCCATCGGTTGTCAGTCATTCTCGCGAAATGTCCAGCCCATTGCCCATTTGAGTTTTTTAATGGATTCTCTGATGCCTTGGACTCCTGTCCTTTCCCAGATGTATTGTGCTGTTTTGTGGTCTCTCCATGTGAGGTTGAGCATAATTATTTCATATGTATGTTGCATAGTTCTCAATTTTTTTGAAGGTTGACCTTTCTCTGCCAAATGCTTACCATCCTAGCGTGATTATCCGCTTGTTGGCTCATATCAATGTTAGGCCTGCCTGCCTGCCTGCCTGCCTTGGGCTGGGGAAATACTTTTACTCACTCACCTGGACCAGTGGTCGGTCTTTGAAGCTTAGATAAAAGGACAGGATTCAGTACAGCTATTTTCAAGGTGTGCAGAATATACCAAATTAAAAACATGCTGCTACAAGACCTCTGCTGCATAGATAAAGTAGGTGAACTACTGTTCATGTAGCTTTTTTGGCGACGGGGACGAATCAAAATCGACCCATTCTCTTCCCGAGCTATGCCCCAGGGTGCAAACTCGACTTAGCTCAGTAATCATCATACTCGCAGACTCACTCAGAAGTGACACATATATTATGCCCTGCTCCAATCTATAATTCCACTGACTGCCGTTTCAATTATATACGAACAACCCCAGATAAAATCTATTCATAAATTTTACTCTAATAAGTTTCTGAAGTGCAAGATTAGTTTTGTTGGATATTCTGATTTGCTGGAGGGAGGCTATGAAGAGATTCTTTTCAAGTGAGAAGGTAAATGTTCTACAATAAATAATGATGGAGAAAACTTGTCTGCAAAGATCTACAGCATCGATTTTCAACCCATGTACCGCAGCAAATAGTGTGCTGCAAAACATTAGTAGGTGTGTCACGGGAATTTTGAGAAATGTTGACTCTCCCTCAAAGATTGGCAGGGGACAGTGTTTTTTATTTGGATAAATAAAAAAACATTTGAATACATTTTGGCATTACTGATATTTTTATTGAACGATTTGAACTCCCTTTTTTTCAAAGATACAATAAACAAATCAATGTGTTGTTCATTAAACGCCCAAATGGCAGTTTAGAATTCTCTCCTGAAGTGTACAACCATTGATCACCCCTCATGTTTAAGGAATGGCATCCAGTTTCAATGTGTAGTAATTCTCAAAAGCCTTTTAAAATCTTTTGAAATTCATGATCGACAATGTATTTCTGGTAATAGAAGGAACGGATCGTTAGCTTGTTCAACTTACGAACACATTATCATCATTTATTTCCCTTTAAATGGTCAAATCTATCCTTAAGTTCTAATTGTGCGCCTTGACAATTTTAGCTGAAACTCACTGCGCCGTTTGATTAAAGAGGTTGAGATTATGTAGTCTACGACAAGAAAAATATTCATCATCAAAAAACTTTTATACATTATATTGTTATATCTGTTCTATTTCATTGTAGACAAACTTCAAGAAGCAGAAGAATAACAACAACACTCACCTGTGTACACCGATGTGTAAAATTCACATTCCATTACGCTGATTTGAACTTATAGCCGACTAACTACCAAGAGTCTGTCTTGGGTGTTCTAGCTTTTTTTTAATTTTCGAAAGAAAAGTATGATGTTTATTTGGGGCCTTTACTTGACAGGTTTACTAATAACATCTGGATCCTAAAAAAATATCTTTTATACATATATATATATATATATATATATATATATATATATATATATATATATATATATATATATTGCAATATTATCCACTGTTTGGGAACTTATTGGTGGTTTTAAAGAAATTAGTCGAATCATTTGATGTACCACCAAAGAAAAATGGATCAATTATGTGGGGGTAACGAATTCATGGGAGAAATTCAACGAGAAAAACATTACTTTCTCCTCCCCATGTTACTAATATGCAATGGATCTTTCAAATCGAAGTCCATTCTGTTGGGTTGTAACAACTAACTTGGGTTTTATCATCCAGCTTTGACACGATCTTTCGATTGGCTCCAGAAAGAAGCCCTTTCAATGTGGAATTTTGAAAGTAAATATTTCATTGAGTTAGCTTTGTCAAAGAGGTTCGTCAGATGGGAGAAATTAGTTCACAGGATGCTGACCAGAGTATGTCCTTGTACAATTGTTATACGAACAAGCATAGAACTCGTGAAAACATTTTTCTTTCCTGGGTAGCCAGTGTTATATTTTGATTGAATATGTCTGAAAAAAAAAGAAAAGAAAATGAAACTTCAAACTTTTCTTTTATGACCAACGCAATGATAATTTGAGATGTACTCATTTTGAAATGGGCAACAGACAAGTTTTTACATTTTCATTAGATTATTCTGGCAGCAAAGTTTCAAGTGAGTTACAGCCACTTTTCTGAGTTCCTCAAACATAAGGAATCAGAAAATAAAATTCACTGCTCAGGAAGAGAAACCGTCAACTGTTAAATTTTCTGCATTCAGCTCAAACCATAGGAACAGCATAAACATTCTTATCCGTGATGAAACTACAAATTTTCCGATTTTGACATCAACTTGAATATTTATTGCTCCTTTCAACTGTCTTCTGCAATATTCCAGGCAACTTCATGATTCTATCCCCCAAAGTCTTGTACCTTACAGGGAAAAGTGCTTGTTTGCAATTTTCCAGATGATAGTTTTCTTTTCTATAAAGATATGAATAAAGTTGTCCAAGGGGTGTAAAATTTGCTAAATTTTGACGGATAATAACAATACAAGTTTATAATCTGCAATCCAGTCTAAGATTAATTGCAAGACTTAATATCTCTGTTATTCAGCGATTTATTCAGACTTGTATCCTCATCTTGATTGTTATTGCCATCACGTTTTGCCCCGATACTACCCGGCCTTTGTTAGATGTCTGTCGTACTCTATAACCTTCTCAGAATTTACAAAACGAACTTCTCATTCAATTCACGGGGGTGAATTGTTATCGGTCTACTGTCCTCTTCATTTCCTCGTATCGGTTATTCTTTCCAGTTGTTTTTGCAGCTTCGCATTCCTGTTACCCCTGGGGCCAAACGAGCATTTATCATTTTTTGATAGAATTCCTAGAAGGTTACCCAGTGCAACAGGCATCTTAAGAAGGCTGGAGATTAAAATGACTATGTCGGAAAATAAAACGTGTACAATCTACACCCACGGATTGTATAATTTAGAATCAGTTTGAAATTCTGCGAAGGTTACAGTGTGCATAAGCATCTGGAGAAGGTCGCAGAGTACAAATGCCAGAGTATTTTGGCAATAACAACTAAGATGAGGGAACTAGTGCAAAACAATCAGTAAATAACTCATATCACGTCAATAATTGAGCAACCATAGCAACTAAATTTGAAGACATGTAAAACAATTTCTGTCAAACAATACAGTCGGAATAAATTCTATTCATAACATCACTGAAATTCTCCGCCAAATAATATTTAAAGTAGAGAAAAAAATACCTAGGAACATTTATATTCTAAACCTACTTATATAATGAATCTACACATATAAATACCTGGGTAGAAAAATTTGTTGGTATATATATTTGTCTGTTTAGGTCTAAGGATGACGGTGGAAACTACAGACGTCAGCTGTGATGAGAGGAAGGCAGTAAGCCTATGCGACCGACTGTTGGATCTCTGCGTTTCCGTGTAAGTGTAGCTGCTAGAGATACTATGAAGTCAAAATCAATGGAAGCAAAAACAACCCAGCTTTAAAGAGAAGAAAGCAGTAAAGATACGTAACTGTTCACTGAGGTTTTATACGTAAGTGTAGCTGCTAAAGATCCGAAGCGAGTTTATACATTTTTCAAACAACTTTTTTTTTTTAAAATTGTAATATACTGAAATATCAATCCATCTGAACTAGGTTTTCGTATGACTACATGTTCGTAAATAAAAGTACAAACTTCGGGAAATATTAATGTTATCAAAGAAAAAATCAGAAGCAACAGAGAGAAGAACTGGAGAAAAATATAGATATAAAAATAATTTATATAAACTATATAAACAGTGATATATTTGATTTCAAAAGCTTGGCTCATGCAAAAAACGTGCGTCATTGTCCGACAGATGTACGAAAGCTCTTTTGTTGTGTGAAACGAATTTCAAAAAGGGTTATATCTCTGGTTTTTGTACAGTTTATTCACATACAGTTTATCTCATATTTTCTATCAATCCTTATCAATAGTTACTCAAAAACATCTATATATGAGATGTTTTGTGTTTATTTACGAACATGCCGGCCCCTTTTTCCGGCATACGTCATGAGAAAATGTAGCAACGAGCTAAGGGTCAAAGAAAAAATCCCTCTGGATTACTTACGAGGAATAGCTTGTAATTATAAATGAATTTATTTCATTGTCAATGTAATATCTACTTATTGTTTTTCTACCGGATTTCCTTCTTTTATTGTCATTTAATGAACGTGTGATAAATGTTGCAAATGGTTGCTTCGAATTGTCCCTAAAAATCCGGCCATTTTCACAGATACTATGAAAGTCTACCCATATTGAAACTATACATGCAAATTATTATGCTTCATCGTATAGTTGTTTGTGTCGTTGTTTCAAAATTTTATTCAATTCCTGCAAAAACACAAGCAGTAACAATGGATGCACTGTGTGATGTATTCGTCTGCTGCCATGACAAAGGACATGGTCGAAGAGACAGCCATTTAAAATCAGGAAAAGTTTCTCCTATATTGAAGTAAAAATTTATTATTTCTTCTTTTTTTCCATTTTTGAATACACTCATAACGTTCAGAAATATTTCACATAACATTCCCTTAATCTTTTGCATGAAAAGCACATTTCTTCAATCTTTTTTTTCAAATAAATTCAATGTCATTAATATTCTACAACTACTTACACTAATCCTTTTTTGTATTGAGACTTTATGTCTGATCACCAATCAGAATAGTTTACACTGAGTTGGGTCAGTAAAAACCTTCATTTGGAACTCTTAGATTATTATTCAATTAGCTAGTCCATTAGTTTGATGTTCCTCGTTGTTAATTAATACATGAATAACGCCATCATTTTTATAGGTATTTGTTGTATACGTATATATATATATATATATATATATATATATATATATATATATATATATATATATATATATATGATATCAGCCTCCGGATCTGAGACTAAAGTTCCGATCCTGCCTCGTGGTACTGGATGGGGTAATAGAAAGTCTATAGCCACACTGAAGAGATGCATTACATCCAAACAGCTGTCTGTAGAAGACACAATTATATATATAATGAGCAATGCAACATTTTCTGTTTCTTTTCTCTGTCTGAAACAAAATACTTCTTCACTCAAATGTATTGATTTTGCCTTTGAAATATCTCTCACCCACCATTTAGAATAATAAACTTATAGACATATACGAATTCCAAAGTTTCTTTTTTCAAAATATAATTCTATTGACAATCAGGTATATACCTGGATATTTTTAAAGATGATAAACTAGTTGAATGGTGTTTTTTCAAGGCCAGATTAAACACAGGGTTTCTAATCTTAAAACATTTCCATGTAGTTTCTTTTGAATTATATCAATGCGTCCCGAGATGAAGCCGACATTTTAGGAGATTCCAAGATCATGTAATAAATATCTGGAGGCAATTCTCCCTAAATTTTCAATATTCAAGGGGCATATGCAAACATAAGGTCTTAGAGAATCGACCAATAATTCCCAAAAGAATCCCACTAACTCATTTTTACCTCGAGGCTCTTATATTTCCCACAAGTTTACCCTTCAAGTTGGAAAGAGTATATTGAAAAACTTTTTTGTAAACTTCCAATTTCTCGCGGTATTTTCAATGTTCTGACAAAACATTCTTTCAATATGCAGTTAGAGTAAAACTCAGCATTTTTACGGTCCCTTAGTAAAGATCAGTACCACTCAATTTAGTAAAGTAAAGATTAACACCACCAACTAAGACCAACTCAAGGTCGGAACCACCTAGGTAAGATTTAAAGTTAGTGGTGATCAGAAAAAAATACGGTTTTACAAGGATTTATCTAACTCCATCCAAATGAAACTAATCTACTCATGTAAGAAACAGGGTGAGGTCTTTTTTTTTTTTATTTCGAATAAACTCTTCCATTTAAAGATAACAATTTTGCTGACCCACCATTCGAAACTATGGACTCTTCAACTGAAATGTATTCCCTTTTTTTTTCAAAAAACAAGCGTGAATGCTATCTCACACAAACTAAGAGGCCAGTTGAGCAAAGTATTATATTGAACCCACTCACTAAAAGCTTTTAAAAAAACGTTTAAAAAGTATATGTTTACATTCTTCAGCCCTCTAACTCAATGATTATAGCCTGTATGCTTGATTCATAGCCAGGTAACCAGCCAGCCAGCCAGCCAGCCATCTCACTTGCTAGACAAACTTGAATACTGAAGAAACATAATGTTGACAGTTTTGGGCGACGGTTTCTAACAAAATGTCTCATTCTCTTTTTAAATGTAAAGCACTAAAATTCATGTCGGTACTAAAATCGGTCTTTAAAATGTTGCAGGAGAGGGATTTGTTCCGAGAATAACAAAACAGAAATGAAAATAGTGAGTTTCCCCCCAAAAAACATTAAGGTTTTTCGCTGGAAAGCCGTGCAATTTAGTTCGTATTTTTAACTCGGCGTCAACCACGTTATGCCCACATCACCATCTTTCGGGAAATAATGTTTTTTTCCTTACTGAAGATTTTATGACCCTGAAAAGCCACCACGCATTTTATTTCCATTGCCTGTTCTCGTTGTAGCCAGTATCCTTTCAATTATCTTCCTTTCTAGGTCTGTTTTGTTATTCCTCAGCGAACACCTTTTTCTCTCTCTCCCCTCTTCAACTACTTTTCCCACTTGTCCCTTCCTCCCTTTTCCTTTATCTCCTTTTCTTTTTTCTTTCTCTTCTTCGTCTTTCTTTTCTTCTTGGGGTTGACTTCATTTTCACTGCAGTGACAAGAACAAAAACACGAGAACAATCCTCATGGAAATTAAGGGTGTGCACCGACGACTAAATTTCAAATTCCCTTATTGTGATTCGAACTCATGATTAACTGTTAGCCAGGTGCCTGTCACACTGACTGAGCTAAATTGTCAAACCTCAGAGATCAGCGAGAAATTATCCTATTGATAAACAAAGGATCATACTTATTAAATATACAATACAGAAGATGCAGTTATCATCTTCAAAATGAAATTCAAAGTGCTGATTTTTAAGGCATGTGGTTTCCCCTACAAGCTAAACCAATTAAACACCTTCATGTTCACACATCCTATTACCATTTTGAATCAAGCTAGGCTTGCATGTTTTGATGGCGACACTGTTAGGCTCATTTTAAGCAGAAAAGTTTCAACCTATTTGCTGCTAGGTTTGAGTAATATGTGATGCAAGCATGATATATTCTTCACGAAGAAGTTTTTTCACCCTGGAAAAAAAAATTTTCATTTTGACGAACGAATGCCTCATGCTGTATATTGGGGTCGGTGGTTGCGTACTATCTGTTCATGAGAATTTGCCATATACATTATATTTATTACATTTCAAGCAACTTCTGTTATAACGTCTTGGAATAAAATGTTCAAAGAATCATGCATTTCTGGATGGTCCATCCATTGCACATGGGACTACTTGATCTACTGTAATTTACACCGAGGACAAATTCGAAGCTTACGGAATAATTAAAAAAAACTTCAAATGAGCCATTGGTGCCGTCATTCTTTTCCTGTTCTTCTTTCTCCATCTTCTACTTCATTACAATTTATCATTGAGGCTCACTTTTAAATGATTCCACATGTTCAAGCAGATGATCTTGCTTTTTTCTCAATTTCTGTCTGGTTTTAACATTTTGACTCCTCAATTTCAACACCAAGTTAATCACATCTATACATACTAATAAGAGACTATCTTGCCCTATCAGAATGAACCAACTATCCCCACTGATGGGGTAGGTTGACTCACTTAATTCCAAATGTTTCAATGACGAAATAATAAATTTGACATTTCTCTCGGATTCAAACGACCCCTCCAAAGGAAATCCCTTTTCATTGTAACTCTTGATCTTATTTGTGTTTCAATGAATGTATTGTTCGGGAAGTAACAGCAATTCAAATTAACCAATTAGCCCTGGTCTCCCTTGTTTATATGATTTTTCATTTGTTATTTATCCAATACAAAAATGATGTGATTATCATCAGTCAGAATAGAAATAAGAGCAGAGTTTGACCCTGCAACAGCCGTGCAGATCACCTCTCTCTATCTCTTTTATTTTTAAAACCTTATGGTTCTCTCTCTCCCTCTCTCTCTCTCTCTCTCACTTTCTCTCTGTCTCTCTTTCTCTCTGTCTCTGTCTCTCTGTCTCTGTCTCTCTCTCTTTTCTTTCCTTTTTTCTTTATTTCAATCAAAATTTTTCTATATTTGTTTTTCTTCTTCATTTTCCGACCTTCATTCTCCTTCTCTTTGAAGATAATTCTTTATTTCAAAAGAGATCAGGGCATTATAAGTCGTAATAACTTCAAATTTCCATCATTCATTTCGAAACTTCCTGATCTTCTTTCTTCCGTCTCCTCCTCTCTCCACTATTTTTCCAATTCCACACACCAATAGAACAATCCTACCCTTTCTATTCCCTGCCCCCTTCTTTCTGTCTACTTGATGAAACAATGATAACTTTCTAACAACACCTTCGCAACACCACAACAGCTTCAACAAGAACAGTGAGAACAACACTCGTGAAGCTTCACACAATCGGAACGATCATAAAATCAGATGAACGATGATTTTAACGAGCCAAGAATCATTCTACCGTGAAACCTCACGTCTTCTCAATTTAATTGGTCTATAAAAGAAAAAAGCGTTGAAGTAGACAGAAAACAATCTTTTCAAGAAGTACTGGGTGTTTCTTAAAAGATGCCTCAGACTTTTGATAATTCATATTTTGTCATCGTCATCATCATCATTGTTTCAACGTCTGCCGTTTGACCTTGACCTTTTCAAAAGTTCGCTAAACTTATCAGGCGGTTGCGCCGTGGAGTCAGTATTTTTTGGACTTGCTTAGTTCGTTACACAATCTTATTATGTATTGGCATTAGTTTTCTGACAACCTTCCTACATGGCCATTCCATTGACATTTGATTTCGCTTAATGGTTTCTATATTCTCTACAACTTATTTCAAATTTACAAATAGCCAAACACTTATATTTGTGCACATTTTGTATGGTGTGCGCTACTCAAGTAGCGTATGCATATTGCATGAAGAAAAATTAGGAAAATCAGAGAAGATAACATGCATGATCGTTTATGCTGCCAAGTGTTTTCAAGTTTTCAAGAGTATTATGTATGCTATATCAAGATTGAGATATACGTCTGCAAAAAATACGATTCTGTTATGAGAGATGATTCAGTTATTTTAATCGATCAAGACAATGGTGTACTCAATATTGTATATGATACTGAAATACGACGGAGTGATATTTAGTAAACTTAGTATAGCACAAAACCACGTGTGAGGCATAAAGTGATGTTCGATAACAAGACACAGTAGAGACAGTTTTGGATATTAGGAACCGTCAACTAAAAATGTCAGGTATAGATTTCTTCAGTTTTCAAGTGTGTCTGGTTGGTTATGTTTGTATCATGCCAACTGGCTGCACCAATTGGAATTTTAATATTTACTTTTTATCATGTCAAGAAACGTTTTTTTCCTGTTTTATTGGAATCCCCGATCTCGAAATTGGTTTATAGTGAGGGCTCCAATTACAATATATGTTTATCTAAATTGATCTTTAGTTTATGTCCAGCGGTATTTACTTTGGTTCTTTGAAAATTCAGACAGGTACATCTGTTCTTTAAGTCACCCTATAATACTAGATGGTATTTATTGCACTATGATTGTAGAAATGCAAAAAGTAAACTATTATTCATAAAGCCTATGAGGGCTTCCTTCCATATGGAACCTGGGGACGAATTAAACCATCCACTCCTTCCAGCTACAAATGAGAGCATTATTAATTCAATCATTTTTATGGCTAATCTGCTTCAGATGTTTCTTTTTTGACAACACAGAATGATGTTTGAAGATGTTTACTTCATTCCTTCTCATGTAATGCTTGGAAATTTATGAGTTCACATGTGAATGAGAGCAGTCATTTGATTTGGACGTGATATAAGAGTCAGTTGCTGGCACTGAAAGCTCTTTACCCACCTTTGGCAGGATTTTAATCATTGTACAGGTTGTATGCAAGACTATTATTGCAATTTTCGTAACACCTCTGGTCAGGTAACATATCAAACGGCGTCGATACCCAACAACCAGAACTGTTGACCCGCAGGGCTACAAGTTGAAAGTATCTTGGCTTGGTCGTAATTAACTCTGGTCTGGCCAACGTTTTACTGTACCGTTAGTAACTTGGTTCCTATCTCGACGGATAAAAAGTCTACAGTGTGTAGCGCAGACTAATAAGGGGTTTCAAATTTGAGGGCATTTTGGCAATCTGGTAAGGTCCGAAAGTACTCGAGGGCTCGTCCATGTAATTAAAACAACGACCTGCTTCGTAACAAGCATTGATACGAGTCAAAAGTCTTCGGAAATTACATGATCATAACCCTAGGAATTATTCAGAGAATGTATTGTTCTCAATTCGAATATAACATCCATTTGTATTAGTGGTTTCAAACCAGAAAGACATATCCCCTTTGTGAGGTGAGCCTGCAGGATAAAAATGGCACTTCAAATTTGGATTATGGACCCTCTAAATGGTGAAGACACGGAAGCACCCGAGTGTATAATATGCGCTGGGCTTTCATGGTTACACACACACACACACACACACACACACACACACACACATATATATATATATATATATATATATATGTATATATATACTCGTGCAAATTTTCCACATGTTCCTGCTGAATATTCTGCTCCATCCATCTACCGGACATGGATTCAGACGTACTTAATTCAGTTATATTTTTTGTCAATGAAAATTAGTTCACCAGTTATAAGAGCACAAACATACAAATAGTGCAACTTAATCTTGAGTCACATACACCCGGGATAGTAATATTGATGATTGGAATCCAGCCGATTGTGCCTAATCTCAATGACTGTGGTAGGAAGTCACGTTCTGTCATTTTACATCTTTATGTGTGAGGGTGTATTTGCAAGTGTGTGTTATTAGCTTCGATGTAGGGAAAGTTTGTCACCGATGTTTTTAATTAACTGTCTCATAGCTCTAGCCGATTGACATTATGCATTGTTCAAGTAATAATCTAGTCAGATGAGGATAAACATTGTGAAAACCGTGCCGTTGTTCTGATGTTTTGCTTTAGATTATACTGTTCACCTTGCTGACTATTTAGGCTTTACTTAGACTTAAGTCATGGCCCATTTCGTTTGGGTGATTAACATAGGCATTAAAATCATCTGATTTTAACCTTCAAGATAATCAAATGGGAGTAATGCATAACTAACCTTGTATCCTTTGAGCAAGCTGAAGCAAACGGAATCGAAGACACTATTATCAATATCTGTTCAGATGGATCAGCACTGTGCATTGCATGAGTGACTGCGTACATCCCCAACGGATCCTCTTCAACGATATATGCTGTAGCAAAGGACCCATTTTTTGCCCTTTGCTTTATTACAAAGATCTGCACAACAGACAATGAAGAAGAACAGCATCGATGGAGGTACGGGTAGTAAACCAAAGGTCGTGGCGTCAGGTCATTTTGACTGCAGCTGAACTATTTGGGAAGGAGTGTCACAGAGCTGAAGGGGACAAGACACAAAGCGAAATGTCCGCCAAGTCCAGATGTAAAATCCACGCAAACGAGATTATGTCGTATAGCTGCATTTGCACAAGTTCCAACATGGCCACTTCCCAAGAGACGTCTCTGCTAGTTTAAAGTGACATACGTGTTAAAGGGAAATAAACAGTTTTATATCATTTTTCAACGTTTTTTTTCTCAAATTCCAGGTTAGAACTTATATATGTGATGACATATATATATATATATACATATACATATATATATATATATATATATATATATATATATATATATATATATATATATATATATATCCACCTTCCTCAAGGTAGCTGGCATCGGGCAAGCCTCAAAACTGACCTTCTTCCCTCTCCGGTGTCTGAAAGCCATCTACTTCAAACTGAGAAATTGTTTTGTTTGCTCCAACAAGTTTTCGAGCTGGAATTAACAGTTCTTTGTCTGTCAAGCAAGAATAAGCCAAAACACACATTGAGCAAATCGGTTTCGGCGAGACAGCAGCTATCTTTATCTTCTTTTGACCCATTCAAAGCAACTGGCCATTTTGACCTACAATGTACCATTCCGCATGTCAACTCCAAATCTTTGATTCTCTCTGTTGATCAGCCATGATTTCTTTTATATGCACACACACCCATATACACACAAGTTAGTGCCTGTATACCCATCCACACACATACTTAATTCATTTCACAACAATTAGTCAATAACGAGTGAGGCAAAGCTTTGCAAATGAAGTTCTACATAGTGAGATAGACTGATAAACATTATTGGGCTGTTAATGTAGTCTGAATGGAAATTGTTAGTTTTGGGTAGCATTAAGTTGTATTGTTGCTATGAACGTAGCCATAGATTTTATATGAAGGAAGGAAAGAAGAATGAACTATATTGAAGAAAAAAGAATGAAAGGAAATTGAGAACGAAAGAGTGAAACAGGGGATGATAGAGGGAGTAAGAGGGGAAGAAAAAGTGGATGAAAGGAGGAAAAGTGAATGAAATAGAAAAAGATTTTTAAAAAAGGAAGGAAATGATAAAAAAAAACAGAAACAAACAAGAAAAGTAAGAGAGATGGAAAGAGAGAGTGGTAACGGAAAATAAAGAAAGAACGAACGAAGAGACAAAGGAGAAAAGAGAAATAAAAAAAAAGATATGAAGAAGAGAGGAAATATGGCTGAAGGAAGGAAAGGGAAGAAAAAAATAACGAATGACAAAAAGAAAGAAAGAAAAATGGAAAAGAAAGAACAAATAGAGGAAAGAGAGAGCGAAATAATATTTTCCCTCGCTTTTTTCACCTACCGTTGATTTAGTGTATCTCAGAATTTATGAGATGAGGTATTATCATTATTTCTTTAATCATTCGG
This sequence comes from Thysanoteuthis rhombus, assembly GCA_963457665.1. Classification (NCBI taxonomy): domain Eukaryota; kingdom Metazoa; phylum Mollusca; class Cephalopoda; order Oegopsida; family Thysanoteuthidae; genus Thysanoteuthis; species Thysanoteuthis major. The sequence continues at coordinate 4,588,102 of OY735238.1, read as the reverse complement.
GTGAGGATAGTCTGAATAATAATAGAAATAATTCTGTTGATTTACCCTCTTCTTTTCATTCCTACTTTTCCACTCTATCCTTTTTCACCTCCTACTTCATCTTCTTTTTTGGCTTCTCTTCTCACTCTATCTTCTCTCCTCACTTCTTTCTCAAACTACTCTTTCATTCCCGACTTTTTTTTATTTTCTCATTCCCTGCTACATAGTCTCTTTCAAATTTTCTTTTCTTTAAATTCTTTTTCCTTTTCTCCTTCATCTTGTTTTTCACTTCTGGATGTTCTCCTTCACCTATCCTGTGTATTTCATTTTTTTTTTTTTTTTTTTTACTCATTCTGTCTATTCTTTCAATCCTATTATGATTTTCATTTTTTTTCATCCTGTTTTCTTCCTCATTAAGTGGAATGCACCATAAACCTACTTTTTTGCTACCCGACGAAAGCAAGACATGATACATAGTCAGGCACTTAATGTGATAAATTACACCTATCTGCGACGACACAACATAAAACACAGACTCACCTAGAATAAGATGTGACTTACAAAGCAACGAGCTTGTCTCAATACCTCGAACAATCCATGGAGACCCACTATTAGTGCAAGCAAAGAGTATTTGATACATTGCAAACTGAAAAAAACACTCAGAGAGCGCACACCTCCACCATTGACATTGTCAGAGCGAGTAATTGAGCATGGATCCGCTCTAAAATTCAATCAGTTCTTTCGTAGTATATTGCCTACCCTTCCATGAAATATGATCGGAAGTCATTTGTAACTTTTGGGGATATTTGTAGAGACTGAAAACAATTTCATAAAAATTTATTGAGAACTTTCCAAGATATCGTGTGGACCGCTTTGAACGTATACATAAATGTGATTAAAAATAAGAAATAAAAATATTTGTATTTTTCCAAGTATTCTGGTTACTTCTCTTCATTGTTGCCTATTCTGAAGTTTTAAGTCTGAATTGAAATAATTGTAGAGAACTGGAGATAATTTGTTATAGAAAATCAATAATCTTCAATTTTTCATTTTTTTTTTATTAGATTTCTCGAGAGCAGCAGATCCAGACAACTTCAAACACGACTCTATTCTTTCTTGTATGTTGAATAATATACCTAATGAATGTCAACTGCGTACGCTGAACTGCATCTTAGTAATCGCAGTGCATGCACATATTTCTTCAATTGTGTTAGATTGTTACTAGATAAGATTTCTTCGCAAGTAAAAAGTATTTTTGTAAATACGTATTTTGTTTATTCCTATCTTAATAAATTAAGTTATGCTTCTTTCTATTATCTTCTGTCTGCTTTCTGCAAATGATATTCTAATAAAGTGCTAAACTTGAGCTAGCTCGAGTCTGCTCTGTCAGTTTTCGTATTGATAAGGAAAGAAAAAATTACAATTAGCGCCAATACTTCTTTTTATCAGTAAGTTTTTTTTTCTAAAACTAATTCCTTACGGAGGCTTTTTTTTTTGTTTTGTTCTGTTGAATGCTCTGAATAAAAGGAATCTACTCACGCAGTAATTTGGTGAATTACTTCATAAGTCGAAATAAAAGAGGCAAGGTACATAAAAAAAAATTATTCATAGGTAAAATGGAATTGACAGCGATTAGAAAAAAGACAAATGAAGAAATTCAAATGAACTGAATTTAAAAAGAAAATTGCATAACTTTTAAAAAAAAGATTTGCTTCATTCCGGATATCTTATAAATTTAATATAGTATGAAATATTCATACCCTGAACAATCCATGGAAACCTACTCATCGTGCAGGCAAAATGTATCCAATACGTGCCAAACAAGAAAACTCTTAAAGAGCCCACACTTCTGCAAACGCCATTGTCAGGGGAAGTAATCGTGCTTTGATCAACTTCAAACTTTAATCAGTTCTTTCCTAGTCTATTACACTCTGTTTCACGGAAACTGATTGAAATTTATTGATATATCTTTGGAATATATTGTTGAATGTAGAAACAATTTCATAGAAATTCGAAGGCCTTTCGAGATATCGTGTGGACAGTTATAAATGTAAATGAAAGTGAGAACAAAAAAAATCATCTGAACTTGTTCGTAGCATTTCAGGCATTTCTACTCGGTGTTGCCAATTTCAAAGTTTTATTCTGACCAAATTCCTCATTAAAGCTATTTATATGATTATAACTATCTGGGATATCCATAAAAATAGATCATTTATTCTTCTTCACGTGTAAAGAAAAGTGTATTCGCAAATGAGTAGTGTTTTTTGTTATTTTCCATTAATTTCTTTCAGCGTGTAAAAAAGTCTTCCTGTAAATACATCTCTTCAGCATCTTCTTTAAAAACATCATTGGTGAGGAAAAAGGACTTCTTTTTTCATTTCTCCAAGAAAGAACAAGAGCAAGAATCCAGAATGCGCTTGATATGCTAACGCTACTGACTACCACGTAGAACTAACTACCCATGCCTGAAGAAGTCTCTTGTCCCTTCTTGTCCGATACGGTGTAGAGACTGCTCCCAAGATTTATTCATAGTCATGGCAAAGCAGGGTCTCATCGAAAACTGCCAATACCGTAGAGTGAGTGTGAAGGTGTCTTCAGAGGTGGACTGAGGTATACATGGACGGAGGAGTCTCCTCTCAGAGTTGACACTAGACACAGATTTTGCAGCAATGCAGAAAGATCTTATCGATGTGATACTCCAGCCCATTGCAGTGGTCACTGTCCTAATCAAAGTTGTGAATCTATATGATCATCATTCCGACTTGCAGTATGATACGATAGGGGTGGCATTCAGGGTGGGCAGTTGTTAGTTAGAAACTAAACCAGGTACACATGGTGTCCCTTGGACTCTATTGTGTCCAGGCAGCCGTAAACATCTTTTCCTAAAAATGTCATCATATGTAATTTTCACCTTGAAAACTTCTGAGTTCGTGAAGCATTGTGTGAGACGCTCACATAGCTACTTTGAGTTGTCAAAATTGACAACCCCAAGTGGCTGGGTGACCTTGCCTTATTGTGCCTCACCAATTCCGTTGACAAAGTGGACAATTACATGATGATGATGTCCCCGATTCTCTCGAAGAAAATATCTTGCCCTCAGCATAGACATTGTCGACAATGTGAAACAATGTCAATGTTCTCTTCGTGCAGCTACTTGCATCATCTGTAATCACCTTGCTGAGTCCCTATTCCAGTCTTTCCATTACAAGGTGTGACGATTAACAATTGCTTGTTATTAAAAACTTCCTTTGCCTCAAGCTCTGTAATGCTGCGCTCTGTTCCGTGCTGGATGACATGGAGTCTTCCGATACGATCTGCACTCTATACCTACATTTGGATCATTCATTCCCCCTCTTGGAACATATTAGAACATGTTAGGGGAAACGTCATGCACCCTCCGGGCCAACTCATGGTGTTTTCATCACCCCCAATCACTGAATTCACCTCCAACAAAGTCATGCTCGATGCATACTACCAGACTAATGTCGCTGAAAGACATCAGAGATCCTTGGAGTGCGCCAGGCCCAAGCACACGTTACAGTGGTATGTGGAGATTATACAGCTGGACAGTATTGGGGTTTGAGTCTATTATGTTGAATCGTCTTACCATACCAGCCATCCAGTCATCAAGAAGCTAGTATAAAATGAATCCAGCCATGCCATGTAAATTGCACTTTTGACTAGAGTAGGTTTTGATGTACTACAATTTGAGTATTGCTGTCAACATGAAAATGGCTAATCATATGCTAAGAAAAACATCAAATTACAACAGGACCTTGAACATTTTGGTTGTAAACAGTGAAGGAATTTTGGAACGAATCCACTGCACTAAAATGATATATTTGAACTCACCAGAACTGATATTTCTGTTTTCAAGGTTGTTCTGTTTCTATTTTCATTTGGTAAATCAATCATTCACCACCTTTTTCTGTCCCACCCTTTGGAAGGTATAATTCACCAGAAACTCCTGATCATGCCGGCTCGTCTCAACCAATAACGTCAAGAAAGTCTCTCAGACCGGCCATAATCCTAAACATTTGTAATGCAAAGTCCTCCTCTTGAAAACCACAAGATGGAGAAAAACACACAAAATATAAGAGAGGAAATTATATCAAAATGTATTCTACAAAAAGGTAGCAATTCATACAAAGCAAAGAAACAAGTTTCCTTAATTAGTGAAAAGGTAAAAAGCAACTGTACAAAAAAGAACAAAAAAAAACAATGAAAAAAGGAGAAAAACAAAACACATAAAAAATAACAATAGAAAAACAAAATATCTAAAAAAAATGACAATGGAAAAACAAATTGAAACAATGTGTAAAAGTGGAAACAAAGGAAAAGTCTCTCCCTCAAAACAACGAAAAGAGAGAAATCAGACGAGAATGCAATATAAACAAAGAGATAGGAATTGAAACAGACCGAAACCAAAAGTTTCCCTAAATAAATGAAATAAGGTGGAGGCAAATAAAAGAATGTAACAATAGAAATAAACTAAAAATGGAACAAAAGTAAAAAAATAAAGAATAAAGCAATGAAGTCTCACTTCAAATCTCGCTTTAAATCGCCCTCCCAGGTTACTGAGAATTGTGGGAGACGAGTTTTACCGCCATTATTGAAGACAACTGACACTATTATCAGAGATTCTATAATTGATTGTGATCAAAGCGACCAACAACGGAAAAAAACTCGGAATAACCGGGAAATCCAGTCGGAAGTCATGCCTCTTGGAATTAATGCTCAAAGAATCCAGTGTACATTCATCCTGGCAAATTGGTTTGTTTATTGACATCAGTTTTTTTTCTTCTTTTTAATTTATCTCCTTTTTTGCGTTTGAAGGTTTTCTTTCGTTTTTTTTCATCCTTTTATTCCCAAGAAAATAAATTAGGAACCTTCAATCAAAGCTGTCATCAAAACAGTCTACGTGAGTTTCTTCAGTTTTGAAGGTTGTCTCACTGACTATACATTTACCACACTTATAGGCCGCATTAATTGAGCTCCGTATTGTCTCCGGGAAACGTTACACAAATTTTTTAAACACTTTCGTCCCCCAAAAGGTTCCGAGTTTGGGGGTGGTGGTTATTTAAAATGTGAGGTTTTGCAAAATTTGTTCTTTATATGTTTCCAGCTATATTAAAGACTTTTCTTTCAAAAATTCAGACGTTTTACTGACCAAGAATACAAGTGAAATAATTTATTCATTCATCACACCATTTTCCCAAATTTTTTGATTGATTCCCCTCTCATTGCATGCTGTCAAGAGATATTCGTTTGTCATATGACAGTTTCTATTGAATGACAAACAAGAATTGTCTTTCTTTTTTTATAACTTGCTTTTAGTTCACATCGCTCCTCAGTTTGACTTACCTAAATTCTTTTTCACTTTGCCAACGAAATTGGAATGAGGTATCATTTTGCGCACTGTCCGGAGTCGACATTTAACAGCGATGGTGATCCATTTGAGTACAGTGGGTTGAAAACTCATTCCTCAAATACAATTCTAAATGATCTACAAATGAATACAACCTTGTATCAAGATTAAAGGAAACTAATGGCAATATCTCTTATAAAGCTAAATTGTATGTTTATTTAACATTTCTTTGTCATTTGTATTTCTAAGAAAATAGTTTTTAGATTGAATATAGTTTCGATACAAGTTAGGATACGGCTCACGAGACAAATCTGACCACGGTCTCAATTCACTCAGCTCATCGACTTCATTGAATATTATTTCCATTATTATTCGGACCATCCTCATCTTTGTTGTTTTTCATACAACGTTTCGGCCGTTGCACTCTATGGCCTTCGTCAGGTAACATCTGGGAGATTTTTGGGAAGTAACGAACCGAACCTTTTATTTATCCGACGGGGGTATATCGACTGTGCTCCCCTCTTCTAGCGTTAGTAGTATTGTTATATATATATATATATATATATATATATATATATATATATATATATATATATATATATATATATATATATATAAAAATCTCCCAGATGTTACCTGACGAAGGCCAAAGAGTTCAACGGCCGAAACGTTGTATGAAAAACAACAAAGATGAGGATGGTCCAAATAATAATGGAAATAACAATAATACCTCATCTCAAAAATTCCGAGATATTCATTGAATATGTTACTTTGCATGCAACAATTCTTTTTTTCCTAATCAAATTTTTTGATTGCAATCAACATCGGTCAGTATCAAAATGCAGAAAGAAAGTCTCATTTTTCGGTAAACTTGAATCTATCTGCAATCGGTAAAATCAATGTTTGATAATTCCAAATCAACACAACCCATTCCAGCTGTTCTAATAATGCACACATAATTTGAAATTAATTCCAAAAGTACTTTGATCTCGGAAAGTCGCTCAAAGTACTCATTGTTTGATAACACAGAGAAATTTATGCACTTATATTATATATACGCTTATCAATATCATCATATTCATTATCAGCAGGAGCCATCGTTGGATATAAACCTTCCTCAGGGTTAACCAAACACTTTCTATCATGGGCATTGCGGAGGCAGTATTTTCTGAAATTGTCTAGTTGTCCCAGCATCTTATATTTTGCCGGCCACTGTTTGTCATATAATCCCTGGAGATCCACTTTGTGAGTTGGGATGTCCATTGATTGTCCAACATTCTATCAACATGACCAGCCTATTGTCAGTTGAGTTTCCTAATGAATTCCATGATCTACTTGACACGTGTTTCCTTCAGTATACTGTGCCGTTTTGTAATCTCTCCATGTGATGTTGAGCATCATTATCTCATGAGTACGTTCAATGGTTCTCAGTTTCAGGGTTAATATTTCGGTCAGGTTCCATTTTCCTGCTCCATTGGTGACTATCAGGAGGATACATAAGTTGTAGAACCTCCCTTCATAATGATAATAATAGAAATCAAACTAATAAAAAAAAACTCTTTTCACAGCCGTCTCAGTTTCATTTTTATTGGCTTTGTCCAGCAATGCATCAAAATATAATTGATTCTGTTTAATAGTACTACATCGGGATGGACGGCTTTGGGCCCAATAACCGGCTGGCCTGATGTACAAAGTAGAGCAAATAAGTTTCTATGAAAAGATACTTATAAAAAAAACTCTTGCTTGTAACAGTGACAGTTGCAAAGGAGGAATCCCTGTCAACCGATGCATAACACAGTCCAGTTGCTTCAAAATTTGAGTTTTAACATTCGAAGGGTCAAAAGCTATGAATGCTTGGAATTTTTTGAGATCTAAAAAATACATGTCTGCGATTCAATTTTTTTTTTCTTCTGAAAATTTTGATTCTGTAGGAGTGTTGTCCGGTCCAAATAAACGGTGCATTGGTCATAACAAATAGAACAAATTTGCGATAATTATATATATATATATATATATATATATATATATATATATATATATATATATATATATATATATATATATTTAGGAAACCTGAAACTACATTAAGCCTATTCAACTGCCTATACAAACTTTTCACAAAAATCACCACCCACCGAATCAGAAAAATACTTGATGAAACTAACCACGAGAGCAAGCTGCCATCAGAAGAAGCTAGTCGACCATGGACCAGCTGCATTTGATAAATCAGCAGAAAAAAAAAGCAGCATAATATAAACTAACACTCGCCGTAGCATTTATCGACATCAAAAAGGTGTTTGGCTCAGCAGAAATCCCCAAGGTCATGGAGTTGATTCAGTAAATGTCGAAGTGCTGAAACATATACACGATCACAGCATCTCCCCTATCTGGGTTCATACGGACTTGGACCCCTTTCAGGTCCAGAAAGGAGTAAGAAAAAGTGATTCCAGCTCACGTAAACTCTTCACAGCCTGCTTCGAGATGATCTTCAGAAGACTAAACTGGGAGAGTAAAGGAATTAGAATAGATGGCGAGTATCTTAGCAACCTAAGATTCGCATATGACATTGTCTTTTTTGCAGAGAACCTATATGACTTCCAACTAATGATAGATGAACTAAATGAAGAGAGCAAGAAAGTCGGCCAACACATGAACTTCAGCAAGACGAAGATCGTGTACAACAACAACAACACCGAAGATCAAAATCGAGGACACAGAAATAGAGAAAGTAAATCACTATATCTACCTAGGACAACGAATCTCTATGAGACCCTCAAAAGAAGAAGAAATCAAGCTAGGAATCACACTTGAATGGCTAGCCTTTGGCAGAGCAAGCTCAACCTTTAAAAATAAGAAGATCCTATTAATCTTAAGAAGAAGGGTGTATAACCAATGCATCCTACCAATAGTCACTTATGGCGCTGAAACATGGAACTTAACCAAGAGACAAATCCTCAAATTGAGAACCATGCAACGTTCAAATGAAAAAATTATGCTCAATCTCACATGGAGAGACCACAAGACAGCACAGTACATCCAGCAAAAGACAAGAGTCAGGGACATCATAAATCCGTTAAAAATCTCAAATGGTAGTGGGCTGGTCATGTTGCAAGAATGGCAGACAACCGATAGACACACAACACGGATCCCCATAGACCACATGTGCAACCGACGCCGGTAGAATGTTAGATGGAGAGACGAGCTGGGCGAATTCAGAAAGCACTGGATCTGCGATACCCTTGATAGAGAAGTGTGACAAATCTTGGGGAAGGTCCATGTCCACCAACGGACGTTGAAAGACTGATGATGACACACGTTTGTAACGGTTTTTTTAGATTGAGTCTTAATGTGCAGTGGAACCTAGAACCAATTATCTCATTGGGTAGAATCTACAAATGGCCCACCTGATCATCCAGCTAAGTGGCTACAAATTCTTTTCTCTTTGTTCGTCCATGTGTCTATTACTTGGCACTCCTGTCACATTTCAGAACTCTCTTTTTAAAAGAGCCTTCATAAATGTTTACTGACCCTCGAGTTATAATCATACCCGAGTTGGATCTAAATTTGGAATTCATACGTAACAAATATTAAGACTTGTAAGGTTTTCATCATTCATTCATTTCGAAATCGAGTGAGAGAGAGAGAGGGGGGTCCTTTGGCGTGCGTTATCGAGCGTAACGTAAGCCTTTCCTTTGGTTGGATTAACTAGATTTGAGGTAGATATGAGTAGATTGATGGATAGGTAAAAGGGAGACAGACCGAAAGATAGATAAATAGATGGATAGATGGATGGATGGATTGAAAAGAACCGACTGAAATAGATACATGGAAAGAAACATACTGAGATGGAGAGATGGATAGAAACAGACTGCTATGGATAGATGTATAGAAATGAACAGATGGATAGATAGACGAAAAGAAAAATAGATAGACAGATAGAGAGAGAAAAAACAGACTGGGATAGATAGATAGATAGAAGGATAGATTGATAGATGCAGACAGAAAGGAAAAATAGAGAGGAAGAACCGTAGTATATAGGTAGATAAAAACATAGTTAGATAAATACATAAATAGATAGATATGGACAAAATGAATGCTGCATAGATATGAACAGACTGGGTTAGATAGATAAGTATTTGCAAACAGAAGGAGAAGGTACACAATACCATCTAACTTCAAATAGAGAACACCCAACGCTAACACATGAAAATAAGCAACGATCCAATCCTATCAAGTAGACAGGGAAGTCCCAATTATTATTTCAAATAATTCTAAACTAAAGCAGAAAAAAATCAATTCTCATTTAATGCTTGTGTTGGCTTAAAAATTATTTTCTGGATAAATGAATAATTCATAAATTGCATGAGATTGAACCCAAAAGAGTGGAAAATTCCAATCCTGGTTTTGTCTTCCTCGTTGTTCCATCAGGATGATCAACAAATTTCATAGAGTTTTGAACTGTGTTTCAGATTATCATACAGAAATTCCGTGTGAGAAAGAAAGTAATTAATCGACAGATTAAGGCAAATGAATTGCTGTGTGTTATAATGTGCATATAGCCAGCAATCCATAATTAATGCATATATGATTGAACCAATGAATTCGTTCAAATAGATCACTTTTGATTGCGGTAGCTGATATATCATCATTCATCAGCATCATTATCATTATCATCCTTTCAACATCTGTCGTTGGATATAAACCTCGCTGAAGAGATCTCTGTATCATGGGTATCGCAGAGCAAGTATTTCTAGAATTTATCCACGCTATCTCACTTTATGTTGGCCATAATATCGCATATAATCATCGGGGATCCACGTTGTGATCATGATGTCCAGTGGTTGTCTGCCATTCTTGCAACGTGTCCAGCCCGCTGCCATTTCACTTATCTATTTTCCTGATATCTCAGACTCCTATCTTTTCTTAAATATACTGTTCTGTCTTATGATCTCTCAATGTGAGGTTGAACTTGATTCTCTTATGTACACATTGCATGGTTATTAGTTTGAGAGTCAATTTTTTATTTTTTCGGTTGGGTTTTGGTTTTTGCTCCATGGGTGACTATCGGTAGGATAACATACACACATGAGAGACCACCAGGAACTACTTTAGATTCAATTTGGTCAGAGTCAATCAGCCACAACGTTCATCAAATAAACATGTCTTACAAACCACACTTGTTTGGAAAGTTGGATCTTACAACTGTCTGACAGAGAAGGAAAACCATATCAGAATTCTTTCAGAGCATGCCAAAGTTGAGTAACAAATTGTTCTCCCTTTACATGTCTGTTCTGTTTTCTTTTCTTATTTGAAAGTACTTCCTGTAGTATTTAGTTCTGAATTACAGGTTTTCATAGGATGGCTGACAAACTCTAAGCCCGTTGATATTCATTGACTTAAAATGGAAAAAATGTAATGTTGACCGCAAGACAATCTGTAACTGACATATCAATAAGCATTAAAAGAAAATGGGTCTGTTTAGTCATGCAACCATCACATAACTAACGTATTTTGGCAGCACGCTGTGTTGGGTATTATCATAGAATACATTCCTTCTCTCGCCTTCTGTTTGGTAGTGATCATTTTAAAAGTTCCAAATTTAAAAAAAAGCAAAAGCAAATTGGAATGCTGCTGGACACAAACTAAGGGGTCGATTTACCATCAGCCCATAATGCAAAATGAGCCCCATAAAACCCATTTAGAGGTTGAATTTAAAAAAAAACAAAAAACAAAACAAACGTGTTCCTCTGGATACTAAAGAGTGAATATTGGAAATACAAACCCTCTAACTCGACTGATGTGGCCTGCACGCGTGATATATAGCCGTTCATCCTTCGATCAATCCAGTCAACCAGTCAGTCAGACTAACTTGGAAACTAAAGAAACCGATTTTAACAGTTTCGGTAACATTTTTGGTTGAAAATTCTAGAATTTGTCAGAAGATATGCTTATTCCTTGCATAAAATCACTGCTATCGGACACCCAGTGAGGCTCGAACTCATTATTCAGTTACAATGACCAGCGGCACAAGATAGCTCCATTGTGTCCTACTAGACTGAGCAAATTAATTCAGCTAACAAGGAGCGCTGATACTTTCTAGATATATCAACAACATGCCACAACTTTCACGGAAATGGCTCCTTCTCAAGAACATCAACTTTGTGAAATAAACTCCCTAATGAATGTTTCCTAACAGGTACAATCCGGTTCTTTTTATATTCCGGGTGAACAAGTGTTTTCGGGCTCTTCGAAGTCTTATAAGCCATTTTATCTGACATTGTTTTACCCAAAATTTTTCAATCTTCATTTGGATTGTTGTTCCATCATTGGGATTGAAAAACGCCCGTCTCGTCAGTCACATGGATAAGTTTGCATTCCATTGACTGATATTGATTGTTGTTTTCACTATTGTAAGCTGTAATTGGTGTCAAATTTGTGGTTGCGATCGACGTATAGGCTGTTTCCTGTCCCGCTGATAAAAAAAATCACACCCTTCATCGCCTGAAGGGGACCCTAGGGCACAACGGTCAAATCGTTGCGTTACAACAAATGATCCAAGGTGAGGACAGAAGTCCGCAAAAAATTACATAATGATATTTTCTCATCTGGAGAATTCGAACAAAAAGCACAATTATTTCTTTATAATATAAAATGTACATAATTTTACAAGACAAAAAAGAAAAAAAATTAATTCCAAGCAATCGTAATCTAACATTAGGAATAGAAATGTATAAAATCCATCATCTGATTGGATAGCTGGATGGAAAAGAATTGGACTTTCCCTTAAAATAATGGATCGTCCCTGCAACACTAACAGTCCCAATATGTACTGAAGTGCAGCAGAAAATTCAATTGATTTTATCGGAAATAATCTCTACAAAATCTATTTATGAGTCATGGCGAGAAATTGGTTTCGTATGATTTCATAAATCATATTTGGATTCATGAAGTTCCAGACAGAGAAGTATTCAATTATCAATAAATAAAATGAAAAAAAAGAAAGATGATTGCTGTGAACTATTATTGAGTTTTGGTTATAATTTCTACTGTTTTTTTATTTCAACGAACTGAGCCGTCCGTATGCAACCTTTAGTGATTTTCATGAATCAGAACTAAAGGATTAGCTCTCGATGAGGCTTGAACCCACGTCTTTTTTGCTTTTGGAAGCCTTATGATTCGCACTAACAGCTCCAGTGCTTGAGCTACAAGAGCTTTCAATTAAAAGCTACTCTTAATTATTCCCGAATGGATAATCTTCAACTTGATATATCTTAAGAACATCTATCACATTAACGGCTTCTCATATTTTACACTTATTTTTATTAACATAGACTAACAATGACACACGTTTTAAATTTGTTTAAGTATTTTCTTGTATTTGGTATTTAAGGTACTATTCTATTAATTACGTCATCAATCATTTACTTATATATCGAAATAACAATTACATTTTATTTATAATTGAAAATTCATATTAACATGCTTATATAATGGATTTGCTTTGTGCCATAAGGTCCTTAGAGAATGTATCCCCGGTGTCGAATCGGAGTACATTGCATTTCCTGCAACCATTTCTCTCAAATATCGTTGAAAGCAAAATAAGATTACACATTCACAGCGAAATGCGACGATGTAAAGATGCTGTTACTGCGCCGGGGTTTGCTCTATTATGCTTATTTGCAAGGTAGCCATCTTGAAAAAGTTCTCAGAGCTCTGGAAATCCTCACGGAAATCTCACAAATGCGCAAAGAATCGTAGGATAACAAACAACAAAAAAGAGTGAAGTCAGCGGATCCTCATCACATTCCTGCACGAAACGAGAGATTTGAAAATGAAAACTGTGTCATGACAGTATTGAGAGCGTGGATCTCCGAGAAAAGGCTTTACGGAAGACATAGTAGGTTCCAATCCATTCATTCGGTCCTGCGGCAAAAAAAAAATAGGTGAGGTATTGAGAGATACAATTATTCTAATTAGATTCATCATTTGAAGAGAAAGCAAATAAGGAAAGAAATGTTTGTTTAGAATACATTTGTTTATCTACTGGGTGTTTCGAAAAGGACTGAACCGTCTTTTAGACTACTTGCATTTAAACTATTTCAGATATATGGACTATTAATCAAGGTAGCCTAGTGGTAGAGTGCTCGCGGTCAATTCTTTAGGTAATAGGTTGAATCAATGGGCGAGTCATACCGAAGACTAACGAAAGATTAGTGCTCAACCTCACCTGGAGAGACCACAAAACTTTGCAGACAATCAATGAACATTGTGACTCACAACGTGGACCCCCCCCCCCTGAGATCACATGTGTAAGCGATTCTGGCAAAATAAAAGATGGAGAGATGAACTGAACAAGTTCATTGAGTATTGGCTCCATGACGCCAATGATAGCGAGTTCTGTCATTGTTTTGCCTCTGTGATGCCTAAATGGTATGGCCAGCACACATTCTAAGCAGACCCACACAGGGAAGCACAAAACCTCGGGCATATCGGTATAAGAACTGAGAGAAAGAGAAGTGCACCTCCGTGGTCAATTAAAACGAATAAAAAATTAAGATGAAGTCCAGTATGATAGTTACAATATAAATACGAGCCCCTCCTCTTTAATGGATTCGAATATATCCTTTCCTGAATCTGCCAAATTTCCAGAAGGTTTGAGGGTCTAATAAAATCACATGAAATTTGTAAAATAGAATTCAAATTTAGCTCTATGTATAATATAGAGACAAAATTACATCAGCGCTGAAAGGAAAAAAAACTTCCTCCGATTGAGTTTTAACAATTATATTTTTCGAGACTTTACCCAATCCTTACTGAACTGGCATGATTTTGAGAGTGTATATTGCAGAAAAAATAAAATAAAATAAAAGATAAAAAATAAACATGTGTGTACGCACTTGCTTTCTGAGATCGCAGAGCCCATACAAAAGTCTAACATGTTTTTTGTAGAATTCAACTCTAAAAAGTGAGCTGCAGGCAAATTGTGGTCTGTAAACTTCGGATATGCCTATTTTCCGAGCAATTAACCACTCAGCGATTGACTTTGAAACGAAACATTACTGCATCTTCCCCTCAGCAAGTTTTTTTCAGCATTGAAATCACCCCACCTCACATGTGAGTACGTTCAAATAAATAATGGAAAGATTTTCCCAAGATGATACTGGTTCAAAAGATACGCGAATGTTGCCCCTCAGCCAGGCTATTCAGTTCAATGGTGGAAGCAATGCTCCATTGGAGCAACTAAATAATCGACTGCATCTTCCAGCAGCAGCCACCTAAGTCGAGTAACACATTTTCCGTGTAAGAACAGGAGGTAATTCCAAAAATATAACGTATCCATTCCCTGACGGATTACTAATCGATTTCCCAATATATATATATATATATATATATATATATATATATATATATATATATATATATAACGCCTCCCGCTATTGAGAGGGTTGAACACTCTTAGGTAGGTCATCCATCTGCAAAAAGTAATTATGCAAAGCTCTCCCAACTCTTGAATTCAGCTCTATTGGGAAGTATGATATACGCAAAAAAAAATTTTTTTGTTTAATTCGGTCACACTTTCCGTCCATTTCTTCGTAGAGAAGGGGTAAAATACTGGACTCCTGGTCCCAAATGATAGTTTTAATTCTTTAAAGTCTATACACACACTGAAAAGTCGTAATACGACAAAACAATTCTTTCTCTCACTCACTCTCTCTCTCTCTCTCTCTCTCTATATATATATATATATATATATATATGAACGCAAATTCATAAATGCATAGCACATACTGCACATTATAAGTGTCTATGTTGTGTACATATATCATACATACACTTCAGATAAGTAGTACTTGACAATTTATTTATCACATATTCATTTATATTATAGATGAATGTTTCTTTGAAAATGCAATATATATATATATATATATATATATATGATTATACATTATATGTATATATACTCTCATGTGTAAATGTGATATGGATTATTATGAGAGTACAATTCAACACATTATCCTTCATTAGCAATAATGAATAAGTAAATACAATAAACCGATATCCATGCTACAACTAACAGGCAACAACTTCACGCTCATACTAAAATTGAAAGTAACCAAACACGCACGTATGATGGAAAACAACGACTCCATGATACCTATGCCAAAATGTGAAATTAGAAATTTTCACTATGACGGAGGATGAAATAGACTTTCTGAATAGAAAAAAATGCAACAGCTCTAATACTTAGAAAATCAAAAAATTTCCTTTGAAGACAAATGAATCACTCTCAACGGAGAAACATACTGGCAAATCCACCATGAATTGAACATAAAAAACCGGAGTCAACTGAGAGTGAACACTAACATTAATACAATATAAAATACGTTTATATATTTTTAGATTTATGATATATATATATAGGTATACATAGATATTAATGAATACATATATATATTCGAGTACAATATATAATATACTTGAATATTATATATCTAATATAATATATGTTGTATAGATATCACGTGATATACATATATAAAGATATGTATAGATATATATATATATATATATATATGTATATGTATATGACATATATGAATATAATACATATATTTATATATATATATATACATTTATCACGTATGTGACATATACGTATGTCTGTTATAACATACAAGTTTATCAAAAGTGCATATGAAATGTATATATATATATATATATATATATATATATAAAAATCTATCAGTAATATGCACAAATATACATACGATATATATATATGTATATATATTTATATATGTATCATACATTTATACCATATATACTGAACATTTTGTACGTATTACATATATACATACAATGTATATCTTACATATATATGCATATGTATATACATATTCATGTATATATATACATATATGTATATATATATATATATATATATATATATTCATATATATATATATACTAAATACGTATATATTATGCATATTTTTATCATATATATATTCATACCTATGTATATTTTACGAATTATATACATAACACTATGTAAATAACACTGCTCATATCAATACATATTTTTATCAATATCAAACATATATATCTAATCGTAAATATATGTCCTTTCGAAACTATATATACATATATATATATATATATATATATATATATATATATATATATATATATATATATATATATACGTATATATATATATTATATGTATGTATATATATAATGTTTATAATTGCATATTTTTATGTATATATTATATGTGCATTTATATATGTATATATATATATCGTCTTTATATTTGTGTATGTATGTATATGTATATATTATACGTTTATATATATATATATATGTATGTCCATATATAGATATATATATATATATATACGTATAATATATACATATACATACATATACAATTATTAACACTATATATATATGTGATATGTTTTTTTTGTGTATAATTGTCGATGTCCTGTCAATTCAAGAGTTAGAGGAGTATTACAAATTTAGTCTTTGTGGATGTCTTTCTTACAGTGGAGTGGTCAACCCGAAGGATGTTTTGTCAATAACAATAATTCACCGTTATCCATAGACAGTAATATATATATATATATATATATATATATATATGTGTGTGTGTGCGTGTGTGTGTGTGTAGATACATATGTATATGTGTGTGTGTCTGTGTTTGTGTGTGTGTGTGTGTGTGTGTGTTTGTGTGTGTGTATGAGTGTGTGTGTGTGTGTGTGTGTGTCTGGGTGTATTGGTGTGTATGCGTGCAAACCTTTAGAAGCTCAAAATATGTATAGCATTTCAAGAATTGTTTATTCATGTAATAGATATATGAGTCTAACAAACATTTCAAATACTACTTTTAACTAGGGTAACATTTATACATATTCCAACGGAAATGATAAATACTGCTGATAGACTCTTACTCATTCATATATCACCGAGATATATATATATATATATATATATATATATAGTCGGTATCTCCAACACTCACTTGAACATTCTGCAAAATTATAGATGGATAAACAAATAGATAGAAAAAGAAAGAAAGCGCAGGAAGTTATGTCAACATTGTCTGCATTCCTTTTCTGACCCATGCAACTTTATTGTTGAATATCCCGAAACGTCTTCGTAAAATCTGGCTAACCTCACGACCAGTAGGATCCGCTGTCGTAAACAGGATGTTTATTGAATTTGACGAGATAGAACATCTCGGGTTTTCGTGGAAATGTCTTCGCCCTTCCTTACTCATGAATATTCCTAGAGTAAATCCCTGGAGATTTCCGAGTGAGGAAAGGAACCGTGGGCTGGAATTTGTCATTTTGGGAGACTTTCAAAAATTCTTTGGTATTTTGTTCACAAGGGTTTCTCACCATCGACTGACGTAATTTTTAGACAGACAGTCAGTTTGTGCAAAAATCTCATGTGTAGAAATTTCTCTCCCTGTAGCAAAAGTGTGTACACCCTAGAGGCTCGTGCAAGTGTGAACTTCGAATTGTTTCAAGATAAGTTTTGTACTGCGCACCGCATATCTGATAAATCTGTTTTTTCCAGGTTTGAATATAATACGAGTAAAATTGCACGGTAGTAACCTTTTTGTTTCAGTAAAATTTCATTAAGCTACATTCAGAATCTGGAATAGATATATACATATAAACTTTACTATATTATGGCTGTTTCTGTTTCAAAGGTTCATTTTTGAAAGGGGCCGGACTTCATGGTGTGTTGACCAGCTTGCCATAAAAGTAAGATAAAATAATAACCTGTCTGACGTGCGAAACTACAGCTTCGAAGTATTTCAGTGGTTTGGTGTTTATGTAAATATAGATCTGTTGCCAATTTAGATACTTCATATCTAAATTTTGATCTATGATTTTACACTAAATGCCTGTAATCTGTGATTTTTTGAAATTCATTTTTATTTGTTTCACCGGGAATCACAGTTCGAAACAACTTTAAACTGGGCACTGCAATCAATTGCGTATTGACGTATTTGTGTGGCAATTGTCAACTTCGTGCAATGGCCAGTTACTGAGTAGTCTCAGTGCATACATACATCAAGACAGACAGATGTCTCCTTAGTTGTATTTAGGGAAGCACTACCTGTCAAACATGACAGAAGCCGTGCTGAGCAAATGAGGTATTTGTAAAACAGACAAAATGATTCACAGTCGGATCATAGAGTATTTTTAAAGAAAATAATTATAACATACAATTACGGATATTGATATGAATATGAATAATCACATTATTTCCAGTTACCAACCTATATTGCACATGCTAACTTCCTTGAACGATCGCACCTGGGTGCTTATGAGGAAGGAAGTGCTGTGCCAAAGTTTTACATCCCAAATGCTGAATTCTTTCAAAAAAAGGGGTGTTCAATACGTTTGGAGAAGGGCAAAACTGCAGGAAACACCTCATTGGCCTTCTATCTTGGTAATGACCGAACTCTACGTTGCTTAACCTTGGTGACCGTACGACAACAGGTGTATATTTGATACTGTTCGGTTGTAACTACTACTACTACTACTACTACTACTACTACTACTACTAATAATAATAATAATAATAATAATAATAATAATAATATTAATAATAATAATAATAACAATAATAATAAGAAGAAGAAGAAGAATAACCAGGGTAGTACCGGTCATAGTGGGAGCACTAGGAACTGTCCCCAAAACGCTGAGGGAGAGACTGGAGGAGATCGGGATTAGGGGGAGGATAGAGACCGTACAGACCACAGCACTACTGGGAACTACACGGATACTGATGAAGGTGCTAGAGATATAAGTACTGCAACGAATAGTAGCTCTGTCATGATATGCGAAAGAGAGAGGAGACGTTAGCTGAAGACCAGAGGAGACTTATTGTCACTCAGCCTTCAGCGATAACCACTGGGCAACCGGTGTGAAACTGTAAATCGTAGAATTACTGCGACCTATGAGTACTAGGAGAGGAGGGCTGGAGACTTGAGGAGACTTGCTGTCACTCAAACTCCAGCGGTTACCACCAGGCAACTGGTGTGAGATTCCAAATAATGATAATAATAATAATAATATTGCTAGAAATATAAAGACTGCAACACTAATTGTTAACAGTGACCTAACAAAGGAAGGGAAATGAAAGCGGAAATGTGAACCACAGCACTGGCATGATAGGCGAAGGAGAAAAGAGATGTTGGTTGAAGACCTGAGGAGACTTATTGTCACTCAGCCTTCAGCAATGACCACTGGACAACCGGTGTGAAACTGTAAACTGCAGTATTACTGTGGCCTATGAGAACTAGGAGAGAAGGGCTGCACTCAAACTCCTGCAGTAACCACCAGGCAACTGGTGTGAGATTGCAAATAATAATTACAATCATAACAATAATATATAATGAGCATATATGCATATTTCTCCTCTGTTAGCATTCACGCATGTTATTGGTTAATTCACTTTCTACTTGTAACAGAAAAATGACGCCAGAAGAACTAATATTACTATTTGATCTCACATTGGAAGAGCTCCAGTTGACTTGAGGCTTGGGAAAAAAATCTAAAACTAGGACACGTGAATTATGAGAAATAAATTGCCCTATGAAATAGCTTTAGACTCATTTGTGCCGATTCGTACAAAAACAACTCCGTCATTTGAAAAAAAACAACAATAAAAACACAAACATAAAACAAACGAACAACACAAATGGTGGAGGTACGAATCAAAGCACTGAGGGAGATACGGGAGAAGGATGGAAGACCTGACGAGACTCCCTGTCACTCAGCCTTCAGCGATAACCACCGGCCAACCGGTGTAAAACTGTAAACCACAGCACTACTGTGGACTACGAGAGCGTGGCAAGGAGGGCAGGGGACCTGAGAGACTTGCTGTCACTCACTCTCCAGCTGTGCCCACTAGATAACTGGAGGGAATAATAATAATAATAATAATAATAATAATAATAATAATAATAATAATAATAATAATAATAATAATAATAATAATAATTACGCAGAACCGTACTAAAGACACTGAAGGTGAGATTAGAGGAACTAGGGTTAGAAGGAAAGAAGGTGACAGTGCAGACCACAGTACTGCAAAAGACTGCACAAATGCTGAGGATTGTGCTAGAAATATGAGATCGACGACCCCAGCTGATAATAGTGGCCTAAAAGAGGAAAGAAACACACACACACACACACGCACACACAGAGAAATGGTGGTTGAGGTTCAAACCACAGCACTGCTCTAATAGGTGAGGGAGAGATTAGAGAAGGGCTGAAGACCTGAGGAGACTTACTGTCACTCAGTTTTCAGAGAGAACCATCAGGCAACCGCTGTGAAATGTAAACTCCACTGTGGACTGTGTGTGTGGAGAGGAGGGCTAGAGGCCCGCGGAGACTTGCCGTCACTCGGCCTCCAGCCGTGACCATCAAGGAAGTGATGTGAATAATAATAATAATAATAATAATAATAATAATAATAATAATAATAATAATGAAGAACCTAACTGCTACAGAGTCAAACCCCACCCCTACCTCTATTACAAGTTTTGAGGATAACTGAAATTATTCTATTGTACGTGTAATAAACAAAACCTCATACAAATACATAGTATTAGTAAAAAAAGTTTTTGTATAGGATGCATACCAGTTCTCCAGTCTGTAAACTGACCGTCAAGCCTCAACAAAAGAGGGTACCTTTCTTAAAGCGTGAACTATCTTACGGAGTGCAGATTTTTGGAGAGCTAGCATGTCTGTCTTGATATCAAGCTGTTCGATATGGCATAACCTTTCCGGGATCGAGCCCAATGCTCCAATAACAACTGGCATTACTTTCACTTTTTCTTTATCATTATTATCATCATTATATTATCTTTATTATTCAAATGCAAGAGGAGCATTGACAGAAAAAACCGCTTAGGTCTATCATTCGAAATCAATTCGGACATTTTTTTACGAGCCGATGGGACAGCAATCAAGATGGTGGTACAGTTTTTGGCGCCTTTTATCACGACTGCCAAACGGCATTCCCCATTTGTAAATCCTCATGAATCATTTCCCTTGCAAAAAATCTGCATAATCAGGGATTTTGCCTCTCTGCCTCCCCACCCCTACCGTCCAGCCCTTCTTCCTCGCCTGACACCCCAGACATTGGCACCGAGGTTAGGCACAAGGCATCTGGTCGAAATATTGGTGGTGACGTATTCAATTGATACATTCATAGGGCAGAAGATGGGGTCAGTTTCTATAGATATGTGTGTGCACGTGCATATTTGTATGTACAAGTGCGTATTTATTTGTGTATGATGTGCATAAGTGTATGCAAATTATGTATATGATGCATACATGTATGATGTTCATGCAAGTACGTATGATGCATGAACGTGTCTACTTGATGTGTTTGTAGTTGTATATATGTGCGTGCGTATGCATATATGTGTGCATGATGTCTGTGTAAATATGCTTATGTATGATACCAGTATGGGTATGTACGACATATATATGAGTATATGAGATGCATATGTGTGTATATATCGTCAATATGTATGGATTTCGTGCATAATGCTTGTGCCTGAATGGGTGCATGATTCGTTTATGTATACGTGTATGTGTTTTGTAGAATGTGCATGACATGTTTATGTATGTGTACACGTTCACATGTTTACTTGATGAGTTTGTATCCGTGTTTATGATGTGTGTATTAGATGTTTGTAGATGGGTACGGTGGGTTTGGATGCGTATATACAATGTGCGTATGCTTAAGTATGGTGCTTGCATGTGTATGCATGTGCAGGATATTTGTATGTGTGTGCATGAAGTATGTGTAGGTATAATATTCATGTATGTTCGTGTATCATGCATGCATGTATGTATGAGTGTACATGCATGTGCTATTATATATATATATATATATATATATATATATATATATATATATATATATATATATATATATATATATATATGGCTGTCTATGTATGTGTGTGTGGAAACCTTCAAGCATTAACAATAGATAAAGAAAAAAACAAATAAAACAAGTCTGGTTAGTCACTCAATGAAAACCGTTACATCACCAATCTCCTTTGGCAGTAAACCATGTTGGAGGAAGTAAAATTCAGAAAAAAGGGTGATCAATGTCGCTTTCTGCTGGACAGTGATCACTGAATAAGTCTAAAGTTTCACGAAACAAACATGACACAAGCTAATGGATTATCTACCATAAACTTACATTGTAAACTGACCCAGCACAATAATAACAACATTTAGCCGGTGATTCAAAATTTTTTTGAAAGTTCTTTTATAAATGATAGGAAGTAAATGTGTTTATTTTTCAGCCAATTAGCTCCATCGATTCAAGGTCAACGTGTGATATCTCAAAACATTCACAGCTTTCCAGTAAGCCAGAACAACTCAAACACTGAAGAAATCAATGTCGACAGAATCGGTTGACGGTTTCTGATAATGCGTCAGCTAGTCGCTAAGTCCACAGTGGCTACACATTTTCGCCAGACCTTCCTGCTCGCGTCAATGTCTCCCTTATAAAACCCGACAGGTCGCCGAATTCTCCACCCATTGGTTAGCGGCTTGCATACCAAATTCGGTGCTGCGTCGAAAGGTTGGCGAAGGGCGTACACTAATTCTTTTTGACACTCT
Source organism: Thysanoteuthis rhombus (assembly GCA_963457665.1). Taxonomy (NCBI): domain Eukaryota; kingdom Metazoa; phylum Mollusca; class Cephalopoda; order Oegopsida; family Thysanoteuthidae; genus Thysanoteuthis; species Thysanoteuthis major. The sequence continues at coordinate 4,565,074 of OY735238.1, read as the reverse complement.
GTCGTAAATCTGGACCGGGATCAAATTCAGGAAACGACTTTATAAATACGTTCAGGAATTTATAGCCAAATAGTAGTATAGCGCCCATCAAAAGACGAGTTTATTTACGTTAGAATGTTACATTGGATCGGTGAAATGGCCTAATCGGCAAAGTATGCTTATTTTTGGTAGAAAAAAAAAGGTTGATTTCACTTTAATTACGTACACTCTTGAGAAAACTGTTGTTTTTAGCCTCGTTTTGATTAAATAAAATTCTGATCCAATCAAACCAACGTATCTATTTATTTGTTTTAAAAATTATAACGTATTTACTCATTTTTTTAAAGATCGATTTTACAAACTTTTGATAACAAAATAATTGATGTTTATATCAATGCTTTGATACAAATTACTTTTGATTGAATTCAAATTACATTTTTTTTGTTTGTTTTTCAATGAGGCGGATTTTTAGAAATCAAACTCCTGGACACCATTTGGTGGAAGAGTTCATTGTTTCGAATGTTGGTTTGGAGATATATTCATCAGAAGATATATTATTTCCAAATGGACCAATCCAGAAAAAATGTCACGCTGTAAATTATATATGTAGATAAATTTTAGTTTAAGTTTAACCATTGCAAAAAGAGAAAAAGAAAAAAGGCATACTAACTAATCTATTCGTATATTGACTTTCTACACGTTTCGGAGTTTCCTTTTCTTATGAAAATAATTTAAAAACAGTTAACAAAAAATATCGGATAAAAAAGTTTAATTCCGTGCCACGACTAAGCAATCGCCAGCAGCTACAGAAGTAGTACTAGTGGCAGTTATCGGACAACAGAATTTCATAAAATCCTCGAAAAAAGGAGAATCTATGGTTGGCTAGCTTTTCGTGGAACAAACCTAAAATTCAAGACCAAGGAAATCCAACTAGGCCTAAAATGAAAGGTAAATAATGCATCCTCCCAATAGTCACTCATGGGGCCGAATTATGAAATCTAAACGAATCTCAAAGAGAGAACCATGTAACATGTACTGGGAAGATTGCAAGACATAAATGTTTATCAAAGGTAAAAGAGAAGTAAGGAATATCATAAAATCCTTAAAAAAACTCAAATTGCAATGAACTGGTCATGTTCCAAGGTTATCATATGGTCACTGGACAACATGATTCATAACATGGATCCCAAGAGATCACATGAAAAACTGTGGCCCCTAGAATATAAGATAGCGTTACGAAATTAACAAGTCCATAGAGTATTGGCTCTGAAACGTCCATGATACAGAACGGAGGGTCTGTGTCCAACAACAGGCTTTCAAAGGTTGAAGATGACGATGATGATTGCACTGTAGACGCAACACACAGTCACAAGTGCTCTACCTCTGACATCTCTTCCTGGTTTGATTTCGTTACAATCTAAAATAAAATCCTAAAAAAGTGACATAGGTTTTAATACCATGAGAGTCGATCAGGCGTACTCGTCAACTGGAACAGTTGTGCGATTCCCACTAAATCCAGCGATGGGGATTCAAGCTTACCGTATGTGTTATAAGTATTTTAACAAACAGGCATTTTACTCCTGATTGCTTCGGTTTGAGAGGTAAAAAAACAGGAACATTACGCAATAACAGCTCAGTGTTTTGTAATCGACATGGCATGGCATGCATTTAGTCATGTTTCGTGATTCTGGATATTAATTTTAGGGTTTTTTTTATCAATCAATGCAAGTTTTAAGTCTGGTCGAGACCAGGAATTCATTCTAATTAGTTCTTGTTATGACCAACCGATTTGCACAATTCATACCCATCAATCTAATAACTCTGCCCTTATCACTCATCTTAAAGTATACTAAATTAGCTACTGAGAGGACAAGGACATTTTTCCCTGTTAAATATTTATCTGCACTTTTCGCTCATAACGGGAATCGGACCAAGGAAATTATGAATGTAAGGCAAACGTCCTAATCATTACAACATCAAAGCAGATTAATTCCCAGTGCTTCAAAGCGGTCACCCATCTAAGAACTGATCAGGCTCGACGCTGCTCAACTTTGGTGATCGGACATGAATCAGTGCTTCATCATGATTTGACCGTAAATTGAGCTTAGTAAATATCTGTATCATCGCCAATCCAATGAGATATTTATTTTGGCACGACGATGAGGAGACCCTTCTTTGGACAACAAACAATGGAAGGAATCACAAAAATGAGAGAATTTATGCCTTTCCGCAGAACATCAGTACAAGTGACCTCTAGGACGCTCAGAAAGATTCCAAATGTAGGTGGTTCCATTCTTTGTGATAGGAACCATACCACTGAACACACACACACACACACACACACACAAACACATACACACACATATATATATGCATATATATATACATATATATATATATATACATATATATATATATATATATATATATATATATACATATATATATATATATATGCATATATACATATATGTATATATATATACCCATACACACACATATGTGTGTGTGTTTGTGAGTGTGTTTGTGTTATGTGAGTGTGTGTTACTTACGTGGTGAGATTATCTTATCTTTATCATAACTTATCTTTAAAAAAAAAAGTTGTTTCACTTCCATTACATAAACTTTAGGAAGAAAAAAGTTTTATATCCCTGTTTTGTTTAAATAAACGCTTGATCAAATCATGCAAATTTTTTACTTATTTTCGGCTAAAAAATTGATTTCTCTTAGATTACAAAAACTTTCGATTGCAAAAAAAAAAAAAAATAGCTGTTTCAAATCATTGTTTTGATTAAATGAGATTATGGTCAACACAACAAGATATATAGGAAGAGGGACAGGGGGAGAGAATAAAACAATTAGAGAGAACAGAACAGATAGATTTGATGAGACCCAACTGAAAAGTCTACAGCCAGAGAGAAAGAGTAACTAAGAGATAAAAAGACAGACACATATAGTCATGAATAGATAGATTGATGGATTGATAAATGGATAAATAGCTATGACTACACTCCGATGGCTAGCCAGACACATGCATGATTATACATTTATTCTTAGTATGTGAATTCTGTTTATATATTTCCTTACCGAACTGCTTACCAACATATTGACACTCCATTTTTCGTCTGTATATCTCAAAAGCCAAAAAATCAATCTGCAGGAAGTTCCTGCTAGAATCGTTTTAAACAAATTTTCGAAAAACATATGCATATATGCATATCAATCCACTCATCCGGATATATGTATATGTAGGCATATACTTGTGCTCATGAGGGAAAAAGGAAACAATATATATATATATATTTATATATATATATATATATATATGAATGCACATAAGAATAAATATATATGTATATTTTAAATCAAATGCATATAGCTATCTATCTATTTTTATATATATATATAAAACATTTATATATGTGTGTATGTAGGTGTGTACATATATATTCATAAGATTATACATTTATATATATACATGCATATATGTAACTATGAATATATACATGTATCAAATGGCATATATATAATATACACAAATATGAGATAATATATATATACATATATATGTGTGCAAATATAAAATCATATATATATATATACATATATATATATATATATATATATATATATATATATATATATGTGTATATATATTCATATTCGTGTATGAAATAATATATATATGCACATATGCATATTTACAATTATGTATATATACATGTATAAAACGATGCATATACATAAATATAAGTGAAATTATAAGCGTATATATCGAAGTTAATATATCCATACATCTATATATCTATCTCTTTATATATATATATATATATACACATATTTATATCCACCCTCATATATATATATATATATATATATATCTGTAGACACACATATATATTTATATATATATATATGTAGACACACATATATATATATTTATATATATATGTAGACACACACACACATATATATATACATATATATATATATATATATATATATATATATATATATATATATATATGTATATGCTTGCATATACATATATATATATATATATATATATATATATATATATATATATATATATATATACATATATATATATATACATTTACACACATATATATATACTCACGGATATGAACGCATATATTCACATCAATATATACATGCACACATACATTCATGCATACATACATACGTGTATCGTTTACACTAGCTTTTTTACTTGTTAAGATAAATTGCATGAAATTGGTTTCGCACACTCAGTTATTTTAGACATTTTTCTTCGTTTCAGTTTTAGTTTTCTTCCCATTGTTCCCCTTATTTAATTCAGTGTTCATTTTTTTTTCTTTAACTCCGACATGAATTATTCAAAGAACATTACATTTTTTTGCGGAACGTGACTGTTTGTTTGCATCTACTAAATATCATGAATTCTTAAAATTTTGGTTCGTTGGAATTCTAGCCAAAGAATGCAGCAGACGCGAAAATTGGAAGCACAAAGATAATAAATAAGTTTTGTTGCGAAATTTCAAGTGAGTATTTTCTTTATGACACATAGTTTTCTATCTTGGGTAGCTTCTTCATCATTTTTGTCAATCCATTCTCGAACAGACTGTGAGATTGATTTTTTTACATCACTCTACAGCGAGCGCTCGAATTGAATATTTGAGAAGTTTCCGTCAGTTTTGAATGTTGACCATTGCATTACACCAGGGACATAGAAACCCACTTTCTTCTGCCTGGGTCAGGTTTCTTCCCAACTTCTATTCAGAGTAAAGATGATTATTGCAACTTTTGTATCGTGTTTGAAATAAATAGAAAAAATAAAAAGATTATGTGTTTTTTTTAATAAAAGTTGAAGTTAATATCTAGCCCAATTAATGAGTCAGTTACCGGGCAATCAGTTTGTTATGAAGTCAAATCACGGTAAGAATTTTGAATTTTACTAAAGAGTTTACATACCAAATTTATGACGATTGTTTGTGTTATTCTTGATCTTTTAACAATAAGAAAGTAAAGTCTGACTTTGACTTTACTTTAATTTCTCCATAGGCACGCAGTAAGAACAAATCTCCTTAATCTAGCAAATAGCAAATGTTGGTCAAACTGTATCTATCTATCTATCTATCTATCTATCTATTTATCTATCTACCAGAGCCTTATATGTAGAACAACTGGTTGTACACAAAGTCACAGAGCATACACGTCCGGCACATGAAACGGAATTGAAGATATTACAAACATCAAAAGAAAGTCAATGAAACAATACTTCTAAAAAAGATAACATCAAAGAGAATCCAGAATGGGTTGTGATTACTGTAAGGTTAACAGTTCCCTAAATGCATTTCAATTAAAATTCTCAGATCTCTTTTTCATTATTGGACTATAGTAGCTTTATAAAAGTTATAGTAAAAACATATTTCAATACCAACTTTTGGCTTTACATTCAGATCTTCTATTCAACGGTTTGTTTTGGGAACGTGGCGATGGTTATGTTCTCAGCTAATCAAAAGATACATCATTTTGAAGTGTTATTATAATCTGGTGCAGATTTTCTGATTTCCCATGATATTTCTTGAGATCCGATACATATTTTGAAACTAATGTGCAGCATACATATTCCCTATTGATCAATGATAATTTTTTTTTGTGAAGTGCTCGTTGTGTCCAGGGTCTTTCTTTTAATCTGATGTAGACTTTTTCTGAGTAATCTTCAGATATGGCAATGGCTTGGTACAAAATTCTACTTGATTGAAGACCGTGTCCGTTCAAAGGCATTCGGACTTCGTTCTGTTGTTTCAAGCGGGAGTTGCAGTGGATACCTGCATCAACCAATGGTTTGTTATTCTTTCCTCGGTATAGAACAAGCATGAAACATTGTAACATCGTTCGAATGTTAAATGGGTTACTTTAGCGAAGAGTGTGCTAGGGATAGCTTTGTCATTTTGCTGTAGTGCAGGACTCTGATATATATATATATATATATATATATATATATAAACATATATATATATAATTAACGCTCCCCCATTCAGGGTTGAGCACTCTCTAAGTGAGGTAACTCGTTCATTGTAAACTTATACAATGCTCTTCCAACATAAAAAAGAGCACTTCAGTTGATGGAGAATATATGCGTAAATAAATATATCGCTTAAATTCAACCTTACCGACCGTCCAGTTCCATGGAGCAGAGAAAGATACCAGTCTCTGGGTCCAAAGTGAAGGTTTCAATCCCACCTTGTGGTACTGGATGGGATATGGATTGTCTGTAGCCACACTGAGGAGTTGTAATTCAGCGAAACAGCCGTCTGTGGATAACACAATAATATATATATATATATATATATATATATATATATATATATATATATATATATATATATATATATATAAAATTAAAAGAAGAACGGAGGGAAAGAAAGTGAAACTGAAGATTAGAAAAAAGACCGTAGTTTAAAGAAGAACAGACAAGATTTAATTCCTTTACTTCATTCAAATCTAAAAAGTGAACAAAACAGAATTCATTCCCCCGTACAATAATATTCTAAAACTACTGGTCCCATTCTAACTCTTTTCTTAGCAGTTCTAGCAAATGGGTTTTGCAAAGTTTATTTAAGCAAGTCAACCTTTTAGGCTTTAGGAGTCGAAGTCATTCTGTTTTTAACTACATCACTATGTCACTCTTATTCGTGCATGACGTCATTATGTATATATATATATATATATATGAGAGAGAGAGAGAGAGAGAGAGAGAGAGAGAGAGAGAGAGAGAGAGAGCATGTCTCTTTCAATGCATGTCTTGCCCTATAAGATGCTGGCCTCCAACACAACCAAAATAAATGAATAAAAATGGAATAAATTGGAAAAAAAAACAAACAAAAAACAAATACATAATTCACAAAAAGAACTAAAGAAATCTGTGTTGTTTTTCCCTCCTACCACTGATACAGGAACTTTTCAATGTGGCCGCCATTGTTATAGAAAATCCTTTTGCGTCAATCCGGGCCTCGAAAGCCCAAGATGGAAAACCAATAGGAAATATTTTGGCCCAAGATCAAGTTTCCCTTCTCTGCTCGCAAAGCGAATAGCCAATCGTGGCCAACATGTGTTTAACCCTGCATTAACCCCTAAAGTAAGCCACTCATGGTCGAGATTGACCCTGTCGCGTCCTTACGGGGCGCTGGTCAAACTAGACGTTCGTTTATATTCATACCACGCATACGCCGTGTGAGCTCAGTGTTAAGATGACAGCTAAGTACAATTGCCAGACGTGAGCTTCTAATCCTTCCCTATCTGTAAAGATGAATCTATTGATTCATGTTGAGTCCAGATTGTTGGCAAGAATATGATTCCAATCCTGGACTGGCTCTTCTAACCACTCGCAATTATTACCTTTCCTGATTCCTTACACAATAGCAGAAAATATTTTTTTCAAAACATTTACACAGACGCACTTATACATATATTCTGATTGTATCAGCCTCACAATACTTATCTCAGTGTGTTCATTATCAATGTGAATATCTATCAATATATAATATGTGTGTGCGTGCGTACATTCACAAAAACAAACATATGTATGAATATATACTTACACGAACCAGATACGTATAATTGTAGATAGATCAGCAGAATTAAATTGATACATTTACGCACCAAGGAGCTTAAATGCATATATATATGAACTACCATAGATATATATGAAAAACTACTTGTATACATGTATATGAACAACTGTATAAATATATGCGTATATATATATATGTATGTATATGTGTATATATATATATATATATATATATATATATATATATATATATATATATTTATTTATTTATTTATATATAAACAATGTGTGTACATGAAAAAAATATATAAATAACCATGTATATGTATATTTATATATGAACAACCACAGATATATATGTATTAAAAAATCATATATATATATACATATATATATATATATATATATATATATATATATATATATATATGAACAGCCATTCACATATATGAACAACTGTTGATATATATATTCATACGTGTGTGTGTGAACAACCATAAATATATATGTATATGAACGAACTTACGTATTTATATATCAAGACTCACAACGGGGATTCCCGCAGATCATAAGTGAAAACAGAGCCGTGAAAATATAAGATGGTTTGACCTATTAGATGGGTTGAAAATTTACGCGCCCCGTGACGCCCGCAATAGAGAAGTTTCACCAATCTTAATGAAAGTCCAATGATGGACACTAAAAGGCTGATGATGACTGATTCCATCTTCCTTACAACATGAGTCTATACAGTAATGTTCTTTCCCCCCATAGCCGGAGTGGAACTCAGTGAGTAATTTGTTTTCTTACTGCACTTCATTTTATGAAAATTGATTAAAAAAAAAAAGACCTTGATTACTATCTGCTGTATCCTTTCTTGCAATCTAAACGTCAGCGCTGAATAAAGAAAGGTTGGGGAAAAAAAAAAACATGCGCAAAAAAAAGGATGGAAATACAAGAAAAAAAGATCATTTTCCATCAGATTTACAGAGATGCAAAGCTATATATCATCCGATGTTCGGCAAAAAATCCTTACCTGTCAGAAATCATTTAGAATTAATTTCCTGATTTTGCTTTACGATAGTCGAGAACATTATTTGTGACGCACACACACACACACACATATATATACACACACACACACACACACACATATATATATATACATATATATATATATATATATATATATATATATATATATATATATATATATATATATATATATAATTCAGAATATGTCTATTCCACTCTGTAAGCCACAATTCTGCATGTAGAAGCTGGAATTTTGCATAGCAGTAAAGTGTGTGTAGGATGGGTAACTTTTAAAGGTTTCACAATGGGGCTTTACAGTGTAATTAAAATGGTAAAAAGGGCTGTGGTTTTTGTTTAGATGGACGTTATTTTGAATCTAGGGAGCTAAAATTTGTCATTGAGGTATATCTTCATCTTAAGGGGGATATAAACTATGTGAGGTCGATCTTGGGTATCATTCAATGTCATCTGATACTATTTATGGTAAACCTTAGTCTACATAGGCAATTGAAGACTGCCCCTACGAAGATGAGATTTTGTAAAGGGGCACACCTTTAAACAAACAAGATCACGAACTATGTGAAGTTGAACTTGGAGGTCATTCAAGATCACCAAGGGTCATTAATAATATATTCTAGCCAATTGGAGCAATCATAAATTAGTAATTACCCAATCAGTATTTCTCCACTATTTCCTAATGATATACCCGTGTATATGTTTGAAATAATGTATTTCAAGTTATTTCTACTTCATTTAAATACTAGCATAGCCCGGGGAAAAATAATTCATAAATTCATGACTACACAGTAAGGAAATATGTTCTTTAATATATTTCATCTTACGTAGCACAATATACCGACCCAAACAACCGGGTAAATTAGCTGAGGAAACAAAAGACATAAAAAATACTTCCAGTATCATCACAAATAATTTTTGAATTTACGGCTAATATTCAATGGATGTTTGCTAATGAGTCTGCTCAAAAATACTGAATTATCAACCAAAATGCCCACATGCGCACTGAACGGGGCATTCTGGTTGATGATTCAGTATTTTTTAGCAGACCCATTAGCAAACGTCCATTGAATATTAGCCGTAAATTCAAAAATTATATGAGATGATACTGGAAGTATATTTCATGATTTCAATCAGTATAACTTTTTCCCCTCAGCTAATTCACCTGGTTTGAGAACAAATGATTTTTATACTTTAAGAAAAGGGAATATATTCACAATGTAACACGACAATACTAAACTTGACAAGGGAATGTAAGAAAATGATTGACTAAAGCGAACATTTAATCCTAGGAAGCTTTTATAAAGATATAATTTGTTTTCCTGTGTTGTTACATTTGAAGTCATTCTTCCCCAGTCAATGCTTGGTATCTCCAATATATATATATATATATATATATATATATATATATATATATATATATATATATATATATATATATATATATTATTGTGTCATCCACAGAGAGCTGTTTCGATGTATTACATCTCTCCAGCATGGCTATAGACTTTATCCCATCCAGTACTGTGAGGCAGAATTGAAACCCTCACACCCGGAGGCCGATATCTTACCTCAGGACTACACGACTGGGTGGTCAGTAAGGCTGAATTTAAGCGATATATTCATTTCATGCAGAAACTTTTCATCCACCAGAGTGCTCTATTCCTGTGGAAGACCATTGCATAAGCTTATATATCGAAATCCGTGTCTCCGTTTGTCCGTCTGTTTCACTTTGCAGGCTTCAATCTTGCATGTGGAGAGCTGAAATTCCGCATAGTGTAACATCTTTTCACGACTGAGGATATGGGAGCTAGAGGAGATGTGAAAGGATTATTTGATTTTGGATGAAACTACGAATATAAACTGGACCCCTACATTTTCATTGTAGAAATCTTCACCTCAATTTATCATCTTTTACTGATTCACTTCTAGCTCAGATTTAAAGGATCCCAACACTTAACTGACTAAGCAAACAGATGCACTCAAGTTTTCTATCCATATAAGTAAATATTTACAAAAGTAAATTATATATATATATATATATATATATATATATATATATATATATATATATATATATATATATATATATATATATATATATACATGCATCATTCGAGTAAAAGGCATTTTTTTAAATTTCTATTATCAATTAAATTCAATATTCATTCATATTCTCAAAAAATCAGTTTCGAGTTGGGTTTTTTTTTGTTTTTGTTTCACGCAAGTGGAGGGAATATATCTGTTCATAGAAGCAGGACACACTTTTTTCTAAAATTAAAATCGAACAATTTTAGTATTTTATTTTTCTAAATATATATAAAAAATACGCTTCCGTTTTTCTGTCACATGGGTTGGAGGAATTGGTGTTCTTCTAGATTAGGCCTCTATTCGATTTGCAATTATGAACCATTGGCAATTTTCTCAACATAAATTCATATGCATAAATTAATCATCCCAACTGTTACTCTTGCTATTCTTTCAGCATCGAATTCATTCAAATATATATTTTTCTACATTATTGTATCTATTATGAACTATCACAAACAGTTTATAAAAGAGGGTCAAACAAAAGCAGAATTAGTCAATGATATGTTTTGGTCTGGGGAATGTCATGGTACTTTTATACATTAGTAAAACAGAAACAAGTAGCATTATTAAAACAGAATAATTTCAATATCCCGTTTTATCAAACTGTTCCCTTTCTTCATATTTCATTATAAATACACATTTTCTTTAAAAAATATCGCAACTTTTTGTTTGATTTAAAAGAGAAAAATATATTTAAATGAATGATATCTCGAAGAATGCCGAGAAACCAGTTGTTCAGAAAGAAAATAACGAAGGAGAATTTTATGTTTATGACCTTCCGTAACAGAATTTACCAATCGTTCAAAATTGCAAAACGTAATTTATTCTAAGTCAGAAACATCGATTCTTTTTTTTTCAAGATAAA
>OY735238.1:4531013-4543513 GCA_963457665.1 Thysanoteuthis rhombus | reverse complement strand
TATATATAGAGAGAGAGAGAGAGAGAGAGAGAGAGAAAGAGAGACAGAGAGAGAGAGAGAGACAGACAGACAGACAGATAGACGGACAGACAGACAGGCAGGCAGACAGAGACAGGGAGAGACAGAGAGAAAGATAGTTAGATAGATAGACGGATTGATAGTTAGATATATAGACTGATAGATAGATAGATAGATAGATAGATAGAGAGGGATGTACTTTTCAAGACAGAATATGAGTATATCGTGTGTATGGAATCTTCATTATGATTGTATAATATCTGGACGTTTTGTAGCACAAATCCATCATCAGTTGTTATAGGTTCACATTGTTAGAAGCTTCAGACAAAGAAATATGCATTTTTTCCGATATTGGAGGCATCATGTGAGATATTGTGATTGTATGTATATATATATATATAACCATTCTTATATATTTGTGACCATTGTTTTTCTGAGATGGTGCCTGAGATGTAAGTAATCATGGAAACTCATCTCTATCTAGCTTAGATCTTGCAGTAAAGGAATATATGACATTCTAGTGTTTAGTGTAGAAGCAGTAGGAAGGGCAAAAGGATTCTATGCGTCAAAGAGAGGTGGAAAAACATCAAGGAACGTGTAAAACCAATGGCCTTAAGGGTGTTAATAGGTATAGAATATGACAATCTAAAACGCTCAAGAAAACGTTCGAAAGTTTTTGCAGGATCTGAAGAGCCATGATAATATATATTGGAGTTTTATTCACTCGGTTGTGTATGTCTATGTGATGGTCTCTTCGTTAGAAAAGATCAGAATAAGTGGGTTGAGTTGACTATGATTTTCGATTTTTATGATTTAAGTTAGTCTGTTGTGTGTGAGTGTGGTTGTGTATATAGGTAGGGGTGTTCTAGTTTGGTTGGAATATCTGTGTAAGAGTCCTGGTTGTTTACATAATTGTTTCTTCGTTTTTATTATTTATTTGTGTTATTTGATTCAATGTTGTTCATATGGTGAGAGTGTTTCAAGATATCTCATCCACATATCTTCATGGGATACAAGAATCTTACTGACCGAGTTGAATGTATTTTTCTCTGTCTTTTTAATAATAGTGAATTTAGTATCGATATTGATATTGTGGTCAGGTAGGCTGAAGTGCTGTTTTATTGGAAGTAAATTGTTGTGGTTGGATGGCTTTATTCTGTGTTGGTAGTCGTTAAGACTGATTTTGAACGACCATTCTGATTATGTTCACTCAAAAAAGATCAATAATATTGTTACGTTTGCAGTTGGAACCATGGTAGATATTAAACGTCTTTTTCGTTATGGGGCACATTGTATATATATATATATATATATATATATATATATATATATATATATATATATATATATATATATATACGCACGCACTCATCTGCACACACATATGTATATATGTATGTGCGTGTGCATGCATGCGTGTGTGTGTGTGTGTGAGCATGCGTGTATGTGTAAGTGTGTGTGCAGTGATGCTCTTACCATTGAGCTAAACAGCCGCTCAACTGAAAGTATCAAGTCGTTTATTCTTGATCTATTCGTTTCTTTGGATCACATATACACATTTCCTAATACATTACTGTTGCGTCGAAAAAAGAAACGACTGGACTGAGAGTGAACAAGACGAGACTTTTGGATGAAAACAATCATTTGGATCTCTACATTATCAGTGACTGAACTTTGGACAGTTCTTTTTCACTTGTGACCCCGAAAAATAAAACATTTTGAATCGCAAACAAGAAATGTTAGTAAAATGATTGACTTGACTAACCTTATGTGCTATATGTTTGTACATGTTCGAAAAGAAAATTTATGCCTAAATGCATTATCTTGAATATATACATATCCGTGTTGGTGTATGCATGATATTTTTGATAGATATATATGTATGTTTACTTTCGCATCATTTAATCATATTTTTGGTTATCCATCAGCATAAAACAGTACATGGAAATAAATATGTTCAGCTGTATAATTAATTGTGTTGTTGGTTGTCTAATTGGTTGTACGATTCCAATTATAAACTCATAGTTACAATACACTATTCCATGTAAAATAGGAACATCGGCTAATGAAAACGAGTATAAGGTTTTCAAATGAGGTAGTCATGACAATGAAGATTACGCCGTCTAAACTCTTCAGACTCTATGTCTAATCACACATTAAAACAGTTTAAGGTGAATTTTTAAAAAAATAAATTAAATTAGAATGCTTGAAAAACTAAAACTAAATTACCTAATAAAATGGCTTGAGGCTCCTATGTGCCGATCCAAACGTCGTCATTTTTTATGAGTATATGCTAGTGACACACACACACACACATACACATATAAGTGTTTGTGTGTGTGTGTGTGTGTGTGTGTGTGTGTGTGTGTGTGTGTGCAGGTGTATTACTCTGGTACATATATATATATATATATATATATATATATATACATATATATATATATATGTGTATATATATATATATATATATATATATATATATATATATATATATATATATATATATATATATATATAGGCATACACGCGTTTATGTATGTGTATATGCATATTTTGCTTATATCCAGACATTCAAATATGTATAAATTCAAATCTCAATTTACAAATCATGTATTCGCCCCTTAAAATTATTTACAATATTCAAACGAATTTCCTCTAAAAAAAAAAGTATACGATATATTTTAAACACTTTATGCCTTCTTCCAATGAATCATGTTCCAAGTACGAAGCATTTTGTTTTGAAAAAATAAAAAGAAAAGAAATTCCCAATCTGAATAAGATTACCATAATCATCGATTTGTATCAATAAAAAATATGTTGTCCTTCGGCACGACGGGGCCATAGAAGAAATTGATTTAAAATGAATATAAATATTTATATATCGTTCCCATACACACACACACACACACACACACGCTACTACTGCTACAACTATACTTCATTCCAAACACACATATCTATCATATAATACTTATCAGAGACACTTTTGCTTGTTGAGTAATTGCTAATCGAGGCTGTAGAAATAATTCTTGTCATTTTTAGCGTATTGGCCATCAAGATTTTAACGAAAACACCAAACAAAAACAAAGGTGCGAAATAATCAAAATGGCCAACCTTTTTAGCACCATCCTGTAAATAATGAAACACACACATACACGTATAAATTCTAATATCAATATCATTGTCACCGTGTTTTTCTGTTCAGCTCAAAATGTCCTACCGAACCAAACTGATTCATGAAAATACTGCTGAATATCTGATGGGATTCGAAACCACACTGAGGTTGCTGACAGTCAGATTTGATATCCTTTTTGCCTGAGAGATATATTATGAACTAGAGTGACAATTAAACTGTGAATGCCAGGATGTGTTTTTTTTCAGCTCTGGATGAGTATTTGTAATTATTCAAATGAGTTACATACATCAATTTTTTCTGATAGATTATTTCCTAATCTAAAAGTTCATTTAAGCGGAATTTTTTTTCAATTGTAAATTAAACAACTTACAAATACTAACCCCAAATCAACGTTTCAATCCAACCCCCTAACCTATTTACTCAACACTAACTGCACTTACTGACTGTAACGCTAAACTTATAAACTAATTTTCTCAGAGAATCTCAGTAACAAAAAACAATAATGGCTTTTTTGATTACCTTGCTTAAATCTAATCTATATGTTGTAGTATCATGAATCGAATAATAATAATGACTTTTCCTTCCTGAAATAACAAAAATCTGACGCACATTCTGACATTCTTCTCCAAAATATTACTCGCATTCTACGCACTGATCCTGAGCAGTGGTAGTGGTACAGGGCGCTACACTTTGATCCTAGGCAACACACACAGATGCCCTGACCCTGAGCAGGAAAGTCGATCCATTAGTGAATAAATCAGTCATTTTTGACACATTATGATCATCATAAACACTTCTTCACGAACATATTACATGTTCCCTTTGATATTGCCTTTATACAGTATTGAACCAGACTCATCCTTTCATAGACATTAACTAACCTTGATTTGGTCGAAGTCATCTTGTAGATATGTGTTAAGGAAGATTATTTCGAACCTTATTTCTAAAACAGTGGATGCTAATCTTTTCAAATGATGGTGACGTTAATGTATACGGATTTCTTCATGGTACTCATGTCAGAAAATACTAAACAACTGCATTTACTTTTGCATGATTAGATTAGATGAGCGGAGAATGATGAATCAGCAAATAAAAAATTATAAAAAAAGTTATTCACTTTGAACAAACTTTAAAAAAAAACAATTAAACACTCATTTATCTTTTCAGCTTCACTAGGCCACTATTCAGTAGATTAATTTTTCAATGAAGCTGCAGAGAATCTGCAGTTGTTCATATATTTAACAAATCTATACCAAGAATGTTCGACATATTTCTAGAACAATACCGGATGTAAACCTCATCTATTGACTGAGCACCATCAAGTTTTCAAACAGTCAATTTCAACACCAGATTGACAGAGTGATTTGCTGTGTGTGAACTGGATGTCACTTCCTATCGTTATACAACACATTGAATTATGATTGCCTGGAATTTACAAATGCCCTTTGATACCTTTGGAAGCTAACTGCGGCGCCCCGAGGAGCCACAAAATATACTTTGGGAATTACTGTTCTTATTGAAGGCAGTTTTCTAATAATCAGATCCTAGCTTGTACATAGGTTCGACCACCGATCACTGGCTCCGGTGCCAATAGGCAACAATGAATCCCTCAACAAACTGAACATGTGCGTGTAATAGGTATCATCACGGTGGAGCGTGATGACAGCTAGATATAACTGTTCCTTATTTTATAGTATGGCTGTCCAAATAAACATAAAATTACAAATATCTGACACAACCGGACAATCATCCTAAACTTCTTGATATGCTCAAGAAAACCTCTTAACTGCCAAACTGACAACCTGCTAATGTACATTTGGAAATGATATAGTTATTACGTAAACGAGCCTCAATACACGTTAGCTAAATTCATACAGGCTTCGAATTCCATCCGAAAATGGTGCATTTTTTTTTTCAAAAATTCGATTCACGCTACATTTTTTTCTGCTTTTAGAAATTTTACGTCCTACTGAATGAAACATAAATTGCGTTATATTATATAGAAACTTACCCGTGGTTGTTTAGAAGAATTGTACGAGCATCGCTACGTTAAAGCGACTATCCTATCGGTGGCAGGTACAATTCCTGCCGCAGTCCCATTTTCTTTAATTGTTTATTCTATTAAGTTGTCAAAATTGAGGTATATATATATATATATATATATATATATATATATATATATATATATATATATATATATATACATATATATATATATATATATATATATATTATAACAGTGTAACGACGGGAAATCAATTTAGATAGGTTTCTACGTAATACAATGTAATTTATGATTATTTTGTCGAATCATATGTCTACTTCTCTCTGTCCCTCCATATATATATATATATATATATATATATATATAGATTGGTGTACGTTTATGTATTACACTAAGACCGTGGTTCCGTGTTACCTTAACGTTAATGTTATTCTATGAAATCCTCGATTTCACCATCAATGTAATGATTCAAATCATCACTGATGCAAAGATCCAACATGAGTTCGCGCCCAACGACCATTGCCTTATATCAAGCTTACCTAAATTTGATGAATATAAGGTATATTCTGATACAGTAATCACAGTGCATTCACAGCTCAGCTTTACACAAGGCCACCGTCGTCAGGCACCCAGTTAGAAAAAAAAACTCATTATAGAAGTAAAGCCACAATCTTACATACACACACGCCCCCTTTTTTTGCCCTCTTCGGCAGGATCAAAGTGCAGTATCTGTTGCCTGGCATAGTCCGAGGATCAGTACTGACGCTTGCCTGCTGAATGGGCCGGAGAGGGTGGGTGTCAAAGACCGACTGTACCGGTGCAAGCGTTAGCCAATGAGGTTTAACTGAGGCTGCGCTTGCTAAGCGCATCGGGGAGCATTTGGACTCGTCCTTTGGCTCTCCCATAATTACTCAGCCCAGCTGGGGGGTCTGTTCCCTCGGGGCAGCACTGCTCCATTGTACTTTAAGGAGTGGGTCCCCTGGTGGATGCTTTCGTGGGTGATGTTGTCTAGCCATTACGATGAGCTTTTCATCGTCGACTGCAGTCATTGGAAGGGTGTCTCCTATTTTCCCACGTTAAGCCCGACCTTGTGTAAAATTTCGCTGTGGTGGGACAGTAGATGAATAGTACACACAAACACACACATATCCATCTATCTATCTATCTATCTATCTATCTATCTATCTATATATATATATATATATATATATATATATATATATATATATATATATATATGTTATATCATTTTACATACTTTTTGAAATGACAGCGTGAGAATAAAAATCAATTAATGAAAAATGGAACTGCTGCATAAATCGAAACTGTGACCGGTGGCTGCTTCAACGTAGTTTCACCCTCAACCATTGAAGTAAATGGCCTGACAGAAGGAAAAGTTTAATTCTCCGAAGTTGTTTTTTTCGTAATTGTTTATTCTGCTTACGTTATCCAGCTCGCGTGACTCATTCTCCGTGGAACAACAGGTTTCAAATAATATAACGTATTCATAAATATTCTGTTGGATTATATAACAATTTTTTGATAATATATATATATATATATATATATATATATATATATATATATATATATATATATATATATATATATATATATCGTGTGCATGGATCATGTCACCCGAGGCGGTAACTCATGGTGTCAACCCCTCTTTCAGAACTTGCTCTCTTCCCAGGATAACAAGCAAGAATTTTGGTGATCTTTCTGAGCTAATACATCATGCATTATTCATCATGATTCTCCTCTCATATGCAATGTGGTGGCATAAGCAAATATCTACTAACAATACTCTTCATCTTTAGTTTTCAATTTTTCTGTTTCTGACTGAATATGGAGAAAGTAAGTGTGGGTTTCATGAAAATGTTTCTATTCAAAATTCAATCTCTTTGCTGTAATCTATTGCTCATCTGTGTAAAAATTTCCATCTTAATACGTTGAAAACTTCTCAAGATATAGTGTGGACGTTCATAGGCATATACAAAAATGAATTTTTTTTTTAGATGGAGTAAATCACAGGAAACCTTCTGGATACAGCCCTAAAGTGAACCAACTTTCCTTACACTAGTGTCCATCATTTCATTGAAATTCTCTGAGAAACTTTGGAGATATATAGACAGATAGATCTCTCAGAAGACCAAAAAATTACCAAGATTCTATATGAAAAAGTTCAGGCAGTCTAACTGGTGTCATCTCCTCTAATAATGTCAGCAAAGGTACGCTGCCCCCGTTGATCTGCCATTATATATATATATATATATATATATATATATATATATATATATATATATATATATATATATATATATATATATATATATATATATATCCACTTGAATATTAAAATTATAAAAACTAGTTAAATCCAAACACCAACATTACCTCAACATATCAACGAATTCAAAGCCACTCATTTTTACTCTGAAATGTGAAAGCCAAATAGAACCCCACATATATACATATACCTGTATGAATATGTACATAAATAAACATATACATATACACATATGTAAACACTTGTATGCATTTATACATATACATGCATATACATATGTGTACTTATATATATATATATATATACATGAATGTATATACTTCTACACATACATATGTATACGTGTACTTGTGTACACACACACATATATATATGAATATATATTTACATATATACACACATATATATGTATAGACATATATGTACAAACATGTGTATATACATATCTACCTATGTTTGTAATGTGGATATGAAGTTGTCCTACATAATATTGAAGAAACTGACGATAGGAATGCGGAGAAAATACAGACCGAGTAGGTGTTACGTATCAATAATTTGGCATTTCGACAGGTGCCAGCCATGTTTTTCTTCAAACAGAATCACATAGACACAACACATTACAACATTAACATACGAGGATTTACCTAAAAGAAGTCTTGACCACTATCAACCAGAAAGATTAAATGGAAAAGGACACACTACTTCAATGCTTCCCCATGTATACCAATACTTATCAATCAAATGCTAGACAGCAATCCTCTACTCTATGATAAAAAAAATTAAAAAATCCCTGAGAACTGACCATTTTAGACCCGACCCTCATCTCTCAGCGTCCGTTTCAAACCAAACTTTACTCACACTTACATGAACACCTCAATTCTCGCTACTTTCTAAGCAACCAAACAATGCAAAAATATACCCGTTTCTTTTCTCAACCTCAGACATGTAAACAGCAGAATTTTCAGAGAACCCCTGCGAATTCTTTCCAGAAAATGATGTCTAACACACATTGAAAAGCATCAAAACATTTCCACAGAATAATGAAAGAAGTTTTGGGCTGCAACGCCTGCTTTCTAGAGTTTTTTCTCTTTACCTTCCAATTCTCCCTTCTATCAATATATATATATATATATATATATATATATATATATATATATATATATATATATATATATATAATTATTTATATTTTTACATAAATATGCATGTATACATGCATACATATATACATACACATGTATATATATATATACACATGTATACACATGTGCATACAAATATGCATATACTTATGTATACACGTATATATGCATATATACGTATGTATACATACATACAAATACATATATACATATATACACATAAATATATTTACATATTTATATACACATACATACATACTCATATATGCTCACATGCATACGTTTCCACATGTATATATACACGCATATATACATGCACATGAACACATGCATACAAGCATCCACTCCTATCTTAACAGAAAGATAAAAAAGGCACATATACGTACGCATACATACTTACATATGCACATGTATGTACATGGATAAATACACATGCATGCACTCACACACACTCACATACACACACACACACACACACACACACACACACACATATATATATATATATATATATATATATATATATATATATATATATATACACGCACACACATACCTTGGTGTGTTCCTGAGTGTAGCTTATATCGTTGCATATGTCTAAATCAATTAACTTCTTCCTGCTCTAAATTCGCTTCTTCCGGCAAGACCATTAAGGGCGACACAATCTCAAAGGCCGTATTTATAGCCTTCAATTAACCAACTTCCTACTTTCACCATGCGGCAAAATGCAAATCATTCTTAAACAATTCATGTGATTTACTTATTTAAGCCTTTAGCGGATCCCGACGTCCTTTTGCTAAAAGGAGACATCAAAGCATTAGGTTTAAAAGTACGTTTCCAGCGACAGATTCCTCAGCTGTTTTCTTTGGGGGATAATTTCACATTTTCAGCTAAAATCCTGGACAATACCTATTCGTAACACATTTGAAATAATGACAAGCCTTTTTGCTACAGGGTCAAACTTCACTCTAACTTGTATTTTGACGTTGATTACATCAACTTTTGTATAGCTTATATATAATGATAAGCACAATAATAAAAACATACATTTGTATGAATGTATCCATTCATCATGATGAAATAAGCCTGTGCGTACCTGTATGATAAATTTCCTTTATCATCTTAAACTTGAAAATTTAGCCAAATAAATCTCCCGACAATCGTTAGTCTTGCTTCCAAATAACGGTAGGGAAATGTGAAATATAGATATTTGTTGGAATGCCTCATCTTGGTGAGAATTGTTTTTGTTGTTCTTGATATAGTAGCGAAACTAAGTCAACTCCAGACTCTGTATTTTAGCTTGACGAGATTTACACGAGTTCTCATGCCTGGCTGCCAATGCGTAAGCACTAGCATAATCCTCAGGTGATCCATGGTAGTATTCAGAAACAAATCATTCAATTGACATCCAACTCGGTTGAGAGAAGTCGTGTTGGGGTTTCAGGGAAACTAAAAGTCTTTGTTCCAGATTTGGTCCAGAGAACATCTTTTGTGGCCCGTAGCTGTAGTGGGTTTTCAGGGTTTTTTTATAATCCAAGATGCAGTTTGATTTGTCCACGGCTGCTTTTATGTTGCAGCCTTAAAGCACACGGAAAATGAATTCGGGGATATATTGCTATCACGTACGTGAACTCATCTGAGTTTAGTAATGCGAAAGCCAATTCAAAGTCTATTTGAACAGACGTACTGCTGTAGCACCAGCAAGTCACGTTATATCAGTAGTCCTTGCTGATCTGTCTATGTGACTTTACGTCTTATATTTTCTTTTTCTGTACATATCTGAGCAATGCATGATACCATGAGATTTTATTTCCTCTCATCTAGACATGATGATTAATGATAATATTTGATGACCTCTTGTAAAAATTGTGGGAGATGACAGAACGCAAATTGGATTCCTACTGCTCATTTTCAGGGTTTTGATACTTTGTGGAGTAATAGCAATGTGTTCATGCCTTTAAATTTGCTGCTTGTATGCATGCCAGCCTCTGTTACATTACGCCTAGCATCGTGGCAACGTCTCTCAGCAGATATCCATTTCTATTGTCAGACGATTTGTAACCGTGATCGAAAGACGTTTAATCTTCGGAGGATTTTGGCATTTTTGAGTGTGTTGGGGGGGGGCGCCCTGTATAAAAGAGACGATTAAAAAAGTAATTAAAAAAAAAGCTTAGTTACGTAGAAAAAATATCGACTTTAGAGTTTGGCTAAGATTCGAGAAGGTGTAAATTTTGCACCACTTCTTGATGAAGAATTTGTAACAGCTTAATCTTAGGCAATGTTCGCTTCGCTACAATATGGGAGCTGATAAGGACCGTATAACTGAAAATTTCATTTTTATTCGTAAATATCTTATCTTGTTTTTAAATAACACTTTTGTCAACGATACTTTTTGTGTGGGTAAACTATACTTACGTGCTTGGTTTACGAACATACGCTGTTTGCCCATATGTATGTATGTATGCAGATGTAACAGAATAACCGTTTTCAGACGCCAAAAGGGTGTTACAAACGTCTTAAGCATATTTATAATGACAAAATAGGAAGTGGACGCTTGGGACCCCTGCAGATAGATTGCTAGTCACAGATACTTATTCAAGAAAGTGAAAAGGGGTTGATAAAGAAAGAAAAAACAAAAAAAAATACGATGGTGTTTGAGGATCCTAACGTCAGAAACTGAGAAAGGTAGACATTTTGCTTTGTGGCGTAAAAAACGAGAGAAATCAGGAAGGAAATAGAAGAGAACAAGGGTAGATGATGATTTAGTTCTGGTATCAGATAAAAGAAGGGGGTAAATTGATTTAGCAAAAGAGATAGCAAAGACGATCGATGTTTTTTCGGTCGACCCAAGTAAAAAAAAAAGGCGATCCGAATTTGGATTCTAACATGAGCCTCAACTTGACTTCATGTACGTGCAAAGAACGTTCATTAACTTCCAGCCTTGGACTGTCAAATGAAGGGAATCATCAATACCAAAAAGCAGAATTTGACAAATAAACTAACAAATTTCGCAAGTTTTTTGTTAAAATATAATTTAGCATGTTTCCGTACTCTGTCTGAACGTTGTGCATTGAAAAAAGAATATTGAGATCCATATTGCTTACACAATGTCTCTAATTGATATTCATACAAGGACTAAAAATGCAACAACTGCAAAAAGTGACTCTGTGGGAAGGAAGAAAAGAATCGTTGATAAATCCTTGAGCTTGAAGAAGGAATAGATAAAGAGGAAGGGTAATAAAGAAAGTGTGAAAGAGGGAGTTTCATTCAGAAAAAACAATTATGAAAGTTAGATTTAAAAAACTATTGAGAACAATTACAAAATAAAAAGCGCTTACTTATACCAACGCCGGATACTAATGGAAACTGAATAAAAAATATTCAAATAACTAGGGGTATAACTTTCGATGAACGGACATTTAGTAACTTTTATTGAAATTCAAATTTAGCCTGTTTCCATAACTCTTCATTTTAAACTTCTTTTTAACGCAAATACTCGTGTCCATCCTGAAATGTAATCACTTCTGTCGTAGACCATGGCACACCTTCCAACAAAAGTCAATTGAATTCATTTGAAACTTCCTGAAATCGATGGGTCACTTAGATGAAAAGATATACAGACGAATAGATGGACAGACATGAGTAAACATATACATATATATATATATATATATATATATATATATATATATATATATATATATGTGTGTGTGTGTGTGTGTGTGTGTGAGTATATATATATATATATATATATATATATATATATATATAGAGAGAGAGAGAGAGAGAGAGAGAGAGAGAGAGAGAGAGAGAAAGAGAGCTCTTCCAACTTCGATGGCAGGGGTAAAAAAAAAAAAGTCTGGTCAATCACCCAATTGAAAAGAGCACGTGTCCATTGTATTTTGGTAG
>OY735238.1:4453513-4528513 GCA_963457665.1 Thysanoteuthis rhombus | reverse complement strand
GATTTATAACCTAAATATTGGTGAGGATCGTTATTGTTACTATAGAAAACAAAGTCAACTCCAGACTTTGCTCTGGAGTTTGACAGCGTTTATTAAGATATTGTATTCCTCCCCATTTATGTATACATCGAATCAGACATTCATCCGTACGTATTGGTTGATTGTAAGAAAATAAAAATGTTTTAAACATGCAACGAAGGCTATGGACACACCAATAAAGCACGATTCCCAATGCAATAGAAACACAAACAGTATATAATATCGATAACAAATACGACATTTGCACGACACATAAAAACTTTGAAGAAAACAACTTAAACGTAGACGAGATACGAGCACAAATATCTGCATTATTTCTACTCTCTTATAATTTTTCATGTGGTTTCTAGTCGCATCAATATCTTACGAGAAAAACACGGCACGAGAGTAACTACGTTATTCTTGGCAGAGAAAAGGTTAAAGTGTCCCATGATAATGTGAATAAAACCTAATTGCTTTGTAAGAGAAGACGATGTTCTTCCAATCATGTCTGTTGTCACGTTAGAATGAATAAAAGGAAAACTAGACATATTTCATCGCGCCTCTTTTAGGCCATAGTGGGGGGGAAGACATAGAAAACTGAACTGAAAGTCAGACCATAGACGCGTTAGTTCTTTTCATGTGTGGATATCTAGGAAGGTCAGTGTTGTCAATCATATTCTCAACTTTACTTTTTAAATTGAGTCATGAAACAGTTCAGATACCTAGGAACCAGTTGCGAATGGTGCTTTCCATGATGCTTAGCTACGGATGTACAAAAACACAAAAATATTTTAGTGTCTGTAAAAAGCAACGGATAGTTAAAGACATTTCTCACACAGTGTGATTTCCGGTAGTGAATCGTAAAAATTCACAACCCTGCTCATTCGATGTTACAAACAGCAAACTAATGACAAGATCTGAGAGAATTAATGAAAAGTCTTTGAGTGGTACTGTAATCTTACATTCCTGTAATTAGCGCCTGCACAATAATACATAAAGAGGAAAAGAAAAATACTTCAATTTGCTATTCTTCTTTCAAATAAATCCTTAAAAGCTTCTTTCTACTGACACTCATCAAAGGATGACCCATCAGAAAATATTTACAAGCTCTTTTTTATATACTGTGAAATATTTTTTTGCGTTTTGTGCATCCATAGCTCAGATCACATCCGTGATATAAAACACCATACACTACTGCTAGAAACATCTAAATTATCTGGATATATATATCAGACATCAAGCAAATATTTCACATATTCTCAATAAATTGAATTTGTGTTTAATCTCCAACATTCATTCTATTAAAATATCATTTGATTTGTAAAAATATCACTAATTATATTACCATAATTTAAAAAGAAATATTGTACACAAAATCATCTGAATAGTAAATTCTGTTTCATGGACGTAACCAAAATCATGTACATTTAGATGAAGAACATATAAACTGGAAACACTGAGCAAGGGATGTAACTAACATTCCGGTATGTCAGTCATCGACAGCGATTGTGGTGATGAATGCTAAAAAGATTATCTTTTTTTTTCAAAGACAACATGCAAATACAAGCGTGGAAAGTCGGAAAACGTATCGGCCGAAAAGCATTTGAAAGAACACTCAGAAAAAACTGTCACACGACCGTTGCCTTTTAGCAGTATGTTGTGTTGGGGGTGATTGATTAAAAGACTGGGAAAAAGGTTGATCAATAGATCAGTTACTTCTTACGCCTCTTGTTGGGCAGTCTTAATTTCTGCAACAAGGATAAATGCTGCTGGACACAAACTAAAGGACCAATTTAACAAAGTTTTACATTTCTTATTTGAACCACCACTGAAAGTCTTTTGGGAGAGGGGTTTCGGAACAAAACGCGTCTTTCCTAGACCTAATGAAGAGTATATGTATAAATTGTCAGCCCTCTAGCTGCTTAGGAGCAATCTGTACGTGCGATACATACATAGATAAATAGCCAGTCAGTTTGCCAGCGAGGGATACCATTTAAAAATTGATGAAACGTACTTGGTATTCATTTTGACGGGTCAGGTTGACGGCATCTAATGTATACAGACCTTTATAGATGGGTAGAGATCGAGAAAGATTATCAATCTTCCTTGGCAGGAACAGATGAAATATTAAAATGAATAAGTTTTCGGTGTAGCCAGTCACGTGGCCAGACCTTTAGATCAAGTTTTGCCACTGCTATGTTGCGAAAGGAAATTTCCCAACTAAATACTATCAACTGCATGATTCTCGGAGAGGTGAAGGGAACAGCCAAATTATCAATCCTTGTTTACTGATATGTCATCATTGACAAGGGTGGCAAAGTATAAGGACAATTGCCCCCCAGAACAGCTGTCCCAACAGGACAACAGCCCCCTTTATAACTACTCCTTAGATAAATACCCCTTGAAATCTGTGGATAATTTTTGTGTGAGTGATAGACAATTACCTGAGGACAATTTTCTGGGTGTGTGACTCAGTTGCTCGAGGTAAGCATGGTAACTCACTGGACTCCACATAGAATGAGAAAGCATGGATTTCACTCGTGTTTGCCAGGGGTGCCTAATTTTTTTTTCGAATCATGGCACATATGATGTATAAGGACTTTTCCCAGCACCTTAAGTCATATGATAGTGAATGAATTCATGTTTTTGTGTTCAGTTATTGAATTATTTAGGTATTGGATAGTGAATCGTTCAGTAGATTCAAGCTTTGGCGAAGTAATGGATGATCCATGTTTATTCATTTACAACTACAATGTATCAAAATGTTCGACGAGATTCTAGCTCAATCCACGATGTAAACATTGTTTATCGAGAAAGTGATATTTAGTGATGAAAGTTCAACACTACCTGGACAGAGTGATTCACAACGTGCCAGTTAGATGCAACTTTCTATAATCGTGTCTGCATCGAATTACAATTATTTTGGATCATCTAAATTTTAGAATATCCTGCATCCTCCTTTGGACATAACAGCAGTGACCTGTTTTTGGTTTGTTTGGGAATTTTCTTCAAATATAGACCAATAATTGAAAAAAAAATCATTCTATTCTCTCTGTATTTAATGTGTTCCGATTGCTAGACTGCGATACTAAAATCCATTGATTTCTTTCAAACTAGCTTTTCATCTTTGAATCAGTACAAAAACTGGGGAAATGGATTGGAATTAATTTTATTCGGATATTAAATCAATGTATCTATTGAAAAAAAAAATATTAGCAGAGATGCAATAAAAACTTTTCAAAGAGTTAAAGGTAGAGAAAATACTCCAGCTGATAGATTTTTTACTATGAATAGAAAAACAGCAACATGATATATAAAAGATTCTTTAAACTAAAACACCAAAGAGGACTTCTTTTAAAATAGAATCATCAACAAGTTGAACTCACTACTATATAGTGATCCAAGTATATAGAAAAACATTGAAAATAAGCTTCAAGAACACGTACGATAACCTTAAGGTAGGAAGCGAATCTAAGAGCTTTTCATGAAAATAACCAGAAATAAGTGAAGCAAGATACAAGCACAGATACAAGCAACATTTTTACTTGCTGAAATCTGATGTGGTTTCAAATGGTATTAATTGATAGCATTGTCGACGATCACATCAAGACAGTCGCTTCTAGTTTGTAAAGATAGGACAGTTGCTGTCAAATATTCATTGACAAGTAAAGATAGAATTGAAGTGTGCTGCGTCTTGTGTCTTGAAGAAAATATTGCAAGTGTCACCCAATTGGTTATCATGGGAATTGATTTCATTACGATATTGAACAGGGGACGAGAGAAGGAATGCTGCCGGGGAGTCCGGAACCGATTGAAGGGCTCCATGATATTTGGTTGTCAGTGAGAGGTTAGTTGTGTCAGGCTGGAGATAGAGTACCGGGAATGTGACA
This sequence comes from Thysanoteuthis rhombus, assembly GCA_963457665.1. Classification (NCBI taxonomy): domain Eukaryota; kingdom Metazoa; phylum Mollusca; class Cephalopoda; order Oegopsida; family Thysanoteuthidae; genus Thysanoteuthis; species Thysanoteuthis major. The sequence goes on along the minus strand of OY735238.1, from coordinate 4,524,602 downwards.
AGAAGCACATCGTGCAACTGTCATTTGTCTACAAAAAATCTTTTTGACATTTCCAACAATGCATCGCGTTTCCGTGTAACAGTGACAGCGAAAAGAAAGTAACGCGGACCGTGAGTGAAAAACTTGAAACCAAATTTGCCTCTTACCAAAAGACACATGACGACTGCGCCCTAATAACCACGAATCAGTTCTCCAACAAGGTAAGCAAAGTTGAGGTTGGTTAATACTTAAAATGGTGACCAGGTGCTATAGGAAGTCGATGATCATAAAGTGGGTATGCTGTTACGATCCCATCAATCCTCCAAAAGAGACATTACGCTCACTGACGCAATCTAAATCCCTTTTCCTCTCCGAACTTTTTTACTGACTTGGCTTCAAGCGACAAGGGATGTTCCAATGTGTCCGACATCGAAGGAGGAAAGGAAATTCAATGGAATGCAATAGGAGAAAGCGAATCCAAATTGGTCTTTAACCAAAAGAGAAAAGTGACTGTTCGGATTGGATAAACACGCCAAAGGTCCTGGATTCGATTGGACAAATAATGTGGAAAGTTTTTCATTTGGGAACTGACCCCTATCCATTCAGCAGCTAACAGAGTACACTCTAAGCTGTGTGATTAGGGTAAAAGTATCCCCTTACCAAGCTGACCTAAGCAACGGACATTTGGACCGGCTGTTTGAGCTCTAACAGAAAATATCTACATTTAAACAAAATGAGCTACTTAGGTTCTGTGGATTTTTTATTTAGTTTATGGTCGTTTGTCGAACTTGGCTTTGCTTGGCACAAAGTCACAATTTTTTTTTCCTCTTGAAATCTCCAGTTCATTTAAACTTCTTGCAAAACTATTCAGGTATGTTACAAGTGGTTGAATAGACGGCTTCCTTTTGTTTCGATAGAGAGTAAACGATATTAAAGAGTGTCTGGGCCTGGGCGAAACATATAGATATCCTGGAATGTCCAGTCGTCTGAATCTCGTTCATGACTTTGCTGCTATGGTCCAAAAGTAAGCGAAGCATGATATATTTGGCATCGGAGTGGCTACAAGAGCAACCAGAAGGACTTCAAACCGCCTTAAGAAGGTTCCACTAAGTGGCTTGTAATCAGAATACTCTTTCTAAGCTGGCTAGAGAGAACTATTTTACCCACAGCTTGGGGATAGGAAAGGAGATCGAGCCATGCCTGTCCTTAGAATGGAGAGAACATAAACAACCATATCCTAAGTTTGAACTTGGCTCAATGATTCCATTGTTCGTAAAAGTAGACATTTCACCACTGGCAACTATTGGGGGAAGGCACCAGATGGAAATTAGGTGTTTAAGAAGTAAATTTCGAGGTGTTGTCGGGAGATATTACCTACAACAGCAACATTTTGAATCGTGCGACTTCCATTAGTGAGAATTTTGATGTTGGGTTACGGCATTGCAATACAAACAAATACAACTAAACATAAGCTGAAAAAAGACCACGAACAGTAATCAAAGTGAAAATGTATATATCTCTCTGTTGAGCTCAACGTGTCTGTCCTTTTGCCCTTCATCTCTACCAAGGGAAGTGGGGCCCCTCGAAACCGTAGACCCAGGTCAACTGGCCAACCTGTCCTGTTTGGACCTGATTACCTCTACATCAAATGATCACAAGGCGGCACATCATATCAAAAATCAAACTGGGTTTAGAGATACCATAGAAACCAGTGAAAAAAATCAATTGGCAGTTGGCAGATCGCGTTGCAAGAATCGCTGGGCATCACAACTGACGACGTGGATCCCCCAGTGAACGACGAAAAATAAGATTGTGAATCGATTTACACACAATCAGGAAATATTGGGGCCACGGCCCCCATGATTGAGAGATCTAGCAGATTTTGAGCATAGTTTACCTCCTAATGACGGATGCTAAGGGGTGCTGCTGCTGATAATGAGATCATTCATTTTTCAAATATATATTTTTCTATTTCTTTCTCCTTCTTTTCGTTTCTTCCATATTTCATCCTTATTCTCTTTTTCCTCTTTTTAATATGTATTTATTTTTTTTCAAGTTTCTTCCCATACTCAATTTTTTCATCCTACTTTCTGAACGTTTCTTTCTTTGTTTCATGAATGTATTTCCTCGTGCAACGCAATTTTCAATCCTGGGTAGTCAGTGTTATTTTCTGATGCGCTCAGGTGTGAAAAGTATCGAAAAATGGTAATTATTTTCATCAATCTTTGCTTTTGTGAGCAGGGCAATGATACTCGTGATTGTTTTTCGCACATTACGTGATTAAAAAAGTGCAAAATTTCCTGTTGTCAAATTGGGAATAATTAGATTCCAGCTTACAACTTTTCTGGTCACCAAAGCAGAGTTAAAAAGGAATATTTATCATTTCCTATGCTTCTTAGATAAGAATCAATTAGAAAATAACACATATTACAAATGGAAAAAAAGAAGGTTTTAAAAAGTTGCAACATGTTATCTATCATTTTTCTCTCTTTTCTTTTATTGTTTTGCTTCTTTTTTTGTCTCTTCTTCACAAATCAGAAACTGTCAACCAAACCTGTCAACGAAAAATGTCAGCATAGATTTTTTTCTTCAGTTTAAAAGTTGGTCTGGCTAGTTGGCTCAGAAGTTTAGAATTCACTTATGTATTCTTAATGAATAGAAAAAAAACACCTTTTTTCTTTTAATTTCCCTTGCTGAAGTGTTTCACTTAGGGGTCAATTTGCAATGTAAGTTTAAACTAAATTGATCCCTTAGTTTGTGTCCAGCAGTATTTATACTAAGTTTTGAAAATTCAGACTGTTTTGTTGATCACCGCCCAACAAAAAGCGATAAAAGTAATTTATCCAACGATTATCTTTCTTCTATTTTTATTTATTGATTATCCCAATTTTTGGCACATGACGGTGTTTCTTGAGTGACTCACCAGAATTGTCTATATTTCTGTCTTATTCCTCTCTTTTTGTACTTTGTCCGGGTATTTCGTATTCCGTTTCGGTCGCCTTTTCCCATTTCTGTCTTTATGATAACTATATGTATAAGTTGAAATTTCTGGTTTCCTTTCTTTTTACTTTCTTTAGTTTCTATCGTCCTTCAATCTACGATCTTTTTTCTCCGTTTTTATCAACTCATTTTTCAAGTACTTTTTTTTTTATCTTTCCTCATAATTTCTTGTTTATCATTTCTTCTTCCCTCCTATCTCTCGAAAAATAACTTCGGTTTTATTCTTTCTTTCTTCGTATTTTTTCTCTCTTTCTCTCAAAATCCTTATTTTTCTTTCTTTGTTTCTTCCTTTTGTTCTTTTTATCCTCCTTTTTTTTTTTGTTCATTCATTATTCCATTTTCCCAATTCTTTCATCCGTTATTTCTTCCTTTCTGTCCCCCTTTTTCATAAAATTTCGTTTTTTTCCTTCATTCCTTTCTTTCAATCTTTTTTCATTCTTTCCTTTTATCTGCCTTTTGTCTTTTTTTAACTTCTTCCTTTCTTCCTTCCCTTGATTTATTCGACCCTGAACGGTATTCAATGGTTGCTATCCAAATATTATTAGGACTTTTCTTCGCAGGTGCCCCGGCCCCAGTGACCCAAACAGTTTAACAACGGTCGACGAATAAGAGTGCCAAATTACCGATGGGAAGGAATTCATAAAAAATGGCTGAAAAAGCCAGAGAACAAAGTGCAGCCAAAACGGTGAAGAAGAAGAAGAAGAAGAAGAAGAAGAAGAAGAAGAAGAAGAAGAAGAAGAAGAAGAAGAAGAAAAAGAAGAAGAAGAAGAAGAAGAAGAAGAAGAAGAAGAAGAAGAAGAAGAAGAGCAACAACAACAACAACAACAACAAGGGGCTTAAATATTTAAAGAGGATGGGTACAAGTTTGAAAAAGAAGACTGAAGAGAAGGGAAGAATGGCTAAGTCTACCATTCTTTAAGTCTTTTGTCTGTGCAAACAAAAACAGTTCAACACTCGCCCCATATATATCGCCTTTGCCTTCAGGGTATTCACCTTTGCAAAGAGATTGGACAGTCTCCAAGAAGGGAACAAACACTGGGGTCCCTTCAGGGCAAGAATTGGGATCCGGATTTCGAATAACAACAAGATGTCCTGCGTTGATAGCACAAGGGTTATGTCCCTCAACGGAAGTGAGTCTTTTATACAGATCAAGCTCCGATGGCGGGAAAAGGCAAATCGCCACTCCGCAGATGATATTTATCAAATTAGTGGTTGACAAATAGACAAAAGAAAGCATAGCTGAGTTAACTTGTATTAAGTTTCAGACGATTCTACACTAAAAGTTTCCAAGAAGAATTACCCGTAAAGTATACTTTTACAACACTGTTCAACGTTCCAATATCTTTTACTTTTTATTCTAGACCACATAAAAATTTGTGAGTAAAAATGATTCGAATATCTCACTTCTGTTGATAATTACTTTAAACGTCTTTTTTTTTATTACGACGTGTAGTCGTCGTCTTTCACTTGAAGGTATTTGCTGTCGTCATCAGTCGCATAGTGGGTCCTTGCTGCTCAAGCTGCTGATCATTTTTTGATAGACATTTTCTCCAAATATTTTTCAGTATACTTTCTAAAGTATTACTTCCTAATTAGTCATGTCTAAAAAATGTTGGAAAATGTGAAGTATTCCCAAACCTTGCTTTTGTGGCCAGGGAGGTGATAATTTGAAACGTGTTTATGTTCAATTTGATAACGGGTAAATATGCACATTTTTATCACATACAGTGAGAAAAACAATAACATATGAATAACACTGTCTTGGTCACAAAAGCAAAGTTGGAAGGGAATAATAGCCATTATACAAGAGAGATTAGGAAATAGTACTATTGATCCAGTAACGAAATCGCACTACACGTTGTAATACGCATCGTGATGGACTTTATTTTTTGTTTGTAACATCTATCAAAAAGATTGACTTACTTTATAAGTTTGGGACTTTTTTTTCCTTCAAACTGAAAGGAAGATCTTTGAAATTAACTCTGGACCTCATACAATATTATCTATGTATTAATACAGATAGATGGCATGATAAATTCGATGATTCAGAATAATACTTAGGGAATTTTTAGATACAATCTGAAAATATGCTGTCTGGAGGAGGGAGTAGTTGGTTGGTCCCGTTTCCTTATCTATAAATCTTCTCGTGGGGCTGAAAAAAGGCTTTGTGCCAAATTTCAGCTTCAGTCGACGATAACCTTTTTCTTCTACCAATAAACTATATATATATATATATATATATATATATATATATATATCATCATAATCATCATCATCATCATCATCAGTCTTTTAACGTCCGTTGTTGGATATAGACGTTCCCCAGAATTTGCCACACTTCTCTATCATGGGCGTCGCAGAGCCAGTATTTCCTGAATCTCTCCATCTAATATTCTGCTGGCCTTGGTTGCACATGTGATCTCAGGGGATCCATGTCGTGAGACGTGATGTCCATCGGTTGTCTGCCATTCTTGTAACATAGCCAACCTGCCATTTGAGATTTTTAACGGATTCTATGATGTCCCTGACTCTGGTCTATTCTCGGATGTACTGTGCTGTTTTCTGGTCTCTCCATGTGAGGCCCAGCATTATTCTTTCATGTGCACGTTGCATGGTTCTCATTTTACGGGTCTGTCTCTTGGTTAGGTTCCATGTTTCAGCTCCATAAGTGACTATTGGGAGGATGAATTGGTTATACACCCTTGATTTTAGAATTAATGGGATCTTCTTGTGTATCAATTCGTGTCTGTTGGTTTATTTGTTCATGTTTTATTTCTGGAAATTCTCAATGGATTGTAAAATAATTTTGCAAAGGGGTTTGCCATATTTTACATTACAGGTGATCTCATTCGACAGTGATTGCAGCTATCGTTTTTTTAATTATTATCATTGAGACATATTGGTATTATTCTACTGGAAAACAGTTTTGAGATAAACTAAACTTAGATTCCAAGGTAAGTGACTTGGTATTCTTGCTTATCTTGACGGTTGTGTTCTCTGCTGAGTTGTCTGATATTTGTTTTCATACATTTTCTTGTTGGTGCATTGCACTAGCAGAGGAATGCGATCTCCGAGTGCTTTCTAATTTCTTCCACATTTTTTAGTGGTTAAATCCATTTCCTCTCCGCTTGTCACTCATGACTGTTTGCCCGTCCCTTAGCTGAAATCACCTGTCGCGTCAATTTAATTATCAACTTCCCCAAGAGAGCATCACAAAAAATGACTTCCTACTTGTCCAACATGACACAAACGAATGAATGAATTTATACATGTTACTGACAAAAAGTAGACCAAATCACGTGGTGAAACAGATAAGTGGTTATCTCATGTACCCATCTAGTTCTAGATCATAGAAACCGTCAACAAAACTGTCAGCATAGGTTTCTTAAGTTGTCAAGTCGATCTGGCTGGCTGACTGTCAATGTATGCGTCATACATTCCTCTACCGTGATTTGAACTCATAATCAAGAGATTTCCAGCTGATCGTCTCACTGACCGAGCTATAAGTCCCGGATATAATCAGAAATATATATTAGAAATACGCAAGGGCTTACTTAATTCTCATATTTTGTATTATATACATAGTTGTCTGTGGATGACACGATAATCAATGCTCCTCTATTCAGGGTTGAGTTCTCTTTTAGTGAGGTAAGCATTATGCAATGCTCTTCCATACGAAAAGAGCACTCTGGTAGATGGGGGATATAAGCAAAAATTTAATATATCCCTTAAATTCAGACTTACTGACCGTCCATTTCAGTGGCTCAGCAGTATGATACCGGCCTCTGGGTCTGAAGCGAAGGTTTCAAATCTGCCTCGTGGTACTGAATGGGATAACGGATTTTCTGTAGCCACACTAAAGAGTTGCAATACAATGAAACAGCCGTGCGAATGACACTATATATATATATATATATAGAGAGAGAGAGATATAGATATAAATAAAAATATAATACAGAAGATGCAATAATGAATAATGCAGGCACAGTAAAAGACGGGATGTAGTTAGATCCGGCACTAGCCAGTCCTGTCAATATGATGATCATTTATGATAAGTTCATATATTTGTTTGTTTGGGAGTTTTTTGTTTTGTTTTTTTTCTGGCAATCGTACTACTTTGTTTTTATCGATGATATTTCGCCCCTGCTAGAATTAGAACGTTACAAAATTTCACGGAAAAAAACATCCTTTTGCCATTTTCGTCGAATATCACCAATAGAAAAATGAAAATTAAGCAGTGTATTTGCAGAACAGAAAAAGAAATATATTTACCTTTCATTACAGCGCAACAGAGGATGTCAATAAAACCATCATTATTATTATTATTATTATTATTATTATTATTATTATTATTATTATTATTATTATTATTATTATTATTATTACTACTATTATTATTATTATTATTATTATTATTATTATTATTATCATTATTATTATTATTAATATTATTATTATTATCATTATTATTATTATTAATATTATTATTATTATTATTATTATTATTATTATTATTATTATTATTATTATTATTATTCATGTAATTCTTTCACGTTTCCATCTTAAATCGATGCAGGTTCTCGGGTTAGTCCGTCTTTTATCTTCCTTCCTATCACCTGTCGCGACACAAATACCTCTCACTTTCTCAGCATCAGCAACAAGACGAGTCTGGTTGATCACTCTATAGAAATCGTCAAACAATCAACATCTTAGGGCAGCTTGCCTTGTTGGGGGTGATCAATAAACAAAAATTGCAAAAGAGTGTGATCAATGAATAAGTTATTTCTCTCGCCTTTTCTTGGATACAGAGAACTAAAAAGATTTGAATAAAATAAAAACAAGCAGACATTTACTAAGAGATCAATTTAGCATAAACTTACATTGCAAACTCAACTCCCTTCCAAAAAATGAATATAAGGGGATTTTTCGCAAAAATAAAAGGAAACGTTTTTTCCAGGTATGATAAAAAATAAATAAATTCCCTTAATTTCGGCCTTTTAGCTCCATCAGGTGACTTGTCCGCATGTTACGAATGTAGTTAGCCAGCCAGACCAACTCGTAAACAGAAAAAAAAATATGCTGACAGTTTTAGTTTACGGTTTATGGAAGAATTTCTCATATTCCTCGTACCAAAATTGGCACCTAACCTGTGATATTCCTTTTTCTCACTTTATAAATATCCGTGTCAAAGTGGTGACACATTCTACCCCCTCGACACCCGGAAGGGAATTCCTTTCCTCACCTTCGGTTGAAGATAACCTGTTAAAGGTGAGAATATCACCTTATGTTGTCGCAATTCGCTGAATGGACGGGAAATATTATTAGCAGGTTGGCACATAGGGCCGGGACAAAATGACTGTTGCGGAGACCTATATAATACATATACCGGGTTTTGCAAAAAGGATACAACTGTCTTTTTGGCATCTCAGATTTGAACTGTTATGAATCTGAGAACAAAATTTTAACAACATAAATGATAAAAATATCACAAAGATGCTGATTTAATCAAATCAGAGTAGCACCACAAATTGACCGCCCGTCCAACCAGCTTCGAGGAGTACAGATTTTCTTTTCTTGCTAGTGTGTGTGTGTGTATCTGTCCGTGAACCTCAAGGTAAATATTCGTGGCTATGACCTTGAAGATAAGCAGGAGTACATCACAATGCAAAATCTTCCGCTGGTATTTTTTTTTTCGATAATCTTAAATCATTTTTTAGATAATTACTTTTGGTACTCGTGTACGTTATTGGAAAACAACATAGCTGTTACATCACAAGGTGAAGGAAACTCGAATAAGATAAGAGCATGAGGCAATCAATTCAATATCTAGAAATGTTGTGTCTGCTACAGTGTGGTCATGTGTTGTATTGGAGCATGGAATTCACTTGCACATGAATTCTAGGATTTATATTCATTGGTGTGCGGGAATGTTTTGATTTAGATGAGTCAACACATTTTCCCCGGATTAGATAGATTTGCCCGAGGTTGTTGTCAATTTTAACAAAAATTTGAAAAATTCATGACAAAATGCAAACTTCTCGGGTGTTCCAACAGGGTATATATATATATATATATATATATATATATATATATATATATATATATATATATATATATATATAGAGAGAGAGAGAGAGAGAGAGAGAGAGGGGGGGGAGAAAGAGGAAGGGGGAGGGAGGGAGAGAGAGAGCTCGATGAGTGCAATTCACACGTTAATTAGTAAGTCAATTTTATATGATTTATTAAATGAACGATTTTTTGCCACGATTCAATGTAATTTTTGTTGCTTTTTATCGCAACTAGAATCGAGCCGGGTTTCTCACGGTAGTGAGTGAATGAAATTGGATTCCCAAAACTGAATTACCAGTTAATTGCAAACATGGTGCGAATGAGTCGTGATAGAGAGTGATTTCAAGGGTCTGATTTGGAGTGGCATTTGCAACTGACTTCCAGTACTTCACTGGTAAGAATGGTCGTGCATTGAGCAAGCATCCCTCCAGCATAGAAGACAGTGTTCAATTTTCACTCGGAACTTATTTTTCATTCTGATTCATGCTGTTAATCAATTTTTTTTACTGCCAAAGGTGACACAACCTGATTTTAGATGCGATGAACTGCAACAACCATCGAGATGATGATAAATTGTGGAAATATATCAATAAGAATGATACGACCATCATCATCAGTCTTTTAACGTCCATCGTTGGACATAGACCTTTCCCAGGATTTGCCACACTTCTCTATCATGGTCGTCGCGGAGCCAGCACCTCCTGAACTTGTCTAGCTCGTCTCTCCATCTAATATTCTGCCGGCCTCGGTTGCGCATGTGATCTTGGGGGATCCATGTCGTGAGTCGTGATAATGAATTGAGAAAATAAAAAAGCTATAACCCCTTGTTGCTATTTTTTAGTTTCCGCCTCACCCTTTACCTTTGTGTCCACATAGTGAAATGAAATGAAACTCCCTAGAGATTCGCTGCCCAAGGGTTTGATTGGAACTCCTTTACTGCGTAAGGGTGTGGGTAATAAACACACGAACAATAAACGTCCCAAAAAGATGTAACAACGGAAATATAACAGAAACAAAAGAGGTTTATGGCTGACATTTTCACTATTCCAAGATAAACCTTTCCGCTGACTTGAGTACCACCACTAGTCAATGGTATGAAGGACGTGTCTGGTCTGAGACATGGAAGCTACCATAGGACTCTAACAGGGAATAGGTCAACAAGGCCAGGACTTCCTATGTCGAGTCATCGTAAGGAAGCCGACTTCGACAAAGAACTACCAAAAACCTACTCCATTAAAATCTACCTTAAACTGCCTAAGGGCTACCTTCAACTGCCGTGAGGACCAATTAATGAGGTATCTAGAACAAAGGGAGTTGTGGAGGGGATGAATAATATCCATTCAGAACAATTCATCTAACAATAACATATTTCAACAGAGTTGACCAAACTGTCCCTTTTTACCTCCTTTGGTTGGCTAGGAACATCACATGCCACAAAAAAAAAGATATTTCAATTTCTTTGCGTCATATGACCGACCCAATCAGTAAGAGCCCATCTCCTCCAACCCGGTATTGATAGGCAGGACTGCTGTAGTTTTTTAGGTGCGATTACCTCGGTTTTGATATTTCAAACAAACAGATTTCAATATCTTTCTGATCTTGAGTAAGCTTACACTTGACTGATTCCATTCATATTGTCATTCCATCAGAGTCAGGTTTTTTTTCATCCTCTGCCAACATGGTTGACAAGATGGCAAAGACTTATCAGTAGGAATTTATCTATTCCTGATTTTCTTAAGTGTCCTTGGCGCCTCTCCATAACCCCCTTGGCTGACAATCCAGATTATTCTTTTATTTTCCCTATTATCTCACTCGGCTGGGATCTGATATGGTTTTACTATCAGGCAGCCTGTGACTGATAATGTCTCTGGACGAGATGGAAACAAATCTTGGGAATTTATCTGTTTCTTATTCTCCTAAGAGTCTTCAGAATATTTCCAATCCATATTATCATTTTAACTTTCTTATTAAGTGACCGGATTTGTGTGGTCTGAATTCCCAGATGCCTGTAGTTGGGTTTACGGGAATACACACTGTCTTTTGCATATCTGCCTGGCCAGTGTCCTATGCATCTCTTAGAAAAACAACACATTCTTTTCTCATTGAATAGAATAAGATTCTTGGCATTGCTAATGAATTAGTTTTGTCCTGACCACGTACACTTTGTCTTTATAAAAAAATACAATCCAAAATCCAAACTGTAGTAGTTTCAACTGAATCATAAAGTCAAATCGATCTGTTGTGTCTTTGTAGAAAAGATTTATAAAGTTAAACCTCTCCTAACCAGTCGTAGTATCACAATGCAAAGAAGTTATGGAAAAGTGTTTAATCAAAGTTGCTTCAATCTGACTGAACGTACTTTGTCAATATGTAATAATGCAATTAACAATTATATGAGGGGGACATTAAATCCTTTAAAAAAGAGGGCATACAACCAATGCAACCTCCCGATAGTCACCTATGGAGCGTAATAATGAAAACTTACGAAACGACTGACCTTCAAACTGGAAACGATAAAACTTGAACCCAGGAAAATCATACTCAATATGACATGTCGAGATCACAAGGCAGCATAGCATATTGAAGGAAAGACAGTGGTCAGCGATATCATATCCAAAGGAAAACTCAAATGGTAATGGGCAGGCTATGTTGCATGATTGTTAGACAACCTCTGGACATCACGACTCACAAAATGCATCCAAAGAGATCATATGTGAAAACAAAGCCGGCAAAATATATGACACTTTGTGAAGAACTTGACAAGTTTAGAAAGTATTTGGCTGTGTGACGTCCATGGGAGAGAGGTCTGGTGAATCTTGGGGAAGACCAATGATTGATGCTGAAAGGATGATGATCAATAATGATATTTATGCGTGAATTGTTTATATAAACGTTTCTAGAGTCAATAGATTATTGATTAGCTCATTATGTCCTTTTTAGTTGATCACTTCGTTCTTGGATGTTGATAATCCTCAAACAGCGACTTAGCAGAAATATATTTTTGTTCCTCTGTTCGTACCATTCAATGCTTCCATTCAAAGTTAAAACACTGGTAAATTTTGTTGCTAATCCGCATTTGATACCATTGACTCTTCCACTAGGGTTTAGAAAGGAGGTTCAGCATAAAAAAGATTATGAGGGAAATTGGGTTATTAAAAAGTAGTTTTTTTGGCTGAATAAAAAGTAAACGGCAAACTGTAAAACTTTCCAAATAAATCAATACAAACTGTCGACTGTCCAAAATCATCTGAACGCATGATATTTTGCGGTAATCAATTAAAAATTGGAAAAAGTGATCATCGAATATGTTAATTCTCTCTCTTTTTATAAATCGCCTAAAAAAGTCGGAATTTCCAATAAACCAGTTGAATGCAAAGCAAAACCTAAAGATCAATTTAGTATAAATTTACATTGCAAACTTATCCCCCATCTAAAACCTATAAAAGGATTTTCGAAAATACAAAACACATTTTTTTTCACACAAAATGAGTAATTTTAAAATTTCTGGCAATGTAGCTCTCTCGTTTTGTCATATATGCATGTTACACGCATGTAAATATATATATATATATATATATATATATATATATATATATATATATATATATATATATATATATATATATATATATATATATTTATGCATAGCCAGTAAGCCAGCCAGACGGATATAAAACTAGAGAAACAGTTTTGGCTGACTATGTCAAATTTAGACATTGTACCAAGTGTCGATGAAAGTTTCAAATTTGGTATAGCTAGCCTTAGCCGTGATATCACAGGCTACATAAATAGCCATTGAAAAAAATCCGATATTTACGACACATTTAATCTTTTTCCCCAAAGGGTTTAGGTCGATATTCAGTTTAACACTGTTTGTTGAAATCGTGGCTTTTTGGGTTTATCTAAGAATCTCGGACTCAAGCAGCCATATTCTTGATGCCAGGTCCTGATAATGGTAACGATAAACAGGAATCGATAACTCATTTCCATTCCTTTGAGATATTAAAGCCGATTATTGTTTCACCAGGTTCCATTAATTCTATTAGTCACATTCATCGGCGGAAACATCCGTCTTACCCGACAAGATATTAGAACAAACCAAAAACCTGACTCCTGTTTCCTGTCTAAATACATTAAAAAGACTGATTGATTTTTTATGCTAATTCAAAATCTATACAATGTGGAGGCAATTTGAATATATTGGGGAGGGGCTGTTTGAAACTTAGGTGTGGAGAGTAAAAAGCCGGTACCGGTTCCGAACTGGCTCGTGTTAATGGTCAATTGATTACTTTCTTATAAAATTCTATTGATTATCTATAACACGATACTATTAATTATCATTTCCTGAAGTTTTCTTGTATTGTCTGGTGATGACGAGCTACGAAAACAATACTCGCCAAAGTTAAGTGTGCAAACTGATCAGTAAAATCCACATCCCCAATCATATATATATATATATATATATATATATATATATATATATACGAAATTTTGATACACACTCACACAACACACACCACTGATGATGGGAAGAATCCCGAAACATGTATGGACGATTTACTTATAAGGATTAATAAACCTTACCTCCAAACACCTCACTCCCGAGTCCGTCTCACTCTCTACTGTACACATTATATATATATATATATATATATATATATATATATATATATATATATATATATATATATATATATATATATATATACATATATATATTCATTCGGAATAGAAGTTGGGGTGTGTTTTGACCCAGCAGCAAGTTGTGTTTTTTTACTGAGGCATTCATAGAAATTCGATCTCAACTCATTTATTTTATAAGGTATGAAAGTGATGAGATGATTGCATCGTTGTTACTAAAATTTGTGCAATAATGAACTTACAAAAAAATTACCAAGTGCCGTGAAGTTCATACAATTTTTTATGATAAATGTTCGACATGATATATGATTAAACTTTTTGAAATCTAAGGAAACATCAAATCTCTTGAGCTGCTGAAGTGTTGTATGGACCAATGAAGAACAATGTCGCCTTTGATTTTTAGTTGTCATCTGCAAAAAATGTTATGCAATCTTCTCCCAAAGACAAAACCATGTTCCCATATTTGAATCCAACAAATCAATATATTTTGAATCAGTATATTTTCTGATAAAAATTCTGAAATCTATCTTCAGAATCTGGATTTTTCCAAGCACAAATTAATTTCCTTTTATGCAGGGGTTTCTAAACTCCCAAAACTTTGAGGGAACACTGGTTAAACACCCCTCGCTTATACAGAAATCATAAAAAGTAGAAAAAAAAAACGAATGGCTATTGGTTGGTCATGTTGCAAGATTGTCAGACAACTGCTGGACATCACGATAACATGGATCCCTAGGGATCATGTGTAGAACTGTTGCCGGCAAAATATGGCTTGACGAATTACACAAAGTCATAGAGTATTGGCTCCTCAAGATCCATGGTAGAGTGATCTGCCAGATCTACGAAGAACGTCTATATTCAACGACAGACACTATGATGATGATGATAATGATGGAAGTGCGATTATTTCATTACCAGATTCCATAAATTCTATTAACCGCATTTATCGATGGATTATCCGTCTTGCTCGACCAAGTATTGGAAAGAAACAAAGATACGAATACTGTTTCCTTTCTAAAGAAAAATTTGAAAAATGTGATCAAGTTTTCATGTCAAGTTAAAATCCATACAGATTGATAAAGGCAAGCGAGCTAATTGAAATGTGTCAATGGATGGAGTGTTTATCGATAATAATATAAATAACTCGCCATCTCAGTCAATAATTGGAAAACTGCGGTTTCAAAATTTGAAGTCGTGTAGGAAATTCAAATTTATGACGTCACTGGCGTTTTCCACGGGTAGATATCTGAAGTAGAATAAAAAGATAAAAACAACACCTTGACATATTTAGATTCCGGAGAATCTAAATGCTATTTTTTTAAAAAACCTTCAAAATGACCCAACACGTAAGCACGTTTAAAAAATACTTTTCTTCTCAGGGAAATATTCTCAGGTCTAATGGAGTACTGTTACCAATTTCAAGTCTGTAGAAAAGGTGGAGTGTCCTGCAACGCTGAGAAAAACAATCACATGCATATACAAAAAACAATAGTCCTTTCAACCATCTTTGATGGCTATGGTTGTCCAATTAATAATTAAAAAGAAAAGAATATCAGATGTATCCATCTGATTTTTTGGAGGAAGATATAGACAGTTTCGTAAAGACTGATAAAATCAAGAAATTCTGAAGCAATTTTCATCTCATTACATAATGAACCGAGTGAATTTTTTGGTTTATGGTGATAATTTTGCTTAAAAATCTCTATCACCCATCATTTAAAACGGTGGACTCATCCACTTGGAGGATTTTTTTTTAGTTTCTTCTTAAAAAAACCTAACACATCTAATTGAATTCAAATACAAACGGTCCCCATTTGCTGAAGGTTCGTTTTACGCAACTTCTTTGCCTATTCGAAAAAAAGTGGAGAAAGAAAGAAGTGTTCAGCTTTTGTTCTACAATGAGACATTATTGAAGAAGCGCACACCCCTTTTCAATCTCTTTTATACCAAAGTCTGCTGCACTTTCCACTGCTGTTACCTACGATGATCGATCCCGACATACTATCCGGAACATTTTGAAGTTTTGGAACGTTCAAACATTTTTACCATATAAATAATGGTAATTGCTTTGAATTACGCTATTATGACAAACGAAAGGCTTTTATAAAAATGCCAAACCTTCGTATAGCAAAGGGGATCTGTAATATCTTGGATCTTTCCACAAGGACCAACTACTGTATACATAACCAGTAAACATCCGACGCTGAGTCTTAAAACAAGTCTGTTAAAAAAAAAGTCTGGTTAGTAAGTTAAAAACCATAACGTGACCAATGTATTTTTGTGTGCCGTATTTGGCATGATGAAATGAAATTTGAAAAAAAGGGTGATCAATGAATAGGTCTTCTCTCCTGTCTTGATTTTCAAAAAACATGCGTCAATACTGGTAGATTAAAACTGATTGATCAAGACAGAAAAAACTTGCTTTTCAAATAAAACTCTCACTAAGAACTAATTTAGGGGGACATGACTTGTTTAAAAAAAAAACAAGAAAACGTTATATTGTCATAGGAAGTAAATGTTTTAATGTTCATATTTCCCGCCCATTGGTATGATTGAACATAGGATACTTACATAGCTAGCCAGGCCAATTTGAAAGCCGAAGAAAATTATATTGAGAGTTTTGTTGACTGGTTTCGTTGACATGTTTTAATAGGAAAAAAACAGATAAGATCTACTATTTCTTCCTAATCTTGAAAATTGCCAGAAATATGATTGAAAGTTCTAGATCACAAACGTTTTGACGATATTTACAATCGTTGGATACAGAATTTGAAATTCTTGCTTGTAAAGGAAAAAAAAATTGACTAAAAAATTCTGAAGAAACATTCCTTGTCTCCCGTTTTTAATCAAAATAATTGATGAAAACAAAACACACATCCACACACACACGCACACACACACCTATATGAATCGGAAAAGAACGTTTGAAATTTGTTGATGAAAAAGTAAATGTCATACTTCAATACATAGTTTCCACCGTCTTCTTTCCAGGGGAAAAAAACAAACAAAGTGTTTGCTTTGAGGTTCGTACAATAAAAATATGTTTCTCGGCGCTGCTATGTGTGTGTCTGTGTGCTTGTGTCTGTGTGCATGTGCGCGTGCGTATGTGTGTGTGTGTGAATGCATCATATTATTTCGAACTCTATTTGAAATTACCCTTCGTTATTACATGGATAGTGAGTCACTTGGCCTCGACAGCGTAAACAGAATAAATAATCAAAGAAAAATGGGGCTGCTACAGGAATCAAATTATATATATAGCCCTTAATAATATAATTGTCCACTTTGTCCAGATGAGAAGAGTGGGGACAAACTAATAATTTGGGACCTTGTCTTTCTGTTTGGCTGTTTAGCTCAATGGGAAGAGGGACATTACGTTTGAGGAGCTACCTTTTTGGTTGCAGATTCAAATCTGATGAAAGTCTAACTTTTTTTAAATTGTTCATTATATGTATCGTAACCAAACTAAGAGACTAAACCCTCGTGTAATAACAAGAAATCGTTTCAAATAATACAACACATTGGTAAATACACTGCCAGATTAATATCGATTTCTTAATAGTGATGATAATATATATATATATATATATATATATATATATATATATATATATATATATATATATACATATATATATATATATATGTGTATATGTATATATGTGTGTGTGTTTGTGTGTGTGTTTGTGTGTGTAGTCTAAAAATTCTCTCAATAATCATACAGAAATATTTTCAAAAAACTTGAGTCATTAAAGTCAATCATTCTTCGATATCTGTTTATGTAGTATATGGATTTTTTTTCAGTTGATTTTATTCTTCACACAAATTTAGATATCATTGCACTACGTGAGGTCTATTCTTGTCGGGATCATCAGATGTTGAGGTTCGTTTCGGGGATCTAAAAATAAAACAATCATATGACTCCCAAGCATTTCTGAACCAGCATTGTCTCCCTTCACAGTGCGCTCTTGATATACTGCTTCATTTCATTATTTTTTAGAGACATACTACAGTACATGAAATGTGTTATTCTCTATACGATATTATTTCAATGCATCGTACATGGATGTTATTTTATATCATTTAACTTTTTTGGAACAAAGATCTAACGTAAATTACTCAAAAATCTAGTGAAATATTCAACCAGAATATTTGACAAAATGTTTTCAGTAACATCTCACGTGGATCCGTTTTTTGGAACTTAAATAGCCTTTATATATAGCTTAGACGAGACTAAATGAGATTCTAACATCAATTAACACCTAGCGAGCCAATGAGAATGAGAGAGTATTACATAGATAAAAAAAATAGGTATGAACTGACATATATATATATATATATATATATATATATATATATATATATATATATATATATATATATATATGAATTAAATACATAAATTTTGTCTATGCAATAGTGTAAACTTGTTTTGTTTTATTCAGTACTTTAGATACAATGGCAGCAAATGGAGGGTAAACCAGAGACAGAATTCATGTATTTAATCGATACATTGTCTCTGCTATGAGTATATATATATATATATATACATA
The DNA here is from genome assembly GCA_963457665.1 of Thysanoteuthis rhombus. Taxonomy (NCBI): domain Eukaryota; kingdom Metazoa; phylum Mollusca; class Cephalopoda; order Oegopsida; family Thysanoteuthidae; genus Thysanoteuthis; species Thysanoteuthis major. The sequence goes on along the minus strand of OY735238.1, from coordinate 4,506,360 downwards.
TATATATATATATATATATATATATATATATATATATATATATATATATATTTGTGTGTGTGTATGTGTGTTTCTCTGTGTGTATATATATATATATATATGTATATATATATCTATATATATATATATATATAGATATATATATATATATATATATATATATAACTGAAGAGACACAAAGATATTCCGTCGAAAAAGTTGTTTATTATTAAGTGTTCAAAGCTGAAAAGCATTATGGAATATATATATATATATATATATATATATATATATATATATATATATATATATATATATATAAAACAGACTGAGATTGATACAGAGTAATGTAGAGGGAAAGGCAATTAATCGTGAAAAAAACATAATTTACTAATAAGAAATACACATGTATATACGTGTGTGTGTGTGTGTGTGTGTGTGCGTATAGTCTGATCCTCCACCAACACTCCTTAAACGCATCCCGTGATATCAGCGATAATGTATTATCTGTCAATAAAGCACATTATCCTGGCAGATAATTAGGAACGAATCGACCTCACACCAATAGATATAAATTCTTTTGACTGAAAATTAAACAACTCTACGGAACAATGCTACGGAACACATTAATCAGATTCAGAACGCCTTGATTAAGATGACCCAAACAGCTTTTATGATATCTCCGTCTTTATTCGATTGATTATCTCCCTTGCTTTGTGTGTCCTTTGCTCTCATACCGGTCTTCTCCCTTCGATTCTTCACCATGAGACTCTCATCTTTAAGTCATGTTTTTCTTGCTTTTATACTTGAGGTTGTTGTTTTTCTTCCTCCTTCAACTTAGTTTTGTTCTTCTTGCTTTTTTTCTTCTTGTAGTTGTTCATCTTCTTCTCGTTGATGTTTTAGGGTTGTTGTTGTTGTTGTTGTTGTTGTTGTTGTTGTTGTTGTTGTTGTTGTTCTTCTTCTTCTTCTTCTTCTTCTTCTTCTTCTTCTTCTTCTTCTTCTTCTTCTTCTTCTTCTCTTATGTTCTGTTTTCCTTTCCTAATATTGTCCATTATTTTCGATTTCTTCTTCCTTTATCTTCCTCCTCTCTTTCTTCTCCTTCACTCAGTCTTTTTGTGTTTATCTTTCCTTAATTCACTGACCAAGTAACGACGGAATCGCATTATATCTACCGGTTCTTTTCCGATTACTAAGGTTTAGCAACGATGTTAGTGCCTAGATGAGTGACCGTCTGAGAAAACAAAGAGCTGTAAGCAGCTGAGGATCATTACAGAGAACCCCTGGTAATCCAAGTAATCATCATCGATGACAAACATGATGCAAGCGATGTGATTTATTCTTTTCATTGATCTCTCCCTCCTCGTCTTTTTTAAGTTGATCACCCCCAACACGATTTCCACACTACCCTGAATGGAACTACCCAAGAACTTACCTTACAATTTACAACCCAAGGAAACAAAGCCTTTGGGCGGGCAGCAGGCGACAAGAAATGGATGAATGAACTTTTTCACCCATCCTTTTCGAAATTGTTCTCTCCAGATTTTTTTTTTTTTTTTGTAAATTTGAATTGTGTTACCAATAGCGTAGTATCCGTCTAAAATGACAGGATTTTTCATGCTATCTTTGGATAAATCAATATTTTAGAATATTTACATATTAAAGAAGATTGTTAGTTTCGCTATCACTTTCCTTTAATCAGTTTCAAAAAGGGAAGGAAGAGCTTATGTTTTCATTTCAAACTTACCCACGGACACTGGATACTGTGCAGGCATGTCAGCTACAGCAGTTGGTCACTCTTTTGCTTTCTACAAAAGTTTCCACTCTCCCTTTCCTTAGTGGTCTTATAAGGAAAACTTATGTTTAAACTGTGAAGTGAACAGACAAACATACAAACAAAATTGATGACAATGGTATTTGAATGTCTAGGCTAGCAGTATCTGATGCTTCTCACTTGGGATCAAGTCCTAGCAGGTGAACTGGATACTCTTACATTCAGCGTAGTACATTTTTTTATCAATATCATAACTTCATAATTAATTTTCCCTTTCACTTGTTTTTTTTTAAATATTTCAGGGGGGGGGGTATCGCAAATTGATTCGAACCACCGATCAACCGCTACAACTGAACATCGTGAATCGGGAATAAAGAAAAGGTGTTCAATGAAACTCAAATCAACGTTACTTTCTACCAATGAGGAGCCATGTTGATGCTTTGCTGCTTTTACCAACTGAGCTACGAAAGCTAGTTGGATCGCTAAAGTGCAAATGAAACCATCTAAACTACCATCCATCCCTATTTTCTACCGCCATTTGTGCTTCTGAAGTGGTAATATCAGTATCAATACAGCGCTTATTATGATATTTATTTTCATTACAGGAAGCATCACACCATTTTGAATTTTCTCTTTTATTTACGATCATCTTAATTTTTCAGTTTCTCTTATATTGGAACTTTAATCAGGCCGTCGATCTACTGCAGTGAGTAAAAATTGTTGATCGGGAATAAGATTTGTGACTTAGTCGCTGCTTCTTCTTCTTCGTCTTCTTCTTCGTCTTCTTCTTCGTCTTCTTCTTCTTCTTCTTCTTCTTCTTCTTCTTCTTCTTCTTCTTTGCCTTCTTCTTCTTCTTTGCCTTCTTCATCTTCCTCTTCTTCTTCTTCTTTTCTTCATTTCACAGATTCTTTCTTTCGTCTTCATCATCATCATCAACAACTAATTTATCTGTATTTTCAGTTTTTTTCTTTTTTTCTTGTTCTTGTTGTTCTTCTTTTCACATGTTTTCAGAATCTTTCACTCACAAAATCCTCATTTTCCTCCATTGCAAAAGCCATTTCTCTCCCACTTCTCTTTTCTCCTTCATTGTATCCAACTTTCTCTGAAATGACCTTTTTTCCATTTCTTCTCCTTCGTCTTCATCCCCTCCACCATCTACTTTTTTGTTGTCTCTTCTCCCCACTGTCTTGCCTCCTCTTTTGTATTATAATCATTCTTCTGCATCATCATCATTATAATATCATCATCATCATCATCATCATCATTTATGTATTTTTCAGTCTCTTTCCGTTTTTCTCCTTTCTTTTTCTTATGTATTCTTCACTTTTTCTTTCTTTTTCTCTTTTTCTTCTTCATGATGCAGTCCTCACTTTCTTCCTTCCTCAATCTCCTCTCTCTTCTTACTATACATTTCTACCCCTTTCTCCCTCCTCCCCTTCTTCTCTTCGACTCCTCCTCCTCCTCCTCTTCTATCTCTTCCTCCCCCAGTTCATTTCTCCGTCCCTTCTGACTAACTCTAGTTTCATACCTCTTCTGCCTAGAGAACAAAAACCGTAACGAAATAATCAATAATTTTGTCACTAGAGTTAATTACGATCGTTAATCATCAGCTCCCATTAGTTGAGCAGCCAATTATAAAACATAATCAACTTCGGATGTGTTCGTTTAGGATTTGGCGATGCATTTTTTTTTTTTTTTTTAGAGGAGGGAAAGTTATTTCGTTTGTTTTAAGTGTTCTTATCTTGGTAATTATGTGAAATTACGGAGCTCTCACGTAGACTCCTTGACACCAGCACCTTTCGTTCGAGTTTTTAAAAAAATCCTGCTCGGTAATATTATTCCATACGGTGTGATGGATAGATAGATAGAAACAGACTGATATGAAGAGACGTATGAAGAGACAGACAGATATGAACAGTCTGAGATCGATAGATATGAACAGTGGAATAGACGGATGAATAGATATGAATAGACTGATATGAACTGACTGAGATAGAGATGAACAGACTGATATGAACTGACTGAAATAGATTGATATTAACAGACCGAGATAGATAGATAGATAGATAGATAGATAGATGGATGGATGGATGGATGGATAGATATGAAGATGTTTTGAGTTTGACAAAAATCTGTTGATTCATCAACCTGGATGTAGAACTCATCATTTTTTCAGTCGACTGTACGTAATCTATCCAGCATTATGTGACAAGTCCTTGACTTATTGTAGTGTTCACAAGTGGAAAATCTGTAATTTTTAAAAACTCTATCGGTGGAGTCGAGGAAGTATACGTATTTGGTCGCATGCGTTCGTCTGCCAGTCCGTCCTGTCAATATCACCAAAGAAGAAAAATGGACTTTGAGAAAAAAGGATTTTGTGGAAGTGAAGCAACAGGGTGAGAAAAAAGTTGATGAAATCTGGGGCGGATCCAGGACATTTTTTGATTGAGATATATATCTGATTTCCATACATTTATGTGTACGCTCATTTCTGTCCACGCTGCAAAATTCTATGTGCCTTGATGGTACAGTGGGTGATATGCCATGAAAGAAGTTATTCAATGCACACTCACTTTCCCTAAAATGTTCAAACCACATGATATTGCCAAAATAGCATATCCATCCACACACACTCACTTAAACAGGGAGTGATGGTGCATGGATCCACCCCAAGTTTCAATTAGTCCATCATAGTCAATTGTCCATCCTAAGGAGAAAAAAAAATGAAATTCGATAATAATGAAATTCTTTCAAGGGTTGGACAATAAGCAACGATTAATTGGTTACATTTCAGGGAAGGACCACTCATGATCACTTTCCTCTGAAAATGACACTGGTGGGATTATGCGCTCTCTGGGTGCATTTTAGTTTCTGCTGCATTTTGCACCAGTTCTTTATCTAACATTATTTTAGATGGTAGCATTGTTTGCTTTTGGCCTCCTTCTGTCTCAGTAGACAATGGTGAATGAGCCAAGGATAGGAATTTGATTGAACAGCAGCATCTACTGTGACTTTGTGGCCTGATTCTTGAGCTACAAAACCTTTCTGTAGCTATTGCAAGTGTAGTTGACGCCTAGATTTGTAGGGGTTGTTACTGCCCTCTCATATCCACGTTCTCTCCACTCCTCCCACCAATCATCTCTCCTCTTCTTGCTCACCTGGATGCCTGTCATAATGATAAGCCTCTATCGGCCATGGTTTGCGGATAGAACGTCCCAGCCTACAAGGTTACTGTTATCTGCCTTATGGATACTTCCTTCCTTCTTGTCTTCTTTACACTATGTAATGGAGAACGGACGTTTTCTCGTTGTATATTTTGTATGATTACATATACTGACATTATAGACCTTTCACCAAACAGGTTATCTTTTCTCAACTAGTTTTGCTGACGGATAACCACCTCTTGGGCCTTTTAACCGATCAAAACTTCGTGTCAAATTTGTTCAATTTGTACTCCCGAAATTCTTTTAAATAAGCAAAATTTATCATCAAATTTTAAAATTTGAGTCAAACAACCGTAGCCACTAAAGCTGGCAAAAGATTCTATCTTTTTTTTTTTTATATGCGTGTGTGTGTTTGTGTGTTTTAGCACTTCAGGCCATACTTGAAATTCAGTACCCCACATATTATTTTGACGGGTTTATTAATAATGTCTAGATTCCATAGAACATATTCACTTTATTTTAGAAGTTATTCAATAGGAAAAGGCCAGTGATCTCATAAATAGAATTTGTTCTAACGATACAATTGTTTTTTTGTACATTACTCTAAATTTTGACGCTACGATTGTTCAATTATTTACAGTAATAGTGAGTTAACTTTACTTATATACCGTAAAAAGAACAGGAATAAGCTTAAGAATGTTAGGGATGCTACGTTTCTCCTCAAACTCATGACTAAGTGATTGCCAAGAAGCTGTCTTACTGACTGAGGTAAATCGGAGATTTTCATTATCATATAATAATGAAAATTAATCAGGCAGGTTTATTTAATTCTGACAAATAAATACATTGACACAAAACAAATATTTTTGTATTTGAAAAAATGTAAATGCAGTATATACATCATTTTCAGTCGGGATGGAACTTGGAATGGAGTTTGACCCTGCAGTACGCAGTCTTGTCTTATCATTACATCATGACTTGTTGTAGCCATTTCTGAAATTGTGAGTTATTTACCTCAGTAGAAAGGAACACATTGAATGACCAATCCGTGGAGTCCAGCGATGAGTAGCTCAGTAGGGACGAACATTTTGTATCTATGGTTGTACGAATGCAATACAAAGTATCGCAATATTCTGATTCTCATCAATATCATCATTAGGGGTATCCACATCTGTAGGGCTGGGATACTCGTTTCATTCACGCTTTATCTTTAGGAATCTCTCTGTTTCTATCAGACGTTTGTATTAAAATGAAGGGATAAAGATGGCAAACATGAAGGGCATAATGATACGTGGTTAATGATGCTTAAGAGTTCTGCATTTAAAGGCTTTAAGAGTCATATTTAAGCAAAGTGTTATAAAAACTTCAATACGAAGTTGAAGATTAATATTCAGTGATTTTTTCATGGAATGTCTGATAACTACAAACTGACGTCGATACCGACGGTGCAATTTATAAATTCTTGAAAACAATTTTTTAGAATAACTGAATCCATGGTATCTCTTCTAGCAAAATCCCCACTAAAACAATTGAAAGATAAGTATATGTAACAGCTGTTGGTATATGATGTTTGCTGTTGATCTGTTAAAAAGATATGTTCAGATGTTTTGCCAAGCAAACAGACTCACAGTCAAAACTTGTTTGTCAATGGTTTAAATCTATCATTTGGAACTATAAACTAGCCAATACACATGATGTCAAACTGTCATAATGGTTTTACTTATGAATCTGCGTATATTTTTCCCAAAATATTATCTCCAGACCAAACTTGAGTGGGCTTTATTTTTCTATGATACCAAGAACAACGAGAACATTCCTCAGTGAATTTAAGTGAGTAAAAATCAGCATTCCTATAGCGTGATTTGTAATCATGACCAACTGATATGCAGCTATGTCTCTCCACGATTTGAAATAACGACCAGATGAGAAGTCGTCGACTTACTAATAGAGCCAAATTGATAATTCTTGCATATCGAAGATATTCATTTTACGGAAATGCTAAGGTTTATTTCTCCTAATGAATACATTTATACAAAAGAGATATTTCTTATAATTTTCAGTTCATTTTTATATTCTATACTGAAAAGAAAAAAAATTAAGTTGATCTATTAACAATGAAAATATACGTAGGTTTACAGATTGTTAAGGTTTACTGTCAGGCTAATATTTTTTGATGGTAGGAACTTTCAGCTAGAACTGTTACCGTTATTTTTCAAGTTGGACTGACTGGCTGTATATCTATGTTTCATGCATACTGGCAGTACCAATGATAAAAAAAGGCTGAAAACATTTATCCCTTATTTTGCCAATTGAATATTTCTCTGTTTTTTACGCACCCCAATAAAATACTTTTAGTTCTGAAGGTTCAATTCGCCAGTCATGTTTATGCTAAATTGATCCCTCAGCATTCAGACTTTTTTTTTTTTAAATTCAGACTTTTTAGAGATCACTGAGACAAAAGTATTAACTTATTCATTGATTACCCCCTTTTCAAATTGTTTCATTGGCCATCCCAACATCCCCAAAAGATATTGACTGAATGGAGATTTCTTTTGATTGGCAAATCATGCTTATTTCTACTCTTTCCTCAAATCTTGATATTTTTCACTGTAAATAATTTGTTTCAACCTCCTTCATTCAATTGTTTTTCAATTTTGAACTTATTTTTTTCATTATATTGAAGCAAAACCATAACTTCGCAATAGGTGAGATTAGATAAACATTTTAGGCGGATAAAAATAAGAAATAAAAATTATAATTTACTGTACAGATACACTAACAGAGTAGCAATTGCATTTATCGATTGTTTTGAATTATCAAATAAATTATATATATATATATATATATATATATATATATATATATATATATATATATATGAATTCCAACACAATCACTAACTATTAAAAATTTTAATAAAACAATACTGTCATCTACAAATGATGCAAATAATCAAATTGTTATCTCACGTAATATATTTATTGAATCATGATATTCTCGTACAAGCAAATACATATTTAATTAACGCTCCCCTATTCAGGGTTGAGAACTCTTTGAGTGACATAACTCGTTCATTGTAAGCTTAATCAATGCTCTTCCATAGAGCACTGGTGGATGGGGAATATAAGCTAAAATAAATAAATCGCTTAAATTCGACCAGTTCTCTGGTGTAGAGGTATGATACCGGCCAACGGGTCTGAAGCAAAGGTCTCAATCCTACCGGATGGTATATGCATAGTCTATAGCGACCCTGAAGAGTTGTAATACAACAAAACAGGTGTCTGTGGATGACACAGTTTTTTTTAAATTTATTTATTTTATATTTATATTTAAATTTATACTTATATATATATATATATATATACATATATATATATATATATATATATATATATATATATATATATATATATATATATATATATATATATATATATATATATATATATATATATATATATATATATATATATATATATATATATATATATATATATATATATATATATATATATATATATATATATATATATATATATATATATATATATATATGCCAGAGTCCATTGGTTTGGTTCCTGAGTTTTGAATGCAAAGACTGCTCCTACCAGATTAAAGGCACTCGTATGTTGTCTTATATGTCGAACCAAATTTACGAAATTGTTTATCGTGCAAAGATACAGAATTTTTTCAAGGATAAAAAAAAATGCATGTTTCATTTTGATCGAAAAAATTATTAAACCAATATAGGGATTCAAAAGCAAGATTTTTTTCCGATCGTATATTTATGTAATCAAAGTGAAATCGAACTTTTGTTCAAATAAATACAAGGTTTTGATTTTTTTCTTACAAAAATAAATACGCAATTTTGATGGAAACTTTATTCAATCGAAAGAGATACAAAACAATCGCTCTTCACGATCAAAAAATCATGTAATCGAAGGGAAATTAAACATTTATTTTACAAAAAATAAATAAATTTCGCTGAATAGACAATTTTGCGTATATGACGTAACATACCCATTCAGACACATGCATATACAGATATATATATATATATATATATATATATATATATATATATATATATATATATATATATATATATATGCATATAGATTGATAGAATTAAACTTAGCGAAAGCTGCATTTATCAAAACAATTCCAATCAACTTATTCAGCCATGTTAGATAATGACAAACACAATCACTAGTTGTTATACATTTTCATATAAAATACAACACATCATAAACAAATGATGGAAAGATTGAATTGTTAATTATACTTGATATCTTGCAAAATTACCATGTTAGAAAACAAATTCAAAATGTTCATGACAACTGTCTACCTTCATCGCAAGTTATCAGTTGCTTATTACCGCAACTTTTGCACGGACCAATTTACTTCCAACCATGTGTAAATAACATCGATAGTATAATAAAAGATAAGCCTTGGTGGAATTCGAACCTACGTCCCAAACGGTAAGCACCGTTTATCCTGTCCATGAAAATCAACTGATATATTGAAAATGAAGGTAAAAGGAGTCGTAAAAATGTATATTGTTGATTTATGATGCTTCATTTGATAAAAAATGAATTAAATTGTAAATGTGCATGTAGAAAAAAATCGTAAAGATACGAACCAACCATACGGAGCCAGGACAAGATTAATTGGTAGCTTCTTGCAGATCCAATTTGCTGAAATAAAGAAAAAGTAAGTAAATGTTATACTGGTCATTAACTACAAGGAGGAAAAATGCCGCCAAATTAACTTTATATCAAGCAGGCTGCCGGAAGATAAATGACAAATATGAAGCGTTGCGGGAAGATCAAAGAAAACATCAATGTGATTTAGTAGATAAAAACGCAGTTTTTTTCGGCCATTAGAAATTCTGGTGCTTCTAATGAAATGTCATCAAGACAAGACAAAGTCAGGTGCTTTTATCAATGCGTAAAAAAGGGTTAAAATAATATAATGATTTAACCTCTGAATTAAGCGGGTATATAAGTGATCAAACAGGATGAAGATTACAAAGAGAAGAAACTGGTCTCAAATCAAGGATCATCATCATCATTAGTTGTTCAACACCCCTATCGTAAGATTTGCCAGACTTCTTGATCATGGAAATTGTTGAGCCAATACTTCTTAAACTTGACTATTTTGTCAAGCCATCTCATTTTCCGATGGTCAGAATTTTGCATAATTTCCCTTAAGACCAGACAGCTACATCTACCTGGGGAAACGGATCTCCATGAAATCCTCAAAGAAAAAGGAAGCGTACGAAAAGTCACCTAAGGTTGGGACGCTTTTGACTGAGCAAGCGCAACCTTCAAGACCGAGAATATCTAGAAAGAAATGGAAAGAAAGGTCAACAATAAATGCATACTCCCAATAGTCACTAGAAAATGCTGTTCTTTTGTGAAAATTCAAGTACGTCCAGTCTGAAATTTCATGGAAGCTTGTCTGGTTAGTCACTGAGTGAAACCAGTCACATGTCCAGTGGCTATTCATAGCATGATATTTTGGAGGTAACCAATTAGAAAATTGGAAAAAAAGAGTGATCAATGAAGATTAATAAATTACACCTCTTGTAGGTAGTGGTTACCAAAAACTTCTGAAATTTAGAACATAAAACAAAAATCAAGCTTGAATGCTGCAGGACACATAATAAGAGATCAATTTAGCATAATTTTACCGAGCAAATTGAAAGTCAAACTGGAATTCTTTTCAGGGGGATGTTCTAAGAACAAAAGAATGTTTTTTCCAAAGACAACATTGAGTGAAATTTTCAATTTTTAGTTCTGTAGCTCTATTTGTGTAGTCTGTACGCGTGATACATGCATTAATAACCAACAAACCAACCACACAGCTAGAAAAAACTTGTGTTGTCAGTTTTGATGACAGCTCTGCGGTCCCTTGTGATATGAGAAAAGATAAAACTAGTTGGGTGCTTTTCCCTGCATGAGGATTTTCATAGAACCCCTAACAAACTCTTATGGAAGTCTAGTGTTCCGGAGAACTCCAAAAGAGACTGGGTTTTACTAATCTTTCCACAAACTTTTGGTGATGTTTTAATATTCAAAAAACGATCATATTCTAAAGTACGGCTGTACAGCCCAGCCCGGTTGTTAGTGTTTGTTTGACAATAAACTGTCACAGAAACAGTACATATCCCCTTCCTCTCTCTCTCTCTCTCTCTCCCTCAGTCTCTCTGTCTCTGTCTGTCTGTCTGTCTGTCTGTGTCTCTCTCTGTCTCTCTGTCTCTCTGAATCAAATATGCTGTACCTGCCCTCATGAACCTCGGCCTAACACATAATCATCACTGTTTTGGGGTTCTTAGGACGCTCCAAAATTTCCCCCAATAAATGAAGGTTAATTGCTTCTTCACTTTACGCCTTTCAAAACTTCATATTCCAGTCCAACTTGGACTCAACCTACACGTAATGGGAAATATGTCTGTAACTGTTTAAAGAATTTTAAAACTTGTTTTAGACGTCTATTATTTCACTAGCTGTAAAAACGTGAAAAATTCACAGTCTATATTTGTTAAACTCGATAGTAAATGTCACTTAAATACTTAACATTTTCCCACCCAGTGTTGAGAAATATAGTCTGTTTTTTGTACATAAAACTGTCTTTAAAATAGCTAAAATGATCTACTTTTTTCTTTAAGAGCCAATTTATTGAAGAAAATAAATATATGCTAAGGCCACTGAGCAAACTATTGATACAAATTGTAAATTTACTTATCAGATTTAATCAACTACCTTATATCTTTATAAGCAAAACTGAAAAAAAATTGGTGAGATCTAGTAGGACAATGTTAATTTGGCAATTTCGGCGATATACTTTCCCTCTTAATTTTTCTCTTGCTTTGCAAGTAGCAAACATTTCCCTCTCATTTAATAAAGTCCCTTACCAACAAAACATCATTCTATCAGATAATGATGGTTATGCAATTTGATTATTGTGATTATAATGATTATGATTGTCACTGGTGTTGTGTTTGAGCGCCCTCTTCTGATGATTCAACCTTGCTAACCTTCACGATCACTTCATGAAGACTTTTTCTTGCTCACCAGTCCTCTGCAATCTGTTACATATTCTCAAGGTGTTTACGTTGCTAACTTGGAACGTTTTGAATTAGTAATGATAACTTTATGTTCTCTTGGAGCTGCGTTCCCCGAGCAACAACCAATCCAGTTGTTGAAAACGACTGTGGGAGTGGTTCGGGGTTCTCCTGGGTCATTTTGCAGTCTTATTGAAGAAGAGCAACCTTCTTTTGTTTGCTGGTATTTCTTCTCAAAATCATCATCGTTATCATTATTAGTCTTTTCGCGCCCGTCATGGGGTGCTCCAAACCTCTTTATTACTCTGCTGCAGTGCCAATATCTCTTGTATCTGACTTACTCATCACACGACTTATTTTCTGCTAGTTACAATTCTGCATATTTTTTCGGAGTTGTAATGTCCAGTAGTTGTCTGGAATTCTTACAGCCCAGCCAGCCAATTACCATTTTAGTTTTCTTGTGGATTCTATGATACCTTTCACTCCTATTTTTTTCATAAAATACTGTGATGTCTTATGGTCTCTCTCAGTAATGTTGATCATGATTCTCTCTTTGTACGTTTCATGGTTCTTGGTTTGAGAGTTAATAGTATGATCACATTCAATTGTTGCTGTACTCCTTTTTCAAAACTAATGAGATCTTTTTCTTCTTGAATGTTGAGCTTGCATTGTCAAATACTGACCAGCTTAGAGTAATTTTCCGTTTGATTTTTTTCTTTTATGAATTTCATAGAAATTCTTTGTAGATATACTGGTTTACATTCTCTAGCGCTGCGTTTGCAATTAGATTGTTGTTTCCTCATCCTTTACATATGTTGCGCATGACACCAGTTTTACTTTCTTGCTTTGGAGGACCTGCCCCAAATCCAGATAATGTTTCCCAATATAGTGCTTAACAACGTCCATCATGCTTCTCTTACAGTTTTTGAGATAGAAAACCCCTCTGTTTTCTAGTTGAAAGTTCTGTTTCTAATTCTAATTGGGTGAAGTGACCAATATTCTTATCTTCGATGCAGATGTTCTCTTCTCAGTGTTCAGATCTGCCCCATGTCCCACAGTTTTATTGTAATCCTGATTTTCCCGATAATCCGTTTATGAAACTACATTCCTAATTCTGAAATGTAACTCCACCTGTCTTGTTCTTGAATTCAATTACCTTTTGAAACCATATATTGCAACGTATTTCCAGTGGAGCTTTCCAGTGAATGGTTTTAAAAGGGTATCCTCGTTGTATTTTGAATTGAAACAAGAACCATAAACTCAATAATGCATCCACCATGTTCAGGTACACATTACAAAGAGATTCTAATAAAAGTAGCAGTAATAGCGTTATTACGTGTGGTACTCGTAATAGGTGAGAAAGGATAATGACAATAGCTCTCAAAAAAAAAAGGTTTTAAAAAACAATTAGTGAGTTTAATAAGTGTACAATATTTGTGAACAGCTTGCTTTTGGATCTTGTATCGCGTTTTTCTCTGATACATTGGCTTTGAATGAGTATCTATTACATTTTTAGCAATAAAGCTAGCTGGAAATATAAAAGTTAAGCCGAATCTAGCCATTTTGATGGTTTAAGTATTATTGACAAACGATGTGCGGTAACCACGTAAAAACACACACTTCTAATACGTCATTTATGGGTTAAAAGAGATTTTCTTTTAATGACGTAACATATTTCCTCTTTCCTCGGTCTGCGTTCCACATAAACGTAACCAATCGACCAAAAAACGTGTAATAAAGATCTGTGGACACATATAAGAAAATATCTAAAAATTTAAAAGAAAAAAAGGAGAATAATTTTAATCAAAAGTTTCTATCTTGAAACTGACATTCCGTTTTCCTTGTATAAATTTAAGAGTTAACCTCATCTATAAATACCAAAATACTCTGATATTTGAATAATTCTAAAGTCAAAGATTTCTCTATGCGTCGATGAAATGTTTGCTACAAAGAAAAGATGCCGAGGTGTTGATGTGTGGTAATTAAATTAGACTGAAGAGCTTTCGGAGCGACAAAGAAAAAGTAAGTCTGTTTAATCGAACGGAGTGAAAAAAAAATATCAGCAAATTTCAAGTTCATTAATTAATCTTATTTATTTAGCTATCGATTTAGTCCGGTTGGCTAATTTAATTAGAACCACAAGGAATTTCAACAAGGTGTTAAAATAATATCTATCTCTCAGAGCTTGTGTACACATACACATTTTATTAATCATATAAATATCTGCATACACATAAACATATATATATATATATATATATATATATATATATATATATATATATATATATATATATATGAATGATCAAATCACGTTGAATAAACCAGTTGAGCGATGTCGAGCCTGTCATTACCCAGATGGGTGACTGTCTGGGAATACCAGGTGCTGCGAGTAGCAAAAATATTGTTCTGTGACTCATCCTATGCTCAACCGCTGATTGAGAGAGCATCTTGCCAAGCAGAGACTGGACAGTGCAGCCAATCGTTTTCTTGATCACTGGCTGCTCCATGGGGCACGTAACAGAGGGTCCTCTCCGAGGAGCCCCAAAACTCGTATCGAGTTTCAGCGATGATCATTATAATCATCATCTATACACAGCTATATTGTGCCGAAATATGGACTACCTTAAATGAAAATCTAGCGTGCATTTTCACTATTCAATCTGTCTAAAGATTGTTGAATGCCATAGAACAACTCAATCTATGCTTTGCGTATGAGCAACGAATTCTCGTGATACAAGTGCGATGTGATTACTTTCACATACACAGCATACATTTAAAGAAGTCGACTGCAAAACGTAACGAACAAGAAAATAATTCATAACGTCATGCGAAGATGTTCTTTTTTTTTTCCAGCTCCTCAAAATCCAGGTTCGACTCACTGTGACTTCCGTGTTTTCCCAAAGAGATTTCGTACCGTGGATGAGATTGTGGAGAACCTTGGTGAAGTGGCCGATGACCAACCCAATAGAGGGATTCGTGGACTCGAATGAAATGTAGCTGGAGCATTGGGATGTATGAAGTCCCAAATGAAATCTTCCAAAGGAACTAAGGCACCATTGTCTCAAGTAATACAGCAGCATTACTATTATCATCAATTTCACACCAGTTGCCAGGTGGTAACCGCTGGAGGTTGAGTGACAGCAAGTCTCCTCAAATCTCCAGTCCTCCTCTCCTCGTACTCATAGGTAGCAGTAATTATGCGATTTTCAGTTTCACACCGGTTGCCCGGCGGTTATCGCTGAAGGCTGAGTGACAATAAGTCTCCTCAGGTCTTCAGCTAATGTCTCCTCTCTCTTTCACCTATCATGTCAGGGCTACAATTCGTTGCAGTCCTTATATCTCTAGCACCTTCCTCACTATCCGTGCAGTTCCCGGTAGTGCTGTGGTCTGTACGGTCTCAATCCTTCCCCTAATCCCGATCTCCTCCAGTCTCTCCCTCAGCGTTTTGGGGACATTTATTATTATCAAACTCCAAGAGAGTTGACTTCATTTTTGCAATTAATCAGATGTAGAATTTAGGATTTCTGAATTTAGTACATGAATAAAGGAGAATGAAAATGAAAAGGTGATTCTGCGAAGTCATGTGTTGACTTGCGTTTCTGAATACTCAATATTTTTCGTAAACATTAAATATTTAGTTCGGAATTCTTTCTAGTACATACATTTCATTTATTTTTCTTTACGCTGAAAATCACCTTGTTACTAAGGACATCATTAAAACAAAATATTATGATTATAAAACCATTCAAAAATATTAAAACATGAGTATTTTGAAATGTAAATAGGTCTGTGTCCGTAATTTTGAGTCAATCCTCCGACTGTATTATTCGTAATTACAAATAGATAACAATTTTCTGTAGTGTTCCTATGGTGCAGTGGTCAAAGGTGTTCTTCCAGACCTTAATAGATTTAGAGATGGAAACAAACCACTTAACTTTTTTCTTCGAAGTCAGTAATGGATGAACCATTAGGCTGAGTAAGATGTTCCTTGCTTTCGATGTAAGTTGCAGATATGTTTATTTCTCTCTTGTGTGAAACTCTTACTATTGAGTTTTGACTTTATTTTTGTATTAAAACGAGTGATTAACCTGACCAAAAGAAAAGGGAGTGACGTCATGCATGAATAACAGTGAGGTAGAGACATACGCCCAAAACTGATGACGAATTCACTTTCATTTCTAGAGCTGAACTCAGGTTGACTTGTTTTGCTAAAGTTATTATTTATGACAAATGATCAATAACGCACTTTTAAATAGAAAGGAAGGCAAGACTGTTTTGAATTTTTAAAATATGACATCGTGAATATAATAAAAACAAAACTACAAAAAATCAATTCGTTGTTTATCTTCTTCAGTCAAAATTCAAATGTAAAAGAAATTTGAAAACGTTAATGGTGCATTGTACAAAGAGAAACGAAATAGAATTTAATTCATTTTATTTTGTTTCATTATATTGATTATATCATATTTTTAAAAAATTCAAAACAGTCTAGTATTTTTTCTCTTTTCTGAATAATAATAATAATAATAATAATAATAATAATAATAATAATAATAATAATAATAATAATAATAATGATAATGATAATAATAATAATACAACAAAAACAACAACGGCAACAATGATGATAATAATTCTGATAGTCTCGCCATAACTCCATGGTATTTTTTAATGGTTAGTTGTTTACGTGAATTTACTTATCACGAAAAATTATTTCATGCACAATAATACTTATTAGATAAATATGTGAATTACTATAATTTTTGAAAAATTATGGAAGAGGACCACTTATTCGATCTTAAGTGTCAAAACATAGGGTACATATAGATATATAGCAGAAGGGGGAAGATAGTGTTGTTTTACCACGATTAGGGGTCGAAATGGAGAGGGATTCATTCCCCTTTTAGGTGTCAAAATGAAACAGATTTTTTTCCAACTTTTAGAGATCAAAATTATCTGGAATCTTTTTTTTTCTCACTCTTAGTTCCTAAAATGGAAAATGGGTCTAAATTTTAGGGTTAAAATGGGGGATATTTTGATTCTATCAGTAGTCAAAGCAGAAGGATGGTTTTATTTCCCATTTTTAGATGTCAAGATAAACTTGGATTTTTTCCCATTACAAAGGATCAACATGAGGGTTCAACACGACTGGGTAATTGTTTTTACTATTAGGAATCAGAAAGGAAGAAAAATGTTTCCCTCTATTAAGGGTCAAAATGCAAAGGGGGTTGTTTATCTTTTTTTAGGGTCAGCTGGTGGATGTCCCTCTTCTATGGATAAAAACAGAGATTATTTAACATCCTCAAACAGGTGAATTAGAAGGGGGTTTTAATTTCACTTTTAGGTGCAAAAATGGGAAGGGGGATTTTTTAAACTTTTAATGATGACCACATTGGAAGTGAATTTTTCCCGATTTGAGTGATCAAAACAGAGGGAGAATTTTTTCCCTATAGCATTTCTATGGGGGGTTTAACTTGGGGAGCGATATTCTTTCTACTTTTAGGGGTCAAAATTGATAGAGGATTTCTCCTACTTTTAAGTGTCGAAATGGAAGGAAAAATTTACTTCCAAGTCTTAGTTGTCAGTATAGATGTGAAATATGTTTCCACTCTTGAGTGTCAAAATAAAGGGATTTATTTTCCCACCTTCTGGGCTCAAAACCAAAGAAAAACTTCTTCCAGCTTTTTGGTTCTCAATGGAGTTGTTATTTCTTTTTTTTTTACTCTACAGGATCGAAATTACAGGGAATTTTTCAAAACTTAAATGTGTTAAAATGGAGGGGGGTTTCCTCCATATTTTAGTATCGAAATTGAAGGGGTATACTTTTCCTTTATCTTTAGGGGTCAAAATAAAAGGATATCACATAGCTATTATCTCAGCAATATGTGAACTAGACAAGTATGTGGTGTCACTCACTTTTCATCCATATGCTGGAAGTGGGAAAGCTTTTCAAAGGACATCAGTGTGTAGTAATCACAAGCATTTATCCATTCACTTTGCGATGTATATAAGTTAGACAAACAGCTGAAAGTGGTATCACTCTTTTCCCCCATCATTTTATATACAGTTTGGGGTGGATTCAAGACTTCCCCTAAGATATTTAGGTAAATATAACACCAAATACTATTTACTTACTTTCTGATACGCGAAATAGACAAGCATCCAGAGTTGCGTCATTCTCTCTGCCCTGTGCTATCTTTTTTCCATAGCTTGAGGGAGGTGTGATTGATTCAAGCTTTTTTCAAGGACATAAGAGTGGAAAGAACACATTTTGACCCTGTTGTGGTTTGAAACTGGTTCGACGAGTCTATTCTCTTTCCTGTTATCCGCTCAGTCATCTGCATCACGATTATCCCTCAATCATTGTTTTTAATTTTTTACTGAATGAAGAAAGCAAGAAAGTAAGCCTTTATATGAACTTCAGTGAAACTAATGTCATGAGGAACAATCAAGAATAGAACAAAGACACAAAGATCATAATAGAATATTGTAAAAGTAAACAACTACATCTGTCTAGGACAACAAATTTCCATGAAATACTTAGAAGAAAAAATTATACGTATAATCACTCTAGCTTGGTAAGCTTTTGGTAAAGCCAGCTTAGTATTCAAGTACAAAAAAATTCTGTTATTCCAAAGGGGGTTGTACAACCAATGCATAGTCACATATGGAGCTGGAACATGAAACCTTACGAAAAGATTGACCCCTAATCAGAGATTCATGTAACCTGCACAAGAGAGAATCATGTGCAACATCACATGATCACAAAACAGCACAGTATGTTAGAAGTAAAACAGGTGTTAGATATAATAAAAACCAATAAAAACTTAAATGGCAAAGAGCCAGCCATGCTACAAGAATTCAAGGCAACTGTGATCATCCCAACTCATAACGTGAATACCAAGAAATCATCTGCGAGAATGCCACCGGCAAAATATGGGATAACCT
This sequence comes from Thysanoteuthis rhombus, assembly GCA_963457665.1. Taxonomy (NCBI): domain Eukaryota; kingdom Metazoa; phylum Mollusca; class Cephalopoda; order Oegopsida; family Thysanoteuthidae; genus Thysanoteuthis; species Thysanoteuthis major. The sequence goes on along the minus strand of OY735238.1, from coordinate 4,487,426 downwards.
GACGAACTAGACAAGTTCAGCTCTGCAACACGATAGAGAAGTCTAGCAAATCATGAGGTTGGTGTATGTTTCAATATCATATGCTAAAAGACTGAGGGTGATGATGATTGTTTTTTATTGTTTGAGCAACAAGTGGGCCCCAGCTTCAATTTTATTGGCTTGATAAGGATCACGTACGCTCCTTCTGGCCATTTCACTCTTAAAGTGTCTTTAATTATAAATTGACCGTAAATCGTTAATGACTGCGGGCAGTTTAGTTAATTTAAGACATCACCCCAATTAAATTTTTGCAGAGATTTCCAAAAAAGTAGAATATCTATTTTTAAATATCTAAACAAAATGAAATGAGGAAAAATGATTGCAGTTAACAATGTATGCCTCAAAAATTAAGAAAATCTTGAAGGATATAATTCTAAAAATCATAAACAAATTCCAGAGAAAATGAGACTAATTGCCGGTATTTTCTTGTTATTTAAAAGAGTATTGAAAAGCCGTTAGCACAAGTTCGATAATGTTTTCATTCGTTTTAGGGAAAAAAAATATCATTGGGGTTTGGTGAAATTAGCAAATATTTTCACAATCCATTCACTCAGTTATAGGAAACCCGCTGTTAAAAAGCAACACGTCTTCTCAATTTTGAAGACACAATTCCTTCGGGCAATTTCATTACGATTTCTTGTTCTTTATGAATACCAAAATCACTGTATATAGGGCAGAGCCCGTTCCAAAGGTATATGTTTGGAAGAAGCCAGACCTGAGGGTGTGCGGAGCAGTCTGCTAGAATTGGTATGTAAAAAAAAGGGGGGGGGGACGAAACTTCAAATTATTTCGATTGTCAATTTAGATATTTCTGATCTATAATCAGAGATTTTTTAATCTAAATTGTTAGATTTTCCTGGAGCTGCGGATCAAAAAAACCTCACACTACACATTGCCCTTCCTTGTGTGCTGACTAATATATCTCGCAGAAATCACTTTCAAACGATTTGACAGTTGTCGAGTAATGACGTTTTATTAGATTTCTTGAGAATCGTCGATCAAAACAACTTCAAACCCAACACTACAAAGCATTCTATTTGAATAATATATATGGCGGAAATCAACGTGTACAATTGCCAGTTGTCAACATATCTTGGTGCATTAATTCCAAACTCATAGAAATTCAATCAGTCATAGTTGAATATCTATCCGTAGATTTACATCAATGATTTTAATGAATGTCACAAGAAATCAAAAGCAGTCAAAATAGTGAACATAACTTTCTCCAGTTTTTAAATGAACCTAGCTGACTGGTTTACTAAGTATACTACACACGTACTGAGCACACCAATGGAGCTACAGCACTAAACAGTAAGACATATACACTTTATCATGTATAGAAAAAATGCATATGGTGTTTATAAAGCTAGATTGTCTCCGGCAAAGTTTGCACTTGTTTTTTTAGAGATTAGGACGAGTGTCATATCTATTGATCACCCTTTTTTCATAAATTACCGCTGCTGCCAAAAGACATTCTCTACGTGACAGTTTAGGCTAGCTTTGGGTATTGGATTGCATTCTAATTTCATATACTTTTCGACCAGCAGCGACTGGTAGGTTTTCACTTGAGATCAAGTGACAGGAAATTCTCTCAATTCTCAAGAATTTTTTTTGTAGTCTAGCAGCCTTCAGTAGTGCCATCGCCTTTACAGATTCAGTTCTTCCCCGTATTTTTAGCTCTTCCAACCTTCTTGGTAGTTTCTTGGGTACGTTCTCGAGAGTAAACCACAATAAGCGGCACTAATAATGACTATAAATCATAGAAAATTCAGTAAAAACTCTAAACAGTATTCAGCGAGTGCACGCCTCAACCAATGGGGGAATAATTTCTGATGGACCCTTTCCGAAATCCAATCACATCTCCTTTGGAACCTACATCTAAATTTCATAGAAATTTGTCAAGACGCACATAATCTTTGGCAGTATCATTTTTACCTTTTTTCTCATTTTCTCCTACTTGTCAGCTCAACCTTACGCTTTTACAATTTTTTATAGAAATATATCAACATATAACTTCGATGGAGAGCTGTAATCATGCATACATCCATCCGTAAATTCACTTTTACTTTATTGGCTTATCTTTTTTAATCTTTCACAAAATTTTATTTGAATTCATTGAGAACTTCAGGAAATATTGTGTCAACGGTTATGAGCATAAATGTATAAAAAAATAAATACGAAGAATATCGCTCGACAAATGGATCCTCATCTAAATATAACCAGTTCTTCTTTTACCTTATTGTACATCCATTCACACAATACTTTTACAGATATCGTGTCGACGGACTGAAAGAAAGACGATGATGGAAACTACATAACCTCTTCCAACTCCGCTGGCAGAGGTAAAAATTGTCACTCGAAAAGATCAAAAATGGAAAAAAAAAGCGATATTACGAAGGAAATTAGGGGAAAAAAAGAATATAAGAATGGAACGTTGAACCGACAAGCAGAAGGGAAAAAATGAAGAATTTGATTAAAACCAAAGAAATTCCAGAACGAACGGAATCGTAAGAACAGAATGGTAGTTACAGAAAAATCGAGAGAAAAAAAAAGGAAGCGTAAGAGGTCTGGTTAGTCTCACAATAGAGACCATCAAATGACCAATGTTTCCTGACAGCAAACCGTGTTGGGTGTTACCAATCAAAAACATTGAATAAAGGGGATGAATAAATAACTTAATTTTCTCGCCTGTGGTCGGTTGACTGAAAAGGTTGAATTTTTAAAAAACAAGCTGGTACGAACTAAAAACAACTAATTTAGCATAAACTTACAGTGTAAATTGAACCCCCATTAGTAGACCTATTTAAGGTGGTTAAAAATAACTGTACATGATTAAACGTAAATTGTGAGAATCCTAGCCCTGTACTTCAATTGGTCGTGGCCTGTTGGCGTTAAACATGTATACATACATAACTAGCCAGCAAGGACCACATGAAAACTAAAGAAACTTATTCTGGCAGTTATGGTTGACAATTTTCTATTGAATGAAGGAGGAAAGATGTGGTTGTAAAGACATGAACGGTTGCTGTAAAAAATGAAAGAGAGACAGGTCTGGTTAGTCACTCAATATAAACCGTCATGCAACCGACGTCACTTTGCAGCATATCATGTTAGGGATAATCAATTAGAAACATGGGAAAAGAGGAATCATCAATGAATTATTCACTTCTCTCGTCGTTTGGTCAGCAGTGATCACTAAAATGTCAGAATTTTCGACAAAAAAAGGCAAGCGGACAGAAAGTAAGGCATCAATTTTTCATAACCTTTCAATCAAAATTGAGCCCTACTTTGAAAACGTAATTGGCAGGTTGAAAAGAAGTTTACATTTGAACTTTCAGACCTCCAGCTCAATTAGCACATCCTGCATGTAGGATATATATATATATATATATATATATATATATATATATATATATATATATATATATAGCTACACAGCAGTCAGATAGCCAGACAGTCTTGAGAACTGAAGAAACCTATGTTGACATGTTTAGTTGACAGTTTCTGAAAAAAATCATGGCCGTTCTGTGGAAAGAAGCATCCCTGCGGTAATTCAGTTGAAGAATTACAAAAGAATCCGGAGAAATATTTGGCAGTATCTGCCAGAGGCCAAACTCCTACCAGTTAACAGGTTTGTCCAACAATGAATTGTGAATATTTTTCCTTCTCTTGTATCTCAGACATTTTCTTTCCTTTTTTTTTTTCATCTATCAGGAACACGAAAGTTACATAATTCGGGTCTTTCTGCTGCTTCTTCTTCAATTAATTCTTTTGGCATATCATTCTCGATATTGGTGGGTCACAAAATAGGCGCTACGACCCACATGCGATACTGGAAGGCTTAACGTGGGCACTGTAAGATAAAGTGGGTTTTAGGGGGTGGGGGTGGAAAGGTGCGATGAGTGGGACAAGAGACGAGGAATATAACTTGATCCCCCTACGTAGAAATTAATGTCCAGAAAGCTGATTTCCATGTACAGATGTTTGAAGTTCAAATATTAGTTTAATCAAATCAGACCTAACTTTCACATTTATTAGATCTTTTATATATTTTGGTACAATTAGATATCGTCAAATTGATCCGTCATCATAGTTTTTGACATTCTTTTGAGTGAGCTTGATAGGAGGATGGTTATGTATCTATCAAAAGTATTGTTAGTAACAATGGAGCCACAGTACTCTCTATTACGTCTAGAAAAATGCATGTGTTTTCCAAGATTAGATCCCCAAACAGGTTTGATTAGGGGATCGATTTGCCAGGTAATTTTATGCTAAATGATCCCTTAGTTGTGTCCAGTGGCGTTTGCGTTTGCTTCTTTGAAATTCAAACATTTTTTGTGATCGTTGCCCCCGAAGGCTAGAGGTTGGCTCATTCATTAGTCATTTATTTTTTCCGTTATTTTTTCTATTGATCAACACAACCCAGGACGTCATGATGCCAACAAAAGTTAGTCAAATATCATTTTCTATAGAGTGACTAGCCAGACCTGTCCTTTCTTTCATTTACCTCTTCTCATTCATTTCTCTATTTCTTTCTTTTTTTTCCTTGTTTCTTTCCCTCTGTCTTGCTTTTTCATTCATCGTTCACTGTATCATTTCCTTCTTCTACCGTATACTTCTCTCTTTCATCATCGTCTCTTTCGTACTTCTTCAGATATCATTCTTTATTTTTGTTTAATCCTTATTTTTCCTTCTTTGGATTTGTCTCTGTCTTTTTGCTGGATGTCAAACACAAAAAAACTCGGAAGCTAATTCATTAATCATCCTTCTTTTTTTTTCCAATTTGATCAACGAGTATGCATGTTAAATTCGATTTGACTGCACCCATGTTCAAATACTTTTCAACGAGTGACAGAAACACAGACACCTGTCACCCATATATATAATCTCATTCTGGTGTTGCTTGAGTATCCAGATTGATGCAGATATGGTGCCATAGCCAATGGAGCTTTACCCCCAAGGGACCTGATACTGGTTTATGAAGCCATGTCATTAGTGCACAGTCATGTGACAATAGTCGCGAAGACTTTTTGTGAAATTCCGATCCGCATGTTTGTGTATCTTCCACATTAAACCGACCTTGTGTCACATACTGTTCTCGTAGGGTCTTCAGGTTCATCAACTGCGTACCGAAGGAAGATCATTACAAATAAGACCACTTTAAAAAAAAAATTCTTTTATTGTTCTTAATCCTACTGAGGGCTTTATTTTAAGTATTTATTGACAACAAGTTGAGACTTTTTTTCTACTCTCTTTCAGATGTTTTTTTTGTGGAAGACACTGGTGATGTCATAAATAGATTTCATTCTGACTATATTTATTCCTTGATGGAATCATTTTACACGATTTTGTTGCTGCAGTTTTTCAATTACTGACTGTGATTGTAGAAACTTGAAACTTTGCATGCACACTCTAAGTGATTATTAACGGAAAGGATCGTTTAGATTTTTGCAAAATCTCCCCTAGAATAGGTTTTATACGATGTCATATATGCAATGTGAGTTTTTGATAAATCAGTCTCTAGTTGGCACCTGCTTGTTTTTTGAAAATCCAGACCTTTTTTAGTGATCACAGTTGATCAAAAGGCGAGAGGAGTTACTTAATGATGGATCGATTTCAACAAATCAAAGTGTTTATATATATATATATATATATATATATATATATATATATATATATATATATATATATATATGTATATATATATATATATATATATATATATATATATATATATATATATATATATATATATATATATATATATATATATATATATATATATATATATGAGAGAGAGAGAGACAGTGAGAGAAAAGTAAACTTTACAGCTTTATGCACTGAATATATACCAACTATTTTGTTTCAATTATGTCTGTTTATCGAACTATTTCCAAACATCTGTTAATATAATTCATGCAACTTCCCTTTGAGTATTTTTTTCAACAAAATCAGATATTTTGATACAATGTTTCGATTGCTTTTGTTGAGATTTTCCATTTTTTACGATGATTGAAAAACAAAACCTGGCTTCCCAGTAATGTTGATCAAACAGCACCAGCCTTTAAGCTATGATCATATCGCTTAATTTTATTTCTAGGGCTGTGTTATAATGCATGTACTTCATCTTTCTCTATGGGGTAATATTACAACTAGACATCAGGTAGTGTTTAATTTGATATGTTTTCTAATTGAATTAATATCATTTTCCTCGATTTTGACCAATAAAAGTGAAAAAAAATCCCCAAACAAAGAAAGAAAAAGGAAGTAACTCCTTCCCCTCTACATTTACCGTAAATTTAGTCTCGTAAAAATGGGAAATAATTATTTTCCTTTTAGACCCCTGAAAGCTATAAACAAAAGTTCCCTTTGTGTGATCGACAATGTATTTCGGGTTAACATCAAGACATACTAATGAAAACATTATTATTCATGCTATGCATGAGCAACTAATAAATATAACCGCATGAGATAACTTAAAATGTCTCTGCTCCTTCCTTGATAAAGAACGCATTTTCATATCTATGCATTGATTAGAGAGAAAAGAATGAAGAGTAACCTTTATTTTGTCAATTTTTTATCTCCAAAGATTGAGTTTAAAAAAAAGAGAATAAAAGTATTATTTTGCAGCAAAAAGTATTTTCCTTGGATGAAAATCATATAGATAGACCCCAAACCCTAATTTGAAACCTCTGAAAAACATATACAGGGATCTTTCAAAGAGTAATTTGTTAAAAACACTTCCCAGTGATCAAAATCCATGCCCTAGAGAGTTTCATGAATTTATATCAAGATGTTCTTTTATTTTATTTTTATAATTTTTTTTTAATGGTTGGCTACTATAGACTGACAGGCGGACTTTTGACAAATTATAACTGGATGTACAGTATATTGATGTTATTTCATACTGTACATCATTAATTATTCTGAAACAAAGTGTTTATTTACAGACGCTAACCAAATTATTTGCTGATGAGGGTTCAATATGTATTTCAAAAGACGTGACTCTTTGTTTATTCCATTCTTACTGAGTGTTTATCCAAGTGATTATACAGTTTGTTATGTCAGTTTTCATCCAATCAACACAATATCATATTCATGTATACTAGTTATTCAGAAAAAAATCTTTGATTTAATTTTCCATCAGCTTATTCAACCGAAACATTTTTCCAAGATTATTAACCTTAGACTGAAATAACCACGTCTTATAACAGATCACTTCCATGTGTAGTTTAATTCCTTTTAACAAAAATTGCCTTGCATATACAGTTAAGACGGAACAAAATAGCATTTAGCAGTTACTAATACCTATATGGAATTATCCATCAATATACTTGAACATTTATTTGGTTTTACATGTTCATTCTCCCCCTTTGTGAAACTATCAGTGAGACAAATGGACCAGAGCCGAGTGTTTTCCTTATTTTATAACCGTATCCAATTTAATGACAAGGACCAAATCCATCTCTTTTTGTTACTTAACTCTCCTGAACTTATCAATATTAAACTATTTGATTTAATATAAACTACTCATATCTTTTTTTTATATATTTTCGTTAATATATTCTTTAATTTTTGTTACTTTTCCACTGTGGTTTATCCTGTTAGTTCTAAAGGGATCAGAATGTCTGGTTGAGGCTTTATTATATTATCTTCGTGAGTGATCTCCTAATAAAGAGTACTAGAATCGTAAGTTGAGATTGATTTTGTTTTATAGTAGGTATTTACAATATCCATTTTTTCTTTAGCGATCAGTGAATTACTCAAAAACTAGAAGAGATTTTGATTATTCGAGAATTCACTCTTGATGCGGAATGTATCCATTTTATTGTATATTAATATGAAAATATTAAAAAGATCTTTGCTAAGAGGTTTTGTGCTTCAAACTCTGGAGGGTATTCGGAATCGAGCACAAATTGGGCTTTTTGTGCCTTTTGGTTGTCTAGCAAATAATTGGTGATTTTTGTAAATTTTCATCCGTCTTAAATCCCGATTTCTCGAATAATACAATGTTATTGTAAATAATATTATCAGGTTCACAGTGGAAAAATAATATGTGTATGATGTTCCTATTTACATTTACTTTTATCATACAATATCCTTTAAATATGATATTTTTCACATATAAAAGCTATAGTATTTAAGGTTTATCAATTAGGACGGTAACAAATTCTTTTTGAAGTACAAAAAAATCTAATGCTTAACGATTTAAAGCCATAAATGCAAATTAATCTATTTAATTATAAGATTGGATGGTTGTATATCTGTTTTGTCTGATTTCTGTTATAACCTCAAAGTTATGATGGATTGTTTAACAGAAAATAGAATACCATTGCTAATAAGACAATCATAATGAAATGACATAAACTGTTGTGACATAACAACGAAAAATATGTCACAGAATTGATGGTTATTTGAAACTACAACGGTAGAAAGACAATAAATGTGTAAATTCTTTTTTGAAATGCCAGATTTGTGAATAGCGACTTTGCAATTGAATGATTTTTAACTTTTTAAAAAATCAAATTCATTTTTTATAAAAAGAGTTTCGTTCTATGAATTGTTTATACTGCACAGAATCAGTGGTGTTTTTTTCTCACATGAAATTTTGACGTAGGACTTCATGAATGAAATGTATATCTCAAATACCACACCATTCATCAGTGGTTTCATTACATTATCTTTCAACCTGAGAGTTCACGTCTCATCACCCTTGGGACTGAAAAAAACAACTGAGAATTAGAATACTTTAATTACTGATAAATGTATGATGAACCAAAACGCTGATCGATACATGAATATCTAAGTATCTGGTATTTTCTACTTATACATATATATATATATATATATATACATACATATATATATATATATACATACATATATATATATATATATATATATATATATATAGTGTCATCCACAGACAGCTGTTTCGTTGTATTACAACTCTTCAATGTAGCTATAGACTTCTATCCCATCCAGTACCAAGAGGCAGGATTGGAACATTAGCTCCGATATCCTACGGATTTGGACGGTCAGTAAGGCTGAATTAAAGCTATATATTTATTTTAGATTATATTCCCAATCCACCAGCCTGCTCTATTCCTATGGATGAGCATTATATATATATATATATATATATATATATATATATATATATATATATATATATATATATATATATATATATATATATATATAACCAAGCAGTAATCCTTCATTCCAACATACACTTTTAAATTAACTGACAAAGACTGTCTCCTTTATCTTCTTAGTTATCCTTTCTTGTGAGTGTTTATATATATATATATATATATATATATATATATATATATATATATACATATATATATATATATATATATATATATATATATATATATATATACATTTGTGTTTGTATATATATATATAGAGAGAGAGAGATTTGAAATCACGGCCAATGGTGAGATAGCTGGTGCTCTTACTGACTGGACCAAACTGCCAAGTCTGACACGCCAAAGAAATCTATCTTACACATAAATACACGCCAAAGAAATCTATCTTACACATAAATTGTTATTTCATTCTAATAAAAAATAAAGGCATTTAGTTTGAAGAAATAAAAATTTTCATTTATATACACAATGCAAAAGTGTCAGTAATCATTTTCGGTCAGGATAAAAGTTCGTTTTAAGTTTGACCTCGTAGCAGTAAGGCTTGCATTTTGAATCTGGAAACTTTGCCTTTCAATCCCGGGTGAGCGCTCAAATATTACCTGTAAGTACCGGAAGAATTTTTCAATTTCCTTTACTGCTTAACTTAACCTAAACCAAATCTCTCATCTCAAATCTGACTCGCAGCTCTATATAAGTGCCTCAGTTTCCCCAACCTTGGAGAAAAAAAATCACAGGACAAGAAAGAAAATTATTTCCTTACGAGCAACACATTTCAATTTGTGATCGGTGTTTTTGGATATGATTCTATCTGAAATAAAACGATTTTACTTCCCCACCATACTGCTGAAAATTCAGGAAAATCTCTCCTCACCACGACGTCACTTCAATTTCCTTCCTATGAACAGAAAAAAAATTACTCTCTTTTTTGCAATTTAATTTTTTTAACTCAGCCATCTTTATTTCTTTTTTTCTTCTGCTTTATAATCTCCCCGTTTCATTTCTTTTTCCCCTTTATAAGTTTTGGGCGCTAAAAATTATTTATTTCCTGCTATGTCTCCTTTTGCACAAGTTTCTCGTCTCTCATGGAATATATATATATATATATATATATATATATATATATATATATATATATATATATATATATATATATATATATATATATATATATATATATATATATATATACATATATATATATATATATATATATATATATATAATCAGAGCTAGGAGAATTATGACTCGCCTTACTTTTGCCCTCTCTGAAAATCCTCAGGTATTATAACCAAAATATTTTTTAAGGAACTTTTTTGTGAATCTCTCTTAGCAGTTTCCTATCACACAGTTTTCTGGGGTTTTTTTTCTTTTTCTCTTTGTTGATGTCGACTCTCAAATACTTATATCACGAAACCTTGTGGTATTTTCCCTGACCTTTTTTTAGTCCCTTTATTTGATTGTCAGCACATTTTTTATCGATGTTGGAGGAGGTCGAATTACGTATTTCATTACAAAGCCTCCAGCAAATACTGAAATTTCTCACCTTTCCCGGGATTTATTTTTCTGGTTATTTATTGATTCCATTTTCGCTTGAATTTGATTCTTCAGAATCTATGTTACGAAATCCAATCCGAATAAGTTAAACACGCTGCTGCCGCTGTGCATCGGGGTAAGGTGGCGAAGCAAGGATTCTCAAACAGATGTAAGCATACTCCAGGATCATAATATGGAGTACCAGCGACCATTACCAACGGGTTGCAAGACCTTTTTTCATCTCGGGCAGCACGGATCCAGTACTTTCTGAATTTGTATTGTTTATCAGACTATCTTAATTTTTGTCAACTTCAGTTCTGCATATGATCCCTTGAAAATCATCAATGTGAGCCGTATCTTTACAACAAGGTCATTAATTTCTAATGGTTTCTATATGTAAGTGCTGTTTGTTTTTTAATATATACCTCCTTATGATCTATTCATGTGCAGTTGAAAATAATTCTCTACTGTGAACATTACATGGTTCTCAGTTTGAAGGTCAAAATTTTTGTTAATGTTACAGCTCCATAGATAATTATTGGAAGGATATATTGGTTGTAGATTCAGCTTTTTCAACCGTTGAGTTGGTTCCATTGCAGGCTTGCCATCCTAAAATGATTCCTCGTTTGATTTCCTCTCCTTCTGAGAGTGTACTGATAGCAAAATTATAACATGTGGGTCATCAGCAACGCACCACTGGTTTTTAGATGACACGCAAGCGACTTTTAAAAACTCATTAACGATAGGTGACTTTCTAAATCTCCATTTTATTACACTATTTGTTAAGTATAATGTAACTAAAATATATACACACACACACACACACACACATATATATATATATATATATATATATATATTTATATTTATATATATATATATATATATATATATATATATATATATATATATATATATATATATATATACGTGAGCTACACTCCAATTACAGTATTTCTTTTTAAGATTGAAATTTCAATGTGCTGGGCTATAAAAGTTCGGCATTGCTGCCCTAGGGGTAAATAAGAAAATTACGGTGGTATGAGGTTCATAGAAATATCAAATTTCCAAAAGTAATCTCATCTGGCCATCACAATCAATGATTGAACAAATGTAGGGTCAAAATTTCAAGTTAAATTAAAAAAAATTGATTGAAGAATATGAATGATCAAAATAAATTCTATTTATAACAATACTGGCGTTTTACACTGGAAAAATCTTTTTTTTTAAATAAAGAGAAATAAAGAATCGCTTAGAAATGTCTAAACTCTCGAGAATCTAGATCCTAGAGAGCTGTAAAGGGCTTTTTTCTTTCTTCTTTTCTAATTTAAAAAAAAGAATTAAAAAGCGTTCAGTGGAGTATTGATACCAACTTTCATTTTTGTAGACGACACATGACGACCGGGAGCGCTGGAACAAACACTTAAACCAACACTAAAACTCCTGAATCAACACAGGCAAAAATAAAAAAGATAGTACCCTTAGCAATGTTTGATGTCTACGGTAGTTCATGTGACTACACGCCGCATGTATAAGTTTTGTACATTCTTCTCATCATTGTGTATAACCCTGAACTTCATGCAAGACTATCAATTGATTGATAAGCGGTTATATCTCTTTAAAACTATGCCTACAATTGACCTTCTAACGACTAATATAACAAGTTGTGTTTCGGAAGGATCCAATTAAACTAAACGTTAATCTAATTGATAATATAATTACAAGTGAACCATTGAATTGAATGGAATCATTGACAAATATTACACGTGTATTGTCTGTTTTATGGTATCTTTTCATTTTACAGCGGTTGTGAAATAAACGTATACATCAGAAGCATAAAATTCAACTAAACAATCAAAAGTTTGCTGAAGTTGGACTCGATCTCCAACCAACAGAAAGAGAGAAGGGTGTTATAGTACATCTGGTAGACTCTCATACCACTGATATTTTGTCCAAAGCAGAGCTGTTGCTAACGTACCATGTTGACCACTTGATCTCAATTTGTTTCCCATTTTAGCTTTCTTTGGAGCACTATGTCTGTTTCTGATTGCTGTCATTTGATGGCGTGAGGTTACAGTTGAGGAAAAATCCAATGACATGGCCCTGATTGAGATATGGGGTTTCCTAAAGAGCACGATGTTTAAGTGAGGAAGTTTATTGTATATTCTCCATTAGGAATTCGCAAACACTGCCGAAGTGACTAAAAAGTATGCTTAAAGACAAGTTTGAGACCCCTGTGATAGTGTTTGGTGACGGTCCTACGCCTTGTCTAGGCAGTTGAAAATACCAGATCGCATATTAAGACATGAGACTTGAACAAAGTAAGAAGGTTGGAAGTAAAGGATAAAACTCAAAATGACAATGCAGAAGTAATGCCCCTCAGAGTAAGCCTTGGGCCTTATACACTTATTCGAGCATCCTTTCAAATATATCCAAGAACATTGTATTTTTAAAAGAATTCAATTGTGTGTTGTGTGGTGGTATAATGACATCATTTCCGTTAGGAAACATTGAAGTCATTCGATAATTCCCACCTTGAGATCAAAATGTATTTCGTTTACTGGAGGTTGCTTAATTGTAAAAAGAAGGAGTTCTAGTATTTAGTTTTTTTCTGCACGGAGTTTCGCATTTGGACTTTGAAATTGCATAACGTTCCTTCTTATTTCTTTAATATTACCAACGGTAGTCTGAAGTAATTGAATCGCTCTTATAAGACAAGTAATTTATAACGGTTATAAATTTGAATAGTATGTACATGAACTGAATCTGATTCCGGAGTTATTCACTAACCGACAAAAAAATGACTGAAAAAATTGAGAGACAAATGTGTTAGATAAATTCAATATATGCTCATATGAAAAAAAGATGCTCACATTTCATAGATACATACATGCATGCATACACACATACATACATACATATATACATACATACATACATACATACATACATGCATGCATGCATACATACATTCATACATACATACATACATGCATACATGGATACATACGTACATACATACATTCAAACATACATACATACATTCATACATACATACATTCAAACATACATACATACATGCATGCATACATAAATACATACATACATGCATACATACATAAATACATACATTCAAACATACATACATACATGCATGCATACATTCTTACATACATGCATGCATACATACATACATTCATACATACATACATACATGCATACATGGATACATACGTACATACATACATTCAAACATACATACATACATTAATACATACATACATTCAAACATACATGCATACATGGATACATACGTACATACATACATTCAGACATACATACATACATTCATACATACATACATTCAAACATAACATGCCAATGGAGCAATCGTTAGACGGTCGACTACTCCAGGAAAGGTACTTACTTCCAAGAATAGTAAAATGTCTGACAATAGCACCACTGGCATGAAAGTCAGTTACTGCAAGAGACTGAATTTTTCATGCATGTAGATATATGTTTTTGAATGCAAGTATACCAAGAGGAAATGCACATTTAAAGATATATACAAATATTGCATCCTTACAATTTATGTATGTACATACACGTATACATATATTGGTGTGAGTGTGTGTGTGTGTGTGTGTGTGTGTGTGTGTGTGTGTGTGAGAGAGAGAGAGAGAGAGAGAGAGAGAGAGAGAGGTGGGTATTCTTAGAACCAAAACTTATATAAATATATGTGTGTTTATACTTGAATTTAAAATTTATATATATACATATATATATATATATACATATATATATGTATGTATGCATATATATATATATATACATATATATATATGCATGTATGCATATATATATATATATATACATATATATATATATGTATGTATGCATATATATATATATATACATATATATATGTATGTATGCATATATATATATATATACATATATATATGTATGCATGTATGCATATATATATATATACATATGTATATATGTATGTATGCATATATATATATACATATATATATATGTATGTATGTATGCACACATATTTATATACATAGATATATGTATATATGTATGCATATATATATATATGTATATATATATATATGTATATATATATATATGTATATATATATGTGTGTGTGTATATATATATATGTATATCTATCTATATATATATACATGTATATATATATATCTGTGTATATATGTATATATATATATATGTATATATATATGTGTGTGTATATATATATATATATGAGAGAGATATTAATCGATAGAAAATGTGTAAAAGATTAATTTACCAGAGATAATATTAGTATCTTGTGAGTTAACATATCGTTCTCTTACCTAAAATAGTTCACCAGTTTTAATGAAAGCAAATCTTCAAATCCATTTCACGAATGGAAAAAACAGAAATAGGCCAAAACTGAATGTTCTGAAACAGAGAAAACAATTTTTCTTCCTTACGATGACTCAACGTTGTAAACTACGAACAGCAATGTTAAACTTAATTACAATTATTTTTGGTACCAAAGTGTATTTTAGACTTTAAAAATCTCTCTCTCTCTCTCTCTCTCTCTCTCTCTCTCTCTGCCTTTTTGTGCCATGTTCTGTTCGAGACGTGGGCGATCATGATTCTCAACATTTTTTCCGTCGCTTTTGGCAATTATTATCTTAAGCACATACACGGATGCATACACACGCATACACACACACTCATATATATATATATATACATATATATACGTATATATATATATATAT
This sequence comes from Thysanoteuthis rhombus, assembly GCA_963457665.1. Classification (NCBI taxonomy): domain Eukaryota; kingdom Metazoa; phylum Mollusca; class Cephalopoda; order Oegopsida; family Thysanoteuthidae; genus Thysanoteuthis; species Thysanoteuthis major. Next base: position 4,471,905 of record OY735238.1, on the reverse strand, counting down.
ATATATATATATATATATATATATATATACGTATATATATATACATATATATATATATATATATATATATATATATATGTGGCTTCAGATCTGGAAGGTTTTCCATGATTATTGGGATCTAAGATAATAAGCCATGTACACAAAATAACCCTCCAAAGAGCTCAATGATGTATCAGAATGAAGCGCAACATGCACGGGGGCAACTGCACCATTTAAACCAAGGGTTTGCATCCTATGGTCCACCAAAAAGGTCAGAGGATGAATCCAATAGTGTATCAGAGTTATGTTAAATACTGAAATATCGTACGCACATGCACTCACACATACACTCACATATCGAAACGCAGATACACACAAGCACAAATGCACATATGTATATGATTGGCTGATTTCCTTTTGAAAGATGCTAGGTTAGTGCCCTGAGACCTTGCCCCTCTGGATGTTCGTGTGCGTGACTGCTGGGACATAATGAATATGATTCTATCTATACTTTCCTGTTATGTACATCAGGGTATCAGGACACGTCCTTTGTCTCTAACTGCGAATTTGGATAGAAGTGGACGAAAATCAGCTTGAGATGAAGTAAATAGGATAATAACCAAAGCTGGATAATGGCTTCAATGTTTATAGGAAAACATCAATATGGGCCACAGATCAAACCAAAGTAAAAGCTGACGTACAAATATTTGAGGAATAAAAACAGAGGCGGGCTGAACATTGCAAGAAAAAAAAGGATAACCGATGGTGCAAAGGTTAACAGATTAGTTCCCTACGGAAACCCCACCCAACCAATGACCAGGAATGAAATGAAGATAGGGGATACTAAGGTTTCCTAGTAAAGCTTGACAGAGATTAGCACAGTCTCGATTGGTATGGAAAGATCTTGGAAAGGCCTTTTTCAAGCAGTAAATATACGTTGACTACTGCTGATGATGACTAACGTCAATAGAATACACTCTGTTATTATGTTTCAGAGCAGACAGAGCCCTGTGTTTGACTTTGTAATTCTTCTCAGTACACGGCATCTTATTAACAATATCATTAATGTAGGATGCCGTTGGCCATAATTAAAAAAACAACACAGAGGGGGCTGGCTAGTCACTCATTAGAAACAAATGTCTGACAACCAAAGTCTTGTGGAAGTATGTTGTGTTTGGGGTAATCAATCTGGAAAATCAGAAAAAAGGGGTGATCAATGAATAAGTTATTTATCACCTCTTGTTTGGGCAGTAATTACTAGAGAATTCTCAATTTTCAAAAAAGCAAACGGGCACCAATTAATTTAGCATGAATTTATACTGCACATAGAAATTTTTTTCACTAGACATATAAATGTTGGGATTCTCAGCCCTCCAGTATAGCCTGTACAAATATACATGCATACATACATACATACATAGTCATCAAGACTAACTCAGAAACTGAAAGAAACCTATGCTGACAGTTGTGATTGACAGTTTCAAACAAAGAAACCAATCGGAATTGAAACAAGATGGTAGTACGTCTTGTTCCGGCTAAGAATAAACTCTCCGTCCAATTGTGTCTGGGTCTTTCAGAAATGTTATTGCTGGTGGGGTAAGGGTGGTGTAGTGATTCATATTTTTGTCGGTGTCAGTCCACCCACTCTAGGTGTTCTAGGGGTGGATAGAAATTGAAAGCGTGGTCTCAAAACGCGATAAGCATCATCTAAAAATTAAATGCGTTAAACTGAATTTAAAATCATATTATTTATTTAAATGCAATCTCTTCACTGCCTCCTTATATGTTTTTTAAATGGTGTTCATTGCTCCTTGGAACCACTCTCTTCAAATGAAGACCTATACCAATGAACAAACGTCTTCTTGCAGCATATCAGTTGGGGATAACCAATCAGAAGAAAAAAAAGGAGATTATGATCGATGAATGAGTTACTTCTCTCACATTTTTAGGCAGCAACCACCGAAGTCTGAGTTTTAAAAAAAAAAGCAGACACAAACTAAGGGATTCATTTAGCATGATCTTACATTAAGAACCGACCCCCTTCTTTAAACGTGTTGGTAGTGGGGATGCAAGTAGCTTAGCAGTTAATTAATTCATTTTCTTTGTTGTTCAGAGCCAGAGCAGTCACAGGTTCAAGGGGTAAGGGAGGGGTCTTTAGGTTGTATTGTTTCGTGTAGTATAGACATCAGTCGCCTTCTTTAAAGATGGAAGATTAATGCAATCGCCATTGGAGGTCTGCTACATGATTCCTAGCTGCTTGCAGCAGATGGTATTCCAAGACGGCCATTCATCAAGATACTGACCTGTGTCGACGTTGCTTAACCAGAACAGATGTGTCCAACACGATTTTTCCGTAATTGGTGCTGCAGTTAACAGCAAAGACAATGTAACTGACGAGTTCAAATCCCGGTCAAGACTCAGGAAAGGGCCTGAAACTCTCCATTTTTGCCCCCGCCAGCTATGGGTAAAGTAGCAAGGCAGTCTATTGCTAGGAGAAGAACAATTCTGATTCTTACTTAGGAAGTGGCTCCACGTTAAGACGGTCGGTGCCAACTTTGACGATCCTCCGGCAGCCCTCCAATCGAGCTGATCCTGAATGTACCACCCTCCACTTCCATTTAGACAAGGCCTAAACGGGGATCTCGATGACTGGGCATTTTCTTATGCTCCGTATGAGGTAGCTCCGATCTTCAACAATATATCCAAAAAAAGTTGGCCTTGTTCTGTTGCTAGTATTATACAAGGTGCTACCCACAACCCCAAAAAATTATCCTAGTGTACCTGAATCTAATACAGTTCTTGATTCTACCACTGCACTTTGTGAAAAATGCATAGAATCTGAAAAAAACGTCGGATACATGCCCAGTTTGATAGAACAATATAGGTTTCATGGTTATCAATCTTATTCATGATAAATTTCTCGCGTCTTTTTGGCTTGCATCTTGTACAACCTGCTCGTATAATTAGTCATGTCGCATATTGGATTGTAGATTACCTAAATCCTTTAAATTTTGGGTTGCGCCTAAGATAAAGACTCAGTGAATACGAAAAGCAGTTGCAGAATCTTAGCAAATGGCTATGTTTCTATCGCACATTTAGTTCGCTCATAAAGACCTAGGTTCAATTCCCGGTATGCACAATGAGCGTAGGAAACATTTTATTTGGACGAATCTCCTCGTGCTATCTAAATGAGTATACCCTAAGACAGCCCTGGACAAACCCTCCGATCTAGTGGTCTACCTAAGAATTTTTCTTTTTTTTATCTTTATTGATTGAAAATGCCTATATATATAACAAGAACTTGGTTCGCTTTTAGACGTACACATGAAATACTATGATATATTTGTGAAGCCAAAACAATAGTAATTTCATCTGAAAAAAATGAAATTGATTTTCTGAAAAAGAAAAAAAGATTTGGAAATATTGCCAACAAAAATAGCCATGGGCGAGTTTTTGTGTGCGGGCATGTTGCCTATATGTCCTCTAAGGTTTGTGACTAAGGTGGAGGTATTCCTTTGGTTAACTTGAATTTTGCCAAAGGGGTGTATATAAGAATATGTCTTGGTTCCAGACACACTCGAAAACTTGCAAAAATCATTAATCAGACGCATGCAACTGGAATCGGGACTCCGTCACCGGCCTTTATACGCAATTGGAACTTGGGAAGCTTTACCTTTTTTACATTTAGTATGTAAACATATATATATATATATATATATATATATATATATATATATATATATATATATATATATATGTATATATATATATATATATATTAACACAGTTTTTCCCATTTATCAATAGTTTTGCTTCCCACGGACTGCTTACCTGCAGTCAATCCTACAAAATAATTATTCCGTACGTTTTAGAGAGAGTAGTCATGCTAGCAATTCGGATACGCCAAGTAGAAGCCACGAACTGCATCCTCCAGGTGAAAAGGTGAACGTTTACAACTTAATAAGAAAAAGAAAAAACATCGAATGCTGATTTTGCGAAGATTTAATTGAAGGACGAATCTTCTAACCGTCACGTAAATTTTATTGCAGTAAAGACGGGAACACATTGCAATTACGTCACGTGAACGAACAGAAGATCACGACGCCCCAAAACCATGAAAACCAGCTGCAGGATCCACACTTATGTCACGTCACTTCAAGTGATTGTACGGGTAGTCTCCAAATGTAACATGTTTTTCAATATCTAGATGAGAGAATACACATTTCACGCAATTGCCCACCCTGCGAATGTGTGCAGACATTAAAAAAAATGTGAGACGTGAAGTCACACAAACACACTATCAAGGACTTGTGATATCACTGGACTTGCAACCGTTTCAGCGTCTTGTCTCATAGCAATTCAAATTGACACGATGCTAACCTGCACACTACGAGAACTGGCGTGAAGTCTCGTTAGTTCACGCAAGCGTGATAGCAATGTGTTCCTGCGTTTACTTCTTCTAAAATGAGCAATGATTTTTCTCCATTTCTCTGTCCTTATCGATGGATCTTTCCATTTTCCCATTTATTTTGCTGGACGGGATATATCCTACGAAATCACTTGAAACAATTGACTCTTCCACTGTGGCAAGTTCTCCTGGGAATAATGAAATATTCCACAGGAATTAAAAAGTATCATTACAATTGTTGAAATGACTCAATATACATGACTATTTGTTTTTACTCCCAGACAAAAGAACCAAAGTATGCATAGAGAATCCAGTGGTTTTTGACGGTTACTACGCTAGTATATCTATCTATCTATCTATCTATCTATCTATCTATCTATCTCTCTCTCTCTCTCTCTCTCTCTCTATATATATATATAGATAGATAGATGGATAGATATAGATATACATATATATATATATACACATATATACATATATATATATATATATATATATATAGAGAGAGAGAGAGAGAGAGAGATAGATATATAAGATATATAAGAGATAGATAGATATATGGTACATTTGTGTATCATCATCATCATCATCATCATCATCATCATCATCATCAGTCTTTCAACATCCATCGTTTTACATAGACCTTCCCCAGGATTTGCCACGCTTCTCTATCATAGGCGCTGCGGAACGTGTACTTTCTGAATATGTCTACCTCGTTTCTCAATCTAATATATAATATTCTGTCGACCTCGGTTCTGCGTGTGATCTCGGGGGATTCATGTCGTGAGTCGCGATGTCCATCAGTTGTCCGCCATTCGTGCAACATGGCCAGCCCACTGCCATTTGAGATTTTTTTTTATTCTATGATGTCCCTGACTCCTGTGTTTTCCCATGCACACTGTTTTGTCTTGTGGTCTTTCCATGTGTGGCTTAGCATAATTTTCTCATATACACGTTGCATAGTTTTCAATTTGCCGATCTGTCTCCTGGTTAGGTTATCGATCATGTGTATATTACATGTGTATGTGCATTTCCCATGTATATATATATATATATATATATATATATGTGTGTGTGTGTGTGTGTAAAGAAAGTTGCAAACCTATGCATATACATAATCATATTATGCATAGATGCATACTCACATCTGTATCAACAAGATAAAATGTTTATGTATGTATATATATGTATGTGTGTGTGTCTTTTTTACTCTGCTCATGATGCACATATGTGTATATACTTACATATGATTCCAAATATATACGTGTATAAAAGATATGTTTGTATTGTTGATGAGAAGTGATCCGATAGAATGGTGATGAATGTGACAACTGGAAGGTGGAGAGAAAAACTCGGGAAAAATCAGGTGTTACATCTCCAACAGCCAACAGTCCATTAGAGAAATGGTACAAGCATACACATACCAACCAACCAAGCAAAAAGAAGTAGTCCAACACCTATCCATTAAATGCTAGACACCACTTCTCCATTCTATAATTGAAAAAATAAAACACACTCTGGAAAGCAAACCATTTTGGTCCCAACCCGACCTTCTCACTACCCTTCCTATCTAAGACAAGCCGAACTATTACAGAGACAGGAAACGACACCCTTCGACCCAACGTCTCACAGACCCTTCTGATTCTAAACCAACCTTTACTCTCACTTACAGAAATATGAAAGCTTCCTTTCCCACTACTACTCACCTACCAAACAACACTGAAATATGCTTATTTTTCATTCTCGAACTCGAATATATACGCAGAAAAATTCTTTGTGAACAGCTTCAAATATACTCCCTGAAAAAAATGGCTGGCAGCCGTGGAAATGCTTCGAAACATGCTCACAGAATAATTAGATTTTTTAAAATTCAACACCTGCTTTTTCTTGAGGTTTTCTTTTCACCTCCAAATTATCAATTTCATTAACATACCTGTATATTCATATATATGTATACTTTTATATATATATATTCCTGCAGCTGACCCATTTTCTATAATTGATTATTCTATTTACGTTGTATGGCACGTCCGCTGTGTGAAAGCAGGAGATCATTTCAAATGAATTTTCAAAATAATATCACGCATTTATGATTATTCCTTTTGGAATATATTTCCCTCTCTCAATTATATATATATATATATATATATATATATATATATATATATATATATTTATGATTGTAGTTTCACTATGATTATAAGATTAGCGTTCTTAGAAACTTCAGAAACTGAATAAAGATTCAAAAAAGATATAGATCAGTTTATAGACAGACAGAAAGGCATGAGGAAAGACGAAAAAGGACAGCCAGAAATTGTGTAAGCAGACAACAATGAGGAAAATAAATGAAAAGCTTAGATTCATGGAAAACAAAGCATTTCATGGAGTTAAAAATAGACGAGAATGAACAAGATTAAATGTAACAAGTAGAAAAGATGGCGGTGGTGAGCAGAGCAACAGAAACGATGAAAGGAAGAGAAAGTTGAAAAAGAGAAAAAAACAGTAAAACGAAAAATAAACGGAAAATGTCATGGTATGATTTCTTCTTGCAATCACGGGTTTTGGAGAATGGCGTTCCGTCATAATGTTGTTATTTTCGTTGGCTCCGTAATTAAACGAAGTCTTTATTTTGAGCCATGATGAAAATGGCCGACAGTATCAATAAGGCATTCGAAGAGTTGTGAAACATAAGGAGACGGCTGGAAGAATGGAATAAAGGAAGTAATAATGGCTTCCACAAATTAATGAACAAACCATGAATGATATTGAGTGAAGGCGGAAGAGGGATGTATAGAAAAAGAAAGAGAGACAATGAAGAGGGATTGACATTGACAGTAACAGGAAGAGACAAGGAGAAAGGCAGAGAGGGACGGATGTATAGAAAGAGAAAGAAAGGAAAAGACGGAAGGACACTAAATGAGGGAGACGGATTGACTGAAACACAGAGAGAGAGAGAGAGAGAGAGAGAGAGAGAGAGTGGGGAGAGAGAGGGAGGTTGACTGAGAAGGTGAAAGCGACAAAGAGATACATATACATAAATTGAGAAAGAAAGGGAAAACTAACGGACACGTAGAAAAAAAACAAGGACAGCAAGTGAGTGAGTGAATGAGAGAGAGAGAGAGAGTGAGAAGAGAGAGAGAGAGAGATGAGGGAACAGAGAGAGATTACCAGAGTCACAAACCTAAAGAGACAATGAGTGAGGGAGATTGACAGAGACACAGAGGGAGAAAATTGATAAAGAGATGGAATAAATTCTAAGGGAAACTTGTCTCAAAGCAAATAATTCTTTTGTGTTGTGTTGGAAGTAAATATACGACTAAACGCGAGTATATGCACAGGTATTTCTTTTTAAATGCATTGGTTTAGTTTTGCTTTTGTTTATTTTTATATATATTTTCTACTTAGTCCATTCGTCTTTGTGTATCTCTCTGTGGTTGGTTTATGCTTGATTTGAAGTGAAGCTAAATTTGTTTTGAAGACGTGTTGTTTCCAAATATAAGGACAATGATGAAAAGAACGAAATAGAATCAAATAAATGGTATGTAGATGTGTATGTATGTATACATATGTATATGTGTATATATGTATATATATGTATAAGTGTATATATGCCAATATGTGCATGGATATATATGCGTATATATGTGTATGTGCTCATATATACATTTATGTATGTGTGTGTATAAATATATGTCTATATGTATATACATATATGTGTATATATATATATATATATATATGCATCTGTATATATATATATATATATATATATATATATATATATATATATCATTTAAGCCTTTGCATCATTGATGCTTCTTCGCTCAATGGTAAGAGCACCGCAACCTTGAAGTGGGTACCCTATCAATGTCAGATTCGATTCTTGCAGCAGCCCTGAGTTGTCTAGGGCACATGATACATTTTTCAAATTATATTCTATGTAATATAACGCAGTTCATTATTTTACGTATATGTATGTTTATATATGAAATACAAATTTCGTCATACGATATTCAATGCCACTGTCATGTACTAAGAAAATGGACATATTTTGTCAGAGAGAATGAAATATAATTTGTGTTATATTATATAGAGATTTATTTGAGATGATTTTCCTTCGTTACACGTTAAGTATATCACTCACCTCAGACAAACTTAATAATTAAATTGATAAAGAGAATCAGACTGCTGTAGGAATTGAACCTGCCACCGATAGGGTAACCCTTGAAAGAGACGAAAGCCATCTTACGTTGAAGCCACTGCTTCAACTATGGCAAGTTCGATTCCATTGACAATTTTTTTTCATGTTGTCCACAGCGAGTACTATATTAACCTTGTAACAACGGGAGAGCATTTCAAATAATTTTCTTTATAAAATGACCTGACGTATATTTCAATTCTATCCGACCAAATACGTCAATTTCCTTAAAATGTGTATGTATATATGTTTGAATGTGTGCATATATGAATGTTTGCGTATAATGCGTCGAAAACACCAAACTGAAAACTCCTATTGAATAAACATGTGAACAAGATAACTTAACACGAACTGAACCTTAAGGATGAGGAGAACGTTTGTGTCTTTTTCCCCGTGTAAACGAATTGCACGTATTATCTTCTATTAAACATTGTTCCCTACTTTCATAACGAACTCTTCTCTAATTTGTTTATATGATTACAGTTTCTTCCGCTTGTTCACCATGATATTATGATTACTTTATTATTATTTTTTTTGGCTTTTTAGTTTGAGTGCATCTTGAGCCTACAAGAGAAATTGTCTGGTGTTAGATTGCTTTATTGGTGAAGAAAGAAGAAAGTCAGGTGATGCGTGGATTTTTGTTGCGATATGATTTAGTAAAGTGTTGTTTGTGCTTTAAAATGTTCTCTTGAAAAATAACTACGTAAAGCCCAGACAAATTTCCCGTTACATACAGGAGAAAATCCTCCACTGGAAAATGCTTGCACCAGGAAAGATTTTTTGTTTTTCATGCGAGCTTTTTTTTTCCCTTTTCCGTTTATTTTTGTGGGTGTCTTTATGTACGGATTTATCGTGTGGGTTTTTGCTTTTATGAGGATTGTCCTGGTCCCCTGTTCAAAAAAGTGCATATTTGGGGACGCCAAACCTCCAAATATTATATCAGTCATACCTGACGGGAGCCATTTGGTCACTTTTGGGGCCCCATCACACCTGAAAAGACTTTTACTGGACTAATATTAGGGCGTACAGAAAGGACGTACACGTGAGAGACTTTATATGACTTCATTATATTATTGATATCGTTATAGCATAATTTTAAATACACTTCAGCTGAATCTTTTCTTTAAAATGTTTTAAGGGCGGACCACTGAAGCTGCTCACAGAGTTATACATACATATATATATATATATATATATATATATATATATATATATATATATATATATATCGGTAATGCCCAAAGCAAGTTCAATTGTTTCAAGGGAAGTTTCATTTTCTTTGAACTAAAGTTAAGAAATGGACGGCCATCTGTTATCGGTTACGGGTGTTTGAGACGCAGAACACGGATAAAATCCACCAACCAGCGCTTGAACAAATTTATGAGTTAAGATCATAAGTATTCTGTATGAAGATCGATAACAACATAAATATGTGCAAAAAAACAGAAATTCTATGATACCAATAATCAACAAGTAAATTTCTGTTTACGTCTTCATATTTTATCTGTTTGACAAGGGGCCCTATAGCTTGATGAGAACTCGTAAAAGGTCCCAAAGATTTGGAAGGCTGTTTTAGATTGCTGATTTTATATTTGGCAAAATTTCAAGTAACCTGTGACAGTGTTTTTGTTCTAGATGGGGAGGAGTTTTAAGTTATCATTCTTGTTTCTAAAGTGTTTTGGGGGCGGTTCGTGGATCTGCAATAGTCAACAATATAGTCTCACAGTTTATCTCCACCAAGTCAGTGATTTGCAATCCTTTGTTTCTCTCGCAGCACAATGAACCAGGGACTACAATAGTCGAGGCACACGATAAGTAGTTAAGTACTTAAGATCATTGAAAAGAAAATGGATGATGATATCGTATTCATAAGTCGAACAAACGAATATTTTATTGATCTTATTGCCAAAAGTATATTGTTGATTTTGGTTTTAAAAATACTTCCAACGATTCATGCATATTTTTATTACTACATAATGAAACCAGTTGTTATTGAAAAAGTTGCTTTTCTTCAAAAGAGAATATGAGGTCGGCGGTTCGACATTGCTGAATTCAGGATAAAATTAAAAAGTATCATTTCGGCTTTTGATAAACAACATATTTCTTTATTCATTTATTGCAGCATCGAAAAACGGGCTTAATACATCCCATAAAAATACCATTCATGTAAAAGAATATTCAAATGTTTTTTTTTTGTTTAAACTAAGAACTCTGGTCCACGTTCAAAGGTGGATCGACCCTCCTAAAAAATCCTGAGACACACCTAGAGATACTTCGTGGCATACTAATGTGCCAAAGTGCATAGGTTGAATATCGCTGCTCTCGGTAGTGAATTTGATCCTCTCTAGGGGGTTGATACTGGTGACAGTGTGCCAAAAATTAATCGAGATTAGTATCATACCGAAATTGTTTGCCATAATCAATTTAGGCAACTCCAGGAAGCTTATATCTACATTCAGGTACATAATCTCTGATTTGAAATTCAAGAAACGAAAAAGCTCCGTGAACCAACCAAACAGAACCCACAGTAGACTGAGGCAGCCTCAAAGACCCTGTAAAGCATAGCAGAAGTTTTTTTTTATTTGGCCCCCTTTGGGCTAAACCTAACCATGCATTTGTCCTAGTGCTCCCATTAATCAGATATACTTCTGCTGCTCAAACATATCATCTTTTTTCGTTGTTATTTTCTGTCTTTGATGACTGACAAAAAGGGTAGCACTATAGAGGCCTGACTGATAGAACTGATGAAATACTTTGCCAAAAAACTATGGACAACACGTTTAGAATTCACTTTCTCGGTTATTGTGACGGTAACACTCTACCCAAGCTCACTAAATGTCGGCTCATTGCCAACTTGGTGACCCCATGGGGAATTTTCTCATCATGCATGTACATTATGGTCTCTTTTGATAGGTTGCGAATGTACATCAAGCCTGCACAATTGGCTTTTGAGATACTCAAATTAGCTGGATACTTTTCGGACATACCTCGTAAATTTACCAGAAGCTCGTTTAGAGGCTGAGGTCATTGCATTTTCATCAAAACAGCAAGAAGTCACTGTTAGAGCTTACAAAAAGCCACGATGCAATGCTGATGGTCTAAGTAGACAGGCTTAGCCTACTTGCAAAGATGGCGCAACATGATCGCTTTCATCCCCTGTCATCTGCCCAAGTACTTAAATTTAATAGATAGCAACATAATAAGTTGGTTTGTTTTTTTTAAAAGAGGGTGCAACTGTCATATGGAAAACTTTTATTTTCATTATTCTAAATCTAGAATATTCTACGACATATATTACCAAAACATACGGAAATGATGCTAATTGCACATATATTTTAATTTTAGAATAAACGTGAAAAGTGAATTCCTTATGAACTTGATGTAAGTACGTACCCGTTCTATTACATAAAACATTTCATTACTTTGAAGAAGGCCAAGGCTAACACAACATCAGGCATGGATTCTCAAAGGAGGCTAGCGCATGATGCAACCAACTCAATTGCTAAATCTTGTGGCTTCTGAGTACCATGTTGCCACGGAAGTGATATTGTAGCATGAAATTTAAATGAGAGTAAATTGTACTCTCTTACTCTCAGACCTGCATCTTTTATAAGACATCCTGTACACGCATACATGTTTATACATTGATGCCGTCAGACATGCATACAAATGAAATATTGTATACCATTGCTTACAAAGAAAGAATATTAAAAGACTTACTCAGTCATGATTTTTCTTTCTTGGTGCCAAGACGAAAATGTTGATGGAACTATACATTGTCATGTGTTATCATTTTCCCAGTCTGTTGGAGCGAAAGGATATGCTTCCACAGAAGAACAAAAGGATTTATTTGAAATATATCCAAGCAGCAACCTTGTTACCAATGAACAATATTGTCTTTTTATATGGGTAGATTAAATCAGTATTACGTGAAAAAAAAAAGATTGTACAGTACGATTATCCTATACTGACTATAGTGTTCCAATTTTAAAAACACCTTACCTGTGGTAGGAAAGCCTAATCCAGGTGTGTTGGTATGGGGGCAATTTATTGACCCCCCCCCAGTAGACGCCCATGGAACTGTAGACATTCTATTTTGTATATTACTTATCTGAATTCCAATAGCAAAATCAGATAAACTTCAGCATTGTAGTTTCAAAAGAATTTCAGGTCTGGTTATTAAATCAATAGAAACTGTCGCGAAAGAAATGTTTTTCCCAATATGCCGTGTTAGGGGTAATCAGTTAGAAAAATGGAAAAAGGAGTGAACGATGGATGACTTACTTCTTCTACCTTTCTTAGGCAATGATCATTCAAAGCCTTCTGAGTTATCAAAATATGAACCGACACAGTGAAACTTAGGAATTAATTTACTTCGCAAACTGAACCCTTCTCAAAAAGAAGTACTTACGGATGGAATTTTGGGAAAACGAAAGTAACGTTTCTTTCTAAACATATTAAGTAGTAAATGTTCAAATTTTAAGCTCTCTACAGTTTCATTACTGCAGGTTGGATGGGTTGTACATACATCCATATATGCATACGTAGATGTATACATGCATAGCCATCAAGATCAACTTGAAAACTGAAGGGAAAAACTATGCTGACCGTTTTTAACTAAGTTGGAAAGATTAATTAGCCAACGATTATCTCCTTTTTTGGAACTCCACATGATTAAAATAAATAAAACTTGATTTCTGAAGGAAATTTCAACGTTTCACACACTTGCAACCCCAGTGTTGGAAACAGTGCACTGATGAAATAAACAAAACAACTTCATTGCTTAAAAAAACCTTATTTTCATTTTAAAAAACCTTGACTCATCACACACCTCCCACTTGATGTTAAAGATAGTGCACGATTAAAAACAAAAACATTCCACCAATTCAATTAATTCAAAACAATAACACTTCATGGTAGATCAATCAATTTAAAACTAATAAGAATTATCATCCTTCTACCATCAGATTCAGTTGAGCCAACAAGTCTATAGTCAAATGCAGGTCTTTCCCATTTTTTAAATGTTTGCTTACGCTACGTTTTTGCTTTCACGAAAAATAACAAGAAGTTGGAATCTACGTTCAGTATTTGTTTTGCAGTGAGCCATTTCAGGGTCAATGTACGGCCTCACCTTTACCGACTAAAAAAAAGTCCCCTCTACTTTTCACCAATTAAACCACTGAAACATCAGTTTAATTCACTATCATTACAAAAGTTCAGTGTCCAGTGACACTCAATTGATCTTTTGTTAATTGAATCTATGGAAATTGCTTTTCACTTCACGCCATTTTGACTTACAAGATGTTTTCATAGGAAGGTCCTACTACTAGATAGCAAAGGAAACGTGCACACAAAATTTGAAATAACGACGGCTTAGTACATAAAAAATATCTTCCAGCTCAAAAGAAAAAAGAAGATGTTGCTTACTAACAGTGAGGAAAGCATAAAAACTTCTTAACATATCGATAAATCTATCTACAGGGTAAAAAATCGGTCCGTTCAGTCATGTGACCGGCATCTTTTTGCAACATTATATATTAGGGAAGATCAATTAAATAGTTAAAATGATGGGTTGATCAATGAATAAATTATACTTTAGGTATTCTGACTTGTTGACCACTGAACATTTTGACTTTCCAAAAAACAAGCGTAAATGTAGCTGGATACAAACTAAGGAATCAATCTAGCATAAATCTACATCGTAATTTAAGATCCATATTGTAATGACTATTTTAGAGAGAATTAACAAAAAAAGTTTTTTGTATTCATAAGGAGTGAATCTTTGAATTCCAAATCTCTAGCTCCGTTCGTGCGGATTGTACTCTGGGGGCATTTATACCAAGCCAGCTAGACCCACTTAGAATCAGTAGAAACCTATATTGATGTTGACTATGCTGATGTTGACAGTTTTGGTAGACGGTTTCTAATATGAAAACTTCTAATCGAATCAATAAACGTGAAAGAAGAAAAAAAAGAAATCCATAACTAAATGGTTTTGACCTAATTTCAAGCATCCATTTTTCCCGTTCAAACAACGTCGTCCATTAATTTCAGAAGCCATTTTGGTTTCTCAGAATTTATTTATTTATTCTTGGTTTCAACAGTTTTCTTCGAATTCTCCTCCATCTCTCTGTTTTTGAAACTTTCTTTCCATTACTTTCCCTTCATTATGGGTTCTTTTAACCCATTACCTGGAGATGACCGCGATTCTGTCACTCAATTCATCCTAATATCGAGAAGTAGGAAACCCCAATAAAACTATTAAACCATCGTAAGCAAAAATGGCGTAAAGTTAAGAAGCAATTATCTTTAATTTACACAGAAAACGTTTTGGGCGTTCCCAGACTGAAAAAAGTATTTCAGGTTTAAGAAAGTCACGGTATCGTTCTAATTTGAAGCATTCATTTTCTGCGTTCAAATAATGTCTTCTATTTAGTTGCTACATGATTTTGACTTTGTTGAATTTATAACAAACCAGAAGTGAATCAAATACTATCAGTATAGGTTTCTCCAGTTTTTAAGCTGATCTGACTGGCTGGCTACGCATCACGCTCACGAGACCCACCAATGGGGTTTGAGGACCGGAAATGCAAATATTTACTCATTATGTCTAGAAAAAACGTTTCTTTTTTTGTTTTTTGTTTTTAATGTCCGCTTTAAATTTGCATTTTTAATTGGTAGGGTTGGGACTCAGCTGGCTAACAAAAGGTAAGAATAGTAACATTAACTGATCATCATTTCACCCAATTTTTCAATTGATCACCCCTAACAACATGTTGCCAGAAGAGGTTGGCCACTTAACTGTTCTTATTAAGTGACTCAGCTGGAACAATATTTACATTTAATTATTTCTGTTTCGTTCTGGGTTTTTTCGCTATCCGAAAGTTGAACGTCTCAATAAAAGATTTGTGTGAATTGTTGTAAAGCAAAGAAGCAATTACATAAGTTTATATCGAAAAATACTTCTGAGCGTTCATGGAACAGAAAAGTCTTTCAGGGCAAAGAAATTACATGGCTTTGTTGAATTAATTACTTTCAACTCAACTATTTCTTTGTAGGTCTTTCTCATTATCCGAATGTTGAGCGTCTCAATACAAGCTTGGTCTGAAGCAAAAAAAAAAAAAAGAAGAAATTATCATTACTCGATACGGAAAATGTTTTTGAGCGTTACCAGACCTGAAAAGTATTTTAGAGCAAAAGAGAAAAAAAACATTATTTCGTTGAATTTATTTATTTATTTATTTATTTCATACAACTTTTTTTTTTATTTGAATTAATTTTGGTCTCTCAACACTTTCAACGCTCCTGTCAAATACATCCCCTCCGTAATAGGTCTCTATAACCCATTACCTACAGATGATTGAAATTTCGTAACTCACCTCAGCCTCATATCCAAAAATGAAAAGTTCCAATGAAACTATTTGTAAACTGAAATGGCGTATAGCAGAAAAACAATTACCATCAACCTATACAGAATAATTTTTTGAGTTTTCCCAGGATAAAACACAAACTTTCAAGGCAAAAAGGAAAAAAAAACATGACTCTGTTGAATTAATCAATTCATTTTTACTTTAAACTTTCCTTTCTTCACAAGAGTAAAGCGAAGAAGCAATTAACATTATACGGAAACGTGTTCTAAAGCGTTCCTATATTATGAATGTCTCTCATGTAAAAGAACGTCAAACTTAAATGGTACGGTAGTCCCTCAAAATGTAGTCATTTACGTCCTTCCTTTATTCCTGTAGTCATTTTGGCCCCTTTAATTCTATTTATTCTTAAACTAAATAAAATAAGTTCCTCTGCTTTCGACATTCCCCCTTTTATTTCGTCTACTCCGTTATAGGTTTTTCCTACCCTTCAACTGCATATGATTTATTTCTCAGACCATAACTTTCAGTTAAGGAATCCACTGTTTATAGAGGAAAAAATTGTCCAGTTTATTTTTTACCACCCTGTATTATCAAGGTTTGCCTCTCATTTTGAACTTGCCTCTGGTGCAGTCAATGGGTTAATACTTCCTTGCCATGTGTCGGTTGAACAACTAGTAACCATCAAAGTTGTTGAAATTTGGCAACCAATGGCAAAGGGTTAAGTCTTTCTTTATACGTGCATATGTTTATATCGATGTGTTTGTATGTTTGGTTGCATGTGCGTTTTCCAGCACTCTTGGTCATAACGTTTTGTCGACGGACGTAGAAATTGGCTTCAGTACTCCATAAAACCTTTCGAAAATGTTGATTTCGTTTCGTTTTTGTTTTTTTCAATTTTTTGAAAAAAAATTTGTTTACTCTTTATGGGCCTTATTCTTACATCTGAATTATGCAGACTTTAGATATTTTTAAGTGTTTTATTTCTTTTTTTTTTTTTTTGGATGTCTTCCGGGGTAAACACCAATGATACCATGAGTAAGATTCATTTTAACCATATCTATTTGTCAATAGAATTTTTCAAGTGACTTGAAATTTTGCCATTCAGTTATTGGCCATGATCGTGAGTTATAATACCTGGTTGTAAATATCAACATGGAATATACTTCGAGGCAAGACTGACTGCTGCAGGGCCAAACTCCTCTCCAACTTCTATTTCGACTGACGATAGTGACTGCAACTTTTTTTTAAAATTGTATTTACAGAGAATTATCAAAATATGAAAGCGTACTTTTTTAATGGATGTATTCATTCTTTGGAATTAAATAAATCTTTGAGTATCTGTATGATAAATTTTGGATCATACCGAAGATTTAACAATCCGTCTCAGTCAGCTAGATCGCTTCCTGGCAATCAGTAAGTCGTGAGTTCAAATCACAGTAGGGTATTTTGGATTTTGAACATCGGTTTACACCGCAAATTTTGGTGGGAATTGTTTTTATTGTTCTTGCTTTGGTTACGGGAAGAAAATAAAATCAACTTCAATTTTAGGAGTTTGATCCAATGTATTATGGCACCTCCTGTAGCGTGTTGGTTAACGATCATCTTTTATATACTAATTCTGAAATGGGTTCTCGGACAGTTACTCCGTAGATAAATACCCCGTCCCTGACAATAGCAATTGTGAAAAGCCAAAATCTCTGGAAATGAAGTAAGAGGTGTGAATAGGGAAATCGTTGAAGAGCTGAGGAGCAGTTATCCAGGGGGCAGTTATTCCAAGGAACAATTTTTCCGGGGGAAGTTATCTGGCTGCCCTGGGGTATAATGAGTTCAAATATCATATCTGTTCCATAACTGGTCCTTTGTGTCATGCTTGGGTGAATTTTGTAAATATCTATGCGAGTGTAGTGAGTTTGATTTTCGATATCAGGATAACCACCCGTGGAACAATAAACCTCGTTAGACAGCTCCTGGATAACTACCTTCCTCCCAGAGAAGGATTCTTGACAAATGCTTAAAGACAATTTCCCAAGGTTTGATCATTTACATGGCCTTATATTTCAGATCCACGATATTTGACTATGATTTCACAGTTGCTATGTGATTGCCATGGGTCATTAATCCTAAAACCCGACTTACACTGGGTGTCTAACAACAGTACTTTCGCAAAACTACCCGAAGCCACATTATTAATTATGTATTTTGGAATATATCAAAGTACTCAACATTATAGTATGGTTGACAAGCTTGACAAATAGGATTGTTGGTAGGGTAGTGATTCTGATTTTTGCGAAGTGATGTCCAACTTGAAAGATTCTGTTGATACATAAAATTAGTCATTATTACTGAACTTTTCTCGTTGACAATTGCGCACCTCCAGAGAAATTGATTGTTATTGAGAATCCAACTAACACATTATTGAGCCTGACTGAAGCATCCT
>OY735238.1:4433513-4448513 GCA_963457665.1 Thysanoteuthis rhombus | reverse complement strand
TCCAGCATTCAGTACCGAGAAGCGGACATTTTACAACTGTTTTACGTGGAGCTGGACAGTCAGTTGGGCCAGATTAAGCAATAGATATTTACTCACGCATAATACCCCGTCTCTGTTCCAGAGTTGGGAGAACATTGCATATAGCAGTAATAGACGGGTGCCCAACTTAATAATGCTCAACCAAAAAGAAGGGAGCGTTCTTATATATATATATATATATATATATATATATATATATATATATATATATATATATATATGAGAAGATTAATGGCATTAAACATCGAACATCAAAAAAACTTTATCAAAATTCTTCCTTTTTTTTCATCACTTCAGTCACTAATTTCCCAATATCTGTCAAAGCAATTTATGTAATTTTCTTCCGTGTTATTCCCTTGTTTTACATAAACTTTGTTAATAAAGTTTGATGCATTGATTTTCTCTTGTTGGGATCATCAATTATTTATCATGTAACTGTTATGTGAATTTGAAAACAAAACAGTAATATTGATATGGCACCCCAGTAGTGTTGATCGAAGACAACACCCCTCTCTTATCATATAGCTCATTTCGTAGAGTTTGTCATCTTATTTAGAGTAATATCTGTATTGTACATTGATGAATTTTCATACTACATATCATTAGCATTTGGAAACAGGGATTACCTCTGTAGTTTACCTAAAAATGTATTTATCGATGAGGGAGCAGTAAGTATAACTACAGACACGAGTTGCTGTTCGTGTCATTTCTATTGAATCCATATTATCTGTTTGTATGTATATAAATATATATATAATATATATATATATATATATATATATATATATATATATATATATATATATATATATATATATGTATACATATATATATATATATATATATATGTATATGTATATATGTATATATATATATATCCATTTATATCATTCTTTTATCTTTTCATATCTATCTCTCTTCCTTGTCTATGTCTTTATATCTCTGTATGTCTATTTCTGTCACTTTATATCTATCGCCCTATTTATCTTATGCTCCATATCGATTTACCTATGTACTTTTTTATTTATCCATCCCTCTCTTTATCTCTCAGTATAGTGATAGATGAAATATATATATATATATATATATATATATATATATATATATATATATATATATATATATATATATATATATATACATACATATATATATATACATCCACTCTTTTGATATCCATTTATATATAAGCCTATTCATACCTATCTAACAAGCCTGCTCGCATGTATCGATCTAAGTCACTCTCTTCAGTGGATAATACCTGTCGCTCATCACACAAGGCCATATTTCTTCCTTTCCCTTCCCCATTAACCATCACATCTTATTCTTTGCAAGGCTCAGAAGCGAGGACAAAATTTATGAAAAACACGAAAAAAAAAACACATTCAAAAAGCGAAGATCCGAATATGAACAGAAGCAAAAAATCCATAATCCATTTGCTAACATTTAAAGATTGCTCGGCACGGGAAAAAAGTCACAAAAAAAGGTATAAATTTTGTTAAGCTAAAATAATTATTTTGGGAGGGAAAAAAATCTTTTTGCATTCAAAGTTTTCATTTTTTTTTTTTTTTGTATTTTAAAAGCCTGTAGTCGTGCAGAAAATGTGTTCGTTGAATGGTTGAGTAGATAGAAGGGAAAGAAGTAAATAAGGTTTGAATGAAGAAGAAAGAAAATATTGATATGGTAAACGGTGTGTTACTGACAGGAGGGAAGAAACTAATGAGAATAAATAAAAATGGAGAGGGATAACGAGAAGGAGAGGGTATGGGAAATAGAGAGAAGGAGGGAAATGAAAGGTGAATCGTTAGAGAGAAAGTGTGAGGAAAAGACAAAACATTTAGGAAAAACGACGATCAAAAGGAGAGATACAGTGAATATTGCTGAAAAGAAAGGGACAAAATGGAAGTGGAGAGTATGAAAGAAAAACATTCTCACAAGAAGGAAAGAAAGGAGCAAAGAAGAAAAAATCAATAGAAATTCGAGAGGAAAAAAAAGAAAAGGAGGAAATAGAAGAAAAATAGAAGAAAAACAAAAGTGAGGTAGAAAGAAGTAGAGAAAGGAAATTGGAATCGAATAGAAGAAAAGAAAGAAAACAAAAATGAAGATAAAAAGAAAAAAAGGAAAAAGAAAAGGAAAAAACAAAAACAGTAAATTTTGATGATCCGGTAAGGGGGAAGAGAAGAAAAAAAATGAAAGAAAGGCAGAAATAGGTAAAGAAAAACTGAAATCGAATACAAAGAAGGAGAAAAAAAGAAATATAGGAAAAAATATTGAGAGAAAAAAAAAGGGTGGAAAAAAGTGGAAAGAGAGAAACTTTTCAAATTGGAAGAAAAAGAGGAAAAAGAACAGGAAAAAATCAGAAGAAGGAAGTAGAGAAAGAAAAATGAAATTATATTGAAATAGAGAAAGGAAGAGACTACAATGTAATGGACTCAAGAACAATTTAAGTAAAAAGAGACAATTACAAAACCAAAGGACAAATGAACGCCAGAAGGAATTGGAAATCAAAACAATTACAGAAAATGAAAGAATAAAAGCAGCAAATGGGCCGGGAGGGGTGTAAAAAAAACACCTTGAAAAAAAGTTAAAGAAAGAAAGATACAGCCAAATGACAAATGAGCTCATGAAACAACTGGAAAATCAATGAAGTAGGAGGAATGAAAGAGAAATAGAACAATTGAATGGAAGGAGAAAAGGGACACGAAGAAGAAAAAAGAGCAAAAATTCAGGGAACCAAAAAGGGGACAAAGAAAGAATTAGAGTGAACGAAGAACAGGAGAAATTCAGAACGGAGGACAGAGGATCAACAGAGTGACTTTCACTGCCATGTACGAATTAAAAACCGAAATAAAGTATCAAAAAGTATTCTAAACATTTTAAATGTACAAATACAGAGTTACTCCCCCTGGAATGTGTATCTAGCTTTCCTACAAGCTGTTCATTATACTCTTTTCTGCAAAATATAACAAATATCTTTCAATCTGAAACATTCTTGTAAACTCCGCTAAATTTCATCACTTTGTCCTTAGACCAAGGTCAACTTTTCTACAATGTTCCGTTGAAATTCGATGAGAATCTTTGGTTATATTGGGTGGACGAGCGTACTAATTTGCAGAAACGAATTATAACATATACATCTCCAAACATGGGAGAATTGAAAAAAAATATAGAAGAAGCTAGGAATAACATAGAGATGCATATCTCTGTTAACACATTGTAAGGATCGTATAAATATATAGGAGGGGGAGGTGACTGTGCATAAATCAGCACTATATCTTTTCGTTTCTCTGGGAGCCCGTTGTCCATTGAAATTAACTGACAACGTTTGATGATATAGTGTGATGTTGAACAATGTAAGGGAAATAACTGTGCATGGATCCATCAGATCATTTAATCACTTTTTCCGTTGACCAATGCCCACTCTCCGACAAATTTCCATTGAAATAATGGAGAACCTTTGGATTTATCACATGGATAGATGAAGTATATCCATGCAAGGTTGCAAAGCCTCAAAACCACGATAATCAATATTTAGATATTTGTGTCTCGTCATTAACTATTACATGTCTAAATAAGAGGAAATACAATTGCACGCAATCGTGCACCCTATAAACGTGTACGGAAACAAATGTATGACGCAGACTCGTGATATCACGTGATTTGCAGTCGTTATAGAAATGTGTGTCTGAGCGATTCAAATAAACGTTTGACTTGGCTGCACACCTTCAATACACACGAAAACTCACATGTATTTACGTGACATAATAGCCATCGGTTCCTGCCCTAACTTACCTTAAGACAAAGTAATGCAGGCAGTTTTTTTTTAATTTTAATACTATTACTTCCGTGATGATCGTCAAATTGGTAATATTTTACACTAGTTATCTCTCCTGTAAATTGAATCCATGGATATATTTTATACTTTGGAGAAAAGACAGTATACACGACATCAACGATTAGCTGGAAGGCATTTGGTATGAATAGCACACGTGGAAATGCTTTTCCCAATATCTTTGAAACGTTAAGTATAAAATGAATGTATAATACCAGCTAAGACGTATGGATACAAAACATGGAAAATAACAAAACA
Organism: Thysanoteuthis rhombus; assembly: GCA_963457665.1. NCBI lineage: Eukaryota > Metazoa > Mollusca > Cephalopoda > Oegopsida > Thysanoteuthidae > Thysanoteuthis > Thysanoteuthis major. The sequence goes on along the minus strand of OY735238.1, from coordinate 4,444,384 downwards.
GAGAACCAGCTGAGAGTCGAAAAGAGAGCCATGGAAAGAGCAATGCCAGGAATACCATGAGGGGACAGAAAGATGGATATGGATACTAAAGAAGACTAGGAAGATTTTTTAAACAATAAAAATGGAGATGTGCTGTACAGTGAACACAAAATGATATGTGAAATATCATCAGTATCCTTAACGAACAACGAAATTCCATTTTTGAATGTATTCCCGATTGACAACATCCAATATCTTGACGACGAGCCTGAAAACATAAACAAAGAAGGAAATACATGTGTATTCCAATACCATTTAGTGCCATCCCATCAGCCGTGCCCTGTTGTGAAACGTTGCTTTGTGTCGATACGTCAGTTATCAGGTAAACTATTACATTATGGTACTATATTTCTTTTGGAATAATTATTGAACTGAGCTCCGAAGGGATTTTTGGGAAGACAATAACAATCCAAATTAAACATGAAAGTGTCCGTAAATTCAATACTGTGTCTCCAGAAAACTTACCGAAGATTACAGCATGGCTACGACCATTTTCGGCTATTTTTTAGAGTATCCTTTTACATTATTCTCATATTTACAATTACTTAGGCATTATTTGAAAAGTTATTAGTGCATTATTCATGAATTACAAAGTTATTATTAGAGTTTTACGGGTCGGACAATTTTGGGGAGAATGAATCAATGAAATCTCATAGGTTTAATTATTCACTAAATGAATTTTGATTCAACAAGACGTTTTCTGAAACAGATTTTCCCAGTCAAGTGAGGTATCCCTATATATGTAAAAGATTCTCTTTTTTTCCAAAATGATTTTTATGAAGTATATATATATATATATATATATATATATATATATATATATATATATATATATATATATATATATATATACGTGTGTGTATGTGTGTGTGTGTGTACATATATATATATATATATATATATATATATATATATATATATATATATATATATATATACGTGTGTGTATGTGTGTGTGTGTGCGTGTACATAAATATATTTACATACATATGTCAACATAAATACATAAAGAAGATGTGCATGGGAAAACTACCAAACCAATCAGTAAAAGTATTCATGAACAGCATGGGTCCCTCACAACAGATTGAAACAGGTGTGGCCGTAATATGAATCGGAAGTCATCACCCAACGTAATATCATTGACCAAAGGTCAGAATACTTTAGTATTCGTCCAAACTCAGCAAGAATCCTTACTGAATAGCATGAATTAGCAATACACAACATCTGCTCAACCTTAACGACTCTTAAACTGTTAAACCACCAGTCCTTAATTCAACACACACACACACACACACACAGAGACACACACAGAGTCATGGACATGCACACGCACACCCACACACTCACCAGCATGTATCTTTGATGGAGTCACACATTTTTTAACCCTTCCTACATATGCCATCCTCTGAGATTAATCCTAATCGCCCATTCCTCTCTATGTAATGAGCACATGAACATCTGCTTTTTAATATCTAGTTAAGGATATAGCATTACCAGTTAGAAAATCTCAAAGCATATCACATGAATAGCGATAATTCCCTTAGAGCTATCGACATAGTTCCTTATATAAACACAATGCCTCATATATTTTCGATTATATTTCCTTTATCGAGCCTGTACGCAATGGCAAAACGCTGAGATAAAATATATAACATGGTCTTCTGAAACTGTCATTTCACTCATCGGATAAATCGTAATCAAGACAAAATATATGGATATATATATATACATATATATATGTGTGTGTGTGTGTGTGTGTGTATGTGTGCGTGTGTGTGTGTATATACGTGAACACACGTACATAAACACACACACACACATATATATATATATATGTGTGTGTGTGTGTGTGTGTGTGTATTTACAGGAGTGATGCATTGGCCAAAATATCTACCTTGGAAATGTTCATGTACAACTAATTTCATCTGAGATTTTATTAAAAGTAACAAAATATGTTTTAATGGAAGACTCTTTTGTTTATAGAGAGTAGTATTTTTTATTAGCAAAAGTGTTTCTTATAAGTGTAATGGTCCTTTATCACGGATTGAAAACATAACAAAATCACGCTATTCATCGTATTCATGTCTACGTCAGCTACAATGGATGAGCTACCTCACTTAAAAAGTGCTCAACCTGCAATAGAAGAGCATTAGTATTGTCAAACCTTGAGAAAACTTTGTTTTTCTACTGCAACGAAGACAATCAAAGTCGGAGCAGTGAACGATCATTACCCTACCATGATTTGAAATTGCGGTCAACTGATCTTCTCATAATATAAATCTCACACATCTACCAACATTCATGCCATAAATAAACATGGACTCACTTCATTCTAATAAATATAATACTTGTATGGAATTATCATCTCCTCATGTGATTTGAAATCACGATTGAATGATTAATTGCCGGATCCCTAACTAACTGAGCTAATCTTGCAAGTTTTACAAAATTATGAAAACTCATCTTAAAGAAATTCAACTCTTTATACCATTCTAACAAATAAATACATTTATTCTAAGAAACATTTGATATTTTTTATCATATATCAAATACGAAGGTTGCAGTAATAATGTTCAGTTGAAATAGAATTTCGAACCTGTCATCCAGGCTTGTATCATGTGGATTCCCAAAACCCTAATCCATTTCAGTTTGGGGGGAGGATGCAAATTGTTTTTTGGGGCAAAAGTCTTCTTGAGACATTCCACTCAGAAAGAAATTGGGGCTTGTTGCTCCACACTCCTGCTAGGATTATTCCTTGATGCCCCTATGCTGGCAGTTTGATAGGTCTGCTACGAGACCACAGTGAGCACCCAAAGTCAGTCATATACCTGCAGCTTACGATGCCGGCTCGTTAACCAACACTGTGCTGCAAATATCACTTGATGAAAGTAGTTGACTTCAATTCTGTCTCTACAGACAATGGAATATCTATTCCAGGCGTAAGCCTGGCGAAAGCATGTGAAGATCCTCAGATGGCCAGTCGAGAGAATTCCCCTCTTGACCTTGCTGATCTAATCCCCCAAAAAGCACAAAGCGACTCATCTGGTACTACTTTGGCCACAACAACAGATAGACGTCAAAATGAGGGTCAAACAACCTTTTTGAGACTCCTGTCACTGCTTTGAAGACTTGTCCTTCTACTCTGGTTGACTTCCTAATGCAAAGAGACCTAATCTTCTATTCTTCAAAGCATGGGAGAGAGAAGGTTCGTGCCCTTTAAAGAGGCATTAGTTTAAAGTGAAAATAACCAATTGCGACCAAAGTTTGAACTCAGCTCGCCGATACTATTGTGTGTGCCGTTACCGACTAAATACATCTCACCACCACTTGGTGAAAGTAAGATCACCGTCACCTTGCACGATCTCAAAACAGCGAAACATTCAGTGGGGGATATGTCTCGTTTGCTAGTTATTCAGTTATCTTGATCAAAGTGTCGAGTCTTCAGAAGGCAGCTTTTTAACATACAGGTGCAGCAGAGAAAGAGAAGCTTGGGCAAGTCGTAAAACTGCGAATGTACCTAGTCTAATACACTCACCGGAGTACAAAGGCAAATACAATGTACACAAAAAAAATATTTCGTTTATTTTTTGTATGGAACCACAGAAATAGACCCTTATCTTTAGAATACGAAATGATGTAAGAACGGACAGTAAGTAAATGAATGCTCAGCTTACTCCCGTGTGAATGAGGTTCCCCTCCCCCATCTGTTTATCTTTCTTAGTGTCTCTTTACTGCTCCACCGAAATAAATAGCGTCCCCATTTCATTTCTCCTGACAGTCTTAATCTAGTCTTCCCATTCATCAGAGGCCAGAGAAAAACGACATTCGTAATTTAATTTTCGCCTCCGACTATTCAGCAGCGACGACGGACTGCAACATTATTGTAACCACCGACACTCTATCTTGTTCACGGATTTGAAATAACTAAACGAGTAATGGTCTACCGTTGGGGCTAGCAAGAGAGCCTTAAGATCCCAGATTGGTCTTATCAGTCAATTCAAAATTCATCCCAGCTGCTACCCAAATTACAACTGAAGCTATCCTCTTCTACGATAACAAAGGACAAAAATCATTATCAACGAGGCGGGGATTCTGATGATTGGTCAACCGAAAATCAACATATGCTTCGGCCAGACATGTGCCTGGGTAGACATTCAATTGCCTGTCAAGAAAGAACGGGACATTCATTTTCCCCAAGTGATATTTGCTGTATGGTGTTGGTTAACGAGCTGGCCTCGGAAGCTACTGGTTATTGCCTGGCCATTCCAGTTGGAGTATAAGACCAAGTACATTTGCAATTTTACAACCTGTATTTTTGTCCACGGTTTCCCCCCGACCTCTGCTGCGCCTGACGACAATATCTCCATTTGCCCTAAAAGACTATTTCCCCCCAAAAAGTTTGACAAACTTTTGGTAGAGCAAGCTCGGAGACAACATATTCATTTTTATGACTGGAGAGAAAATGAAGCGAAGGAACGTTCAGATACCTACCTTTGTTAATTGTTTTGATGTCAACAAGAAATAAGAAATCTCAACCAGAGTCCCAACTCGATTTACGGATTGTATTTCTAGAACTGATAACGTCACCTAGCATTATTTGTGTGTACTTTGTGATATGGTTAGAATACAATAAAAATAGAGAGATTTCCCCGAGAAGTGAAAGAAGAGGAAGAGGTCTTGTTAATCACTCAGTAACGTGACCAATGTCATTTAGCAGCATCAACAGCAAATTTGGAATGGGTTGATCAGTGGATACGTGACTCTTGTCGCATACCGCTGAGCAATGGTCAAAAAAGTCTGAAATTTCACCCCCCCAAAAAAGTGAAATTCCTTCGATGCCAATAATGAGATTTTTTAATCATAAAAAGAGATTGAAATTCAACCCACACTAAAAACCTATTTAAGGAGTGGGATTCAAAAGAAATCAGAAAACAAACCTTTTTCAGGCATAAAATGTAAATGTTTAAATTTGCAGGCTTTCTACCCCCACCCCATGGTATGGTCTGTGCACATGTTACATACATAGCAAAGCAGCCCAACAAACATGCATAAACAACGGAACGAATCAATGTTGACAGTAATGGTTGATAGTTTCAAAAAGAAACTGTCTTGATGATTAATGCACCGTCAAGTTCTTAGAACTGCGATTCCCAACGTTTTTTTCTTTCTTTGCTAAATCCCTTACTTTGTCTGCTCAACAGATTAGATGTTTCCCTTACTATAAGTGATAAAAATGGTATCGAAAAAGTGTACTAAGGCATTTTAAAACTCTGAAGTTGACTAACATTCATGCAAAACAAAATCTCATAATAATGCTTGACGAACCTTACGGAGAGTGCAGAAAGCTTAAGCTACATATGGACTTCATTAAAACAAATGTTATGCACAATAAACATCTTGAGTATAAAGACATAATCCAAATCGAAAATGCAGACCTGGAAAAAAAGTTGACTTGTAAATCTACCTCGGACAACAAATCTCTGTTGAACCTTTTAGGGAGGGAGAAATCAAGCGAGGAATCACTCCACGATGGCAAGCTTTTGGTAGAACAAGCTCAACATTAAAGAACAAGAAGACAAAATAATTCGTTTTGGAAAGAAAGATCTAAAACTAATGCATCCTTCCGATAGTCACCTATCGAGCTGAAACATGGCACCTAACCAAAAGATTGACCCTCAATCTTAGAACCAACCAACGTATACAGATGAGTATCATGCTCAACATCACAAAACAGCGCAGTATACAAATGAAAAAACAGGAGTCAGGAATATCATACAATGCATGATAAAACCGAAATGGCAACGGGCTTGCCATGTCCATGAATGTCAGACAACTGATTGACAACGCAGCTCACAACTTGGATCCCAAAAATCATATGCAAAAAATTTAGCTGGCAAAATATGAGATTGAGTAACTAATTGGACAAATTCACAAAGAATTGGCTCCAACACCGATGATAGAGAGGCCTAGCACATCCTTGGGAGGGTTTATGTCTAACAACAGATATTCAGAGGTTGATGATTAAGACGAAATATCTGAAAAGGAATACATCATTTCAAAGACAATACTAGTATATCAACATTAGGGCACATTAAAGTTATAACAAATTTTTTTCTCGTGGAATTTAATAATAAGCATGCAATTAACCCATTGCTTGAACATTTGATATAAAAATAGAATTAGTTCCTAGGTAACCTAGCAAAAATTAGTAATTAATGGTCCTGTGCGATTCGGAATTAATAAATATAGACTTTTAAGATTCTAATTCTCCCCAAATATATTAATTTTGGTTATCTGTTCAGAATCGCGACTCCAGAGTAACAAGTTGTGATACTTCATTACAGATTTCACTGCAGATATGGTTGGCCTCAATCAAATATATTCAGAAGAACACGTGCTGTCTTAGACATATACAGAACACGATTAGCGATATTTTTAAGAGGAAATTGTCTAGACGCCATAGTTCTCGTTGAATATTCTCTTCATCATTATTTCAGCTAATACATCTAAGTGTTTTATCTACACCTGTAACTATTTTCTTTTTATTGTTCGGCGACATTATTTTTTTGCTTCATCTGAATAGAAAATGTCAACCGAAACTGTCAACATATACTTTTCTTCAGTTTTCAAACTTGTGGGCTGGACTGATCATATATATACATATATATATATATATATATATATATATATATATATATATATATATATATATATATATATATATATATATATATATATTTATATATATATATATATATATATGTATATATATATATATATATATATATATATATATCCCACGTTCGGGCCTATTTAAACTTTCACTATTTATATCTGGTAAAAAACTATTTTTCTCTCTAATTAGCCCCACACCCATCCTGATTAGGTTTCTGTGTTGTTCAATTTTCAATGCAAGTGTATAGTAAATTGATCCTTCATTTTTTGCCCTGCAGATTTCACGCTTGTTCTTTAGAATCATCAATCTTTTAGCGTTCACTGTCCAACAAGAGGCAACAGAAGTAACTTATTCATTGATCATCCACTTTTTTCCAATCTTTTCATTAACCATCTTAATATGGTTGATGCCAAAAGGCATAGATCACGTGACGGTCTTTATCGAGTAATTAAGTAAACCTGATATTATAGTTGATTTTACTGTGTAATTTAGTGATAACTTCTAAATTACCTCATCATTCTTATATCGCATAATGGTAACAAGATACCCTTACTTACTGTGTAACCTTGTAAAATTAGTATTTAGTAGTATAGTACGATTACAAATAAAGCAGTTGAGCCCTAGTAGTTGTTAGCAACGTTACGATTTTTGCTTTCTGCATCAAAATTTCAAATTGCCCCCCCCTTATATTCAGATTAATTCCAGAGTCAAAAATGTAGAATGGCAGCCAATGAAAATCATGACTCTCAGCATGGATGCCCAATGATCACTTGCGTAACTGACTCCAGCAAAATACTAGATGCGAAGACGAAGTAGACGAGTTCAGTAAGTATCGGTTCCGTTACGCCCATGATAGAGAGATCTAGCGTATCTGACGATGGGCGATTAAAGACTGATGATAATCGTGATGATATTTGGTTGTTTGCATGTGGAGCGTCCCCCGCTGCGTTTGTAATAACTGCTTCCGAGTAACGATTGGTGACATTTCGTGATGACTTCCAAGGCAGATATCGTTGGAAACAATCAGACGTATACAAAAGACATGCTTGAATAACAATATTTTTTTTATCCGGATGTTGTCTAGACGCCATAATTCTTGTTTAGTCTTATTAATTTTTAAAAGTTGTTTTCTCTTTATTCTTCAACTACTTTTTTTTTGCAAAACTGTCTACATGAATTTCTTTAATCTATGGCCGTGTTGATAGGCTGCGTATGTATATATGTATCTGCCCACCGACCAGAGTTATGCTAGACGACTGAAAAGTAAAATATTCATTACTCATTATGTACACAAATTGTTTTACTTATTTAAGAAAAAAATACCTACCAAATTGATTCTTAGTTTGGAAGTCTAATTTTCAATGTAAGTTTATATAGAATTGAACCCTTATTTGTATCTAGTAATATCCATGTTTATTTGTTTTTGATACAGATTTCCTGGTGATCACCGCACACTGAAATGCCAGAGCAGTAATTAATTCATTGATCACATCCTTTTTAAATTTTTGATCATACCCTAACATGATGGCGTGACGAACTAAAAAAGTTAAGAAAGTATTGTGTCTGCAACGCCCATGATAGAAGGGTCTGGCAAAACTTGAGAAGTATATAAGTTAAGGATGGACATTAAGAGTTATGATGATGGAGACATTTTTCGTTGATATCATGTGAACGAAGACTTTTGCTTCCTCTTGCTCGATCATCACCATTTGTACCACCAATAGTCTATATCAATCTGAGAAATCCTTATTCAAACAGTGCCCAATACTTAGGGTAGAAAATTTATCGATTAAATACATAAATCTTGTCTATGACAATGGTATACCCTCATTTCGATTTATTTAGCTCCTCAGATAGCTGAATCCAACTGATCAGCAGGATCTAACAGAACTCGAGTGTACCATTGTCGTAGACGAAATTCATGTATTTAATCGATGTATCTCTACATATATATATATGTGTGTGTGTGTGTGTGTGTGTGTGTGTGTGTGTGCGTGCGTGCGTGTGTGTGTGTGTGTGTATATAATACCCTATATATAAAATATAGTAAACTACATGTACGACATGAGCTATATATAAAAGTCACAACTGAAAGGGAGGTGGTGTTCGATTAACACTGTTAGGGTAAAAGAGAAAAAAACAACACTGAAAAAATTGCAGCAATCACATCAACAGATATTTTGCTGAAAAAATGTTTTTAATGTATTCCATGCTCATATATATATATATATATATATATATATATATATATATATATATATATATATATATATATATGTATATGAAGAAGAATAGATTTCACCGAAGCTCGAGTACGTAAACTAGTAAAGATTCCCAGTGTCACCCGGATAATACTTTAGATATAACATTCGAAAGCAAACGATAACTGTTAATGATTCGATAATCCTTCATGAGTGTACGATTTCCCCTGGTTGGGACCCTATACACTACTCTGTCACACCAACTCGGACCTGTGCCCATACTCAATACTGTATGTTTGTCGTTATTAGTTCGTACGTCCGGTAGACTATAAAATTTGAATAGTGCCAATTTCCATCGATCATATTGGTTTGGGCTCTGCTTTATAGGTAAGGGTAAGGTTCTTGCAAACAGGTTATTGCCGGGTTAGGGTCCAGTTCAATAAAAAGAGTACCGCCAAACAGGCATTAGAAATGAGGGAAAGAGAAATTTAACACTTAGATTCTGTATGACAAACAAACAAAAAAAAAAAGAACCCTCTCTGGCATTAGAGATACACTGTGAATAGAACTTACTCAGAAACTAATAAAATCTTTCTCCAAAAATTGACAAATTTTCAGAATATTTAAAGGTTTCATAAAGTGAAAGAAAATAGGATAGAGAAGGGAACTCACTCAGTCCACCGAATACATTTTCAATGTTTTTAACCGCTTGGTTATTGATGTTTCCATTGGTTTGTTTGCCATTGGTTCGAAGTGGGGACATTGCAAGTCAAAATCACCTATCTTATTTTCATTCTAGGGTAAGGGTACCATTATAAACCCATGTTTAACCCCCCATGTCCCAGCGTTTTGGCACCGATAAAAATCTTACATTATAACAAACAAACAATAGGAAACATTCAGGACATCTACATGGTATTAAATTACACAATTACATGCACTATATATATATATATATATATATATATATATATATATATATATATATATATATATATATATACATGTATGTGTGTGTATATATATATATATATATATACATATATATACATGTATGTGTGTGTGTATATATATTTATGTATATATATATATATATGTATATTTGTGTGTGTCTATATATATATATATATATATATATATATATATATATCTAGTCGTGTCCAACTTTATTGTCAGTAAACTACATTAAATCTGTCCATTACTTGGGAAGCAAAGTCAACTTTCCTGTCTCTTTCGATGGCGATATAGTCAACCGTCTTCCGAATCCGCCGACGTCTTTGGAAAACTCTGAGTTCGCCTCTAGGATGAAAGAGGCATATCATTGAAAACCGAAATCAGTGTCTACCATGTGGTTATGCTCAGCATCCTTCTCTACAGATTAGAATCCAGTACTCTATTCGGAATGTAACCCCACAAAGTCGACGTCTTTCGTGAACGCTGTCTTCGTTCCATCTCCGGCTACACTTTGCCGGGTAAAGTCTCGAATGCAGATCTAATTATCTACCAATGTGATGTAGGAGGTAAAATTGAATCGTTTTGGATGGAATCCAAACTCCGGAGGGTTGGCTATGTCATCAGAGTGAACGATGAGAGAATACCAAATGCCCCCATGTACTCTCGATAGATTGCGCAGAGCACGAAATGCACGAGGGCTATTGTTGAATTTCAAAGACAAGCTCAAATAAAACCTCAAGCTATCAATGTCCCTTTTATGTCTGTTGAAATTAACGTCGCAGACCGCATAAAATGGAGGTCTCACCGTCATAAATATATTGCCAAAAATCACATTCACAATATACAGTACATGCCAAACTATAATGCAAAAAGGTCGTATTATCGTGAATAGAAAAAAATAATATAATCCAAATACTGACAGACCTGACCTGCACCCCCGTGGCAAAAATGAAGACATTTTGCCCAGTAGTAAATATAATCCAATTTTGTTATAACCTTGC
>OY735238.1:4388513-4428513 GCA_963457665.1 Thysanoteuthis rhombus | reverse complement strand
ATTATTATTATTATTATTATTATTATTATTATTATTACTATTATTATTATTATTATTATTATTATTATTATTATTATTATTATTATTATTTCTTCTTGTAGTATCCATTGCACACCAAAATATCAGCTAGGAACTCTGGGTAGGTGACGATATTAAAGCTTAGTATCGCAGCCAATTTTTTAAAAGTTTTTTTCCTTTATATTATGTATATAAAGGGGGATCCATACAAGATGCTTCCAGTACACAGTTGTATAACACACACAATATACACATGGAAAGTGTTTTGCAAAGGATGTAGGCGGTGCGTATGAGGTCAATTCTCTGTATCTCATATATGCTTGGCTTTCTTTGCATTCATACCAAGATATTTGTCGACACCGTGTTTTTTATGATCCCAAGGGATAATATAACAACAGATAATGTTTCAGTCTCAAGTTGCCACATTTTTTGTGATCCCGATATCCAGGTTTTTGTACTATTATTTATCTATTAAAAAAGCATCTTTTTTTTCTCTCTTCAATTATTACGTCTGGGTGGTTGGCTTTGAAGTGTCCTGGGAAATTCCATGATATTGCCGCATCTTGCGTTTCAGTTACAGCTTCTCGGTGGTGTTCATACCAGTGTACAGTGTGTAGTGAACCATGACGCTTACAGACAATGTAATGAATGTTCTATCCCACTCTATCGTTTCTTAACCTATATTCATTGAGGACAAGCATCCACAAAGGAAGTGGTCAATGGTCTCAGTTTGGCTGTCACAGAACCTGCAGTTTGGATTAGCACCGTTTTTATTAACGTGTGCTAGGTAGTTTCCTGGTACGTAAGCTCAAGTTTTGTTGTTGTCGTATGTTTTTCATTCCAGTTTATATAAGTCATCAGCTGGGTCTTAACCAGGCACCTAAGCCTGGCAACATTGTAGGTCATCACAGTTCAGTCTTTAGAGAGGAAAGATGATAGAGTGGACATACATATACAGATGATACAACATTTTCTCAAAAATCTGTATGTGCATAAATTGAATGTATGTAATTCTTGTAAATAAACTCAAATTGACAAGAATTCTCTGATAATGTGCACATAGAAAATAAGAGCTATTTTCTGTAGATCATATACGCTGGGGTTTCTAGGTATGCTATCAACAAGTTGACTGGTCTTTTCTCCGATTAATTCAAGGGCTCCAACAACAATTGATAAAATAATGGTGATGAGTTGCTATATTCTACTGATTTCAATTTCAAGGTCTTTATGTTTAGAAATTTCCAAGAATTTCTCGACAGTAATGTTTTTATCCAATGAAACAGTCATATCTACAAGGAGGCACGTTTTTCTCTAAAGTCTTCATCTATAATATCTGGCCTGTTTGCATTTATAGTCCTATCGGTATGTTTTGTGAAATACCATGATATGGTCCCATCTTCTGCTTTTGTGACAGGTTTAGGCTGGTGTTCGTACAATTCATTAAATGAAACGTTATAATGTTTGCAGATGTCCCAGTGTAGGTACGGCTTAATTCTATTATGTGACCTATTCATTTGCTACAAGATCGAGTACCCTACTATTCTGTGATCAACGGTTCGGCTTTATCATCACATTGTATATTTAAGATCTCCCATGTCGCGTTTCTTCGTATCTTAGCCTGGCAGTTTTGTGTTTTTAGGCTCTGGTCATGGGCTGCCAAAAAGTAAACCAACTTCTTGGCCTTTAATCTTGTACTTCGCAACCACCAGTAGACTCTATTCTGATTTATATCAGATCTTTTTGTACAAAAGGGGGTCATATTGTGATTTCCTCTGCCAGTGCTCATTTAGTATTATCATTCCTTCCTTGACTTCACCTCTCTTGGCTGCTCTCATTGTTGAATCGGCCTCTGGTCTACTTTCTATGCTGAGATTGAGTTGCTTCCTGTACTTATTCGTCTCCTTATTTTTTTTTTAACTCATGTGTTTTTCACTAGTTTTATCATCTTGTATTTGTTAGTTTGGATGTAGGTTTGAAGACCAATGGTGGTTGTCATATTCGATAATTTTAGTTTAATGAACGCCTGTCACCCTCGTTTCTTTGCAACTATAGTCAATCCACATCTGCTTTAGGGTGATGCACTTTATTTGCTGTTGCCAAATTTTGTTGTCTTTGTATCCTTTCGCTGATTTCCGGTTGGTTCCAGTTCATGATGTTAAAACCCTATTGAACTACCGGAACAACTAGTGAGTTAATGGCCTCGATTCTATGTTTTCAGTTCAATACTATTTCCATTATCAGTCTTATTCTTTTTTTTTTCGTTCATGTTATTCTATACCTTTACATCCATTTATGCCCAGAAAGTTACAGCTTTCTTCTTAGTCTAATTCCTTGATCTTGGTATTCAGATCTACATTAATGGATGATACAGCGGTTAACTCCCCCTTTTGAAAGTAGTTCTCGCACACTTTTCTAGTCCTGACTCCATCCTGATGTCGTTATTAAGTGGAAAGCCCATTGAAGACTGTTCATAAGCTTCCCACTTGTTCATTGTTCTTTCGGTGAAGATCCAAGTCATCTACATAAAAGAGTTCGGCTAAAGTCTTCTTACAGATTCTGTACCCATATGTGGTTTTGTTGAGCTCATGTGAAATAGGAATCAGAGACAAGAGACAGTAATCATTATTATTATTATTATTATTATTATTATTATTATTATTATTATTATTATTATTATTATTATTATTATTATTATTATTATTATTATGCAATCTCACGCCAGTTGCCCGGTGGTAACCGCTGGAGTTTGAGTGACGGCAAGTCTCCTCAAGTCTCCAGCCCTCCTCCCCTAGTAATCATAGGTCGCAGTAGTTCTGCGATTAACAGTTTCGCACCGGTTGCCCAGTGGTTATCGCTGAAGGCTGAGTGACAATAAGTCTCCTCAGGTCTTCAGCTAACGTCTCCTCCCTCTTTCGCATATCATGACAGAGCTACTATTCGTTGCAGTACTTATATCTCTAGCACCTTCCTCAGTATCCGTGCAGTTCCAAGTAGTGCTGTGATCTGTACGGTCTCTATCCTTCCCCTAATCCCGATCTCCTCCAGTCTCTCCCTCAGCGTTTTGGGGACAGTTCCTAGTGCTCCCACTATGACCGGTACTACCCTGGTTTTCATGTTCGACATTTTCTTTAACTCCCTTGCTAGGTCCTGGTATTTTCCCTTTTTTCACCCTCCTTCTTTTTTACTCTATGGTCCGCAGGTACAGCAACGTCTACTATTTGGCAGGCCTTCCTTTTTTTGTCTACTATTACTAAGTCCGGTCTTCTTGCCTGGATGAGGTGGTCAGTTTGGATGTCAAAGTCCCACAGTAGTTTGTGGTTGTCATTCTCCAAAACTGCCTCTGGCTTGTGCTGATACCACCTTTCCCCATGGTTGAATCCCATTTGTTTACTTAGTACCCAGTGTATCATCGTTGCTACTCTATCGTGTCTATGCTTATACTCCTTCTGGGCGAGTTGACTACATTCACTAGTTATGTGGTTTACTGTCTCATCTCTTTCACCGCACATGCGGCATTTGCTGTTTGTCTGTGTTCTGTCGATTTTTTATTATTATTATTATTATTATTATTATTATGCAATCTCACACCAGTTGCCTGGTGATAACCGCTGGAGTTTGAGTGACCGCAAGTCTCCTCAAGTCTCCAGCCCTTCTCTTCTTCTTCTTCTTCTTATTATTATTATTATCATTATTATTATTACTACTATTATTATTATTATTATCATTATTACTACTACTACTATTATTATCATTATCATTATCATTGTTATTATTACTATCATTATTATTATTATTATTATTATTATTATTATTATTATTAGTAGTAGTAGTAGTAGTAGTAGTAGTAGTAGTAGTAGTAGTAGTAGTAGTAGTATGATGATGATTAAACTAGTGTCCCAGTCATTGTTGTTTTGGTCACGCTTTGCCCTGACGAAACATTAATTTTCGCCTCATGTTCTGAAATGCATTATTCAGACAAGCCACTTGGCTTCAGCATTTCCCACAGGGAGTTCTCTGGACTTTGCAAATTAATCAGGGCGCGTGTGCAAGTCCCGTAAGACTCCAGCAGTGAAAGCAAAACGCCTCTGCTGTTCAATAGAGGCAACTCCAAACTACTTAACAATGCATGTTAACAACCTTACAACTTGTTCAAATCTTGAGGAGACAATAAAAATAGTATAGTAAGATCGTTGAACAACACAGAACTTCAAAAATAAAGGTTATCATACTTTGTAATAAACAGTAGAAATACATGAATGAATCACAAAATTGCGCGTAATTCATTGATATCTTATGTAAGTGAGAGGAAATCATGTACATGACTCTTAAATATTTGTGAGGCCTCAGTAAGGTATTAAAGCTCACGCAACTGTATTTCAATTTTATCCTGGTCATCCAGATATGCTAAATAAATTTTGACTCGCAGTTCCCAGTCCACATAAGTATATTGAAGCTAGTAAATATCAATAAATCAAGTAATCAAATGAAATAATGAAGTATACGAAAAACAATGCAAAATGCACTTGCAAGAGGACTAGGGTTTCTGGATAATTTACAGTGATTCTTTCATTATGTTCATAGCAAACACTGGTTTAATTTGAAAGAATCTGAACTTTACCTTGAACGTTCAGTAAACAACTTAGGAAATTCATTATTACATGATTACGTAATGAGCTTATCAATAAATCTAGGAGGACTTGAGCTTGATCTCATCTATTCAAATCATGAATATCCGTTTCAACTTCATTATTTTGAACACAATAATCATCTGTAAAGGCAAACTATTCTTGATTTTCTCATAATTCATCATAATTGGTTCAGTTACAAAGATTGGTAGAACTGAATCCAGCTTTTCTACGTGAACATATGTATGTTTTACATCTAGTTTAACAACAGTATTTCACCGATCGTAAGATGGATGAGGTGCCCTGTTGTCTTGCTTTCATAATAGATACTTATTCACTGTTGTCCAGTTTCCATCTGTAGTCCTCTGGAGATGGGATCATAAGCCATGCAATTGTTACGAGGCTCAAAACAATACACTGCCGACGACTTCTGAAAATGGACGGAAAAAGGACACTGACAGAGGGCCAAAAACTTTCAGACTCTGTTTTTGAACAACCACCATCTCAGATTCTTCACTTCTGTGATTGTTGTCCCTGAAAGATAAAAGTGGTATATGATATTTTTCCCAAATATGCAAGAGTACTATCATCAATTTCAGTTGTTTTTCTTTTAGACTAACCAAGATACTGTTTGTATCTGCATTCTGGAGGGCTTTCCAGAGAGTTTGATTTTCTTTCCCAGTAAAACATGCTGTAGTATCACTCCTACTGGAAGCATCGAACCCAAACAGTGCTGCTTCCGTATTAGATACCAAACTATCATAGGAAAGACTGACTACACGAGCTATGAATGGCGCAGTCTTGAATTTGCCATCTCATGTCTCAATACATTTTTCATTTCTCTTCAGTGTACAGGGTAATCTTTTATAGGAACGGTCAACCTTTTCTTTAATTGATAAGTGTCAGCAGTATTTGGTACAAACCTTCGAAATGTTGGGATCTGTGAACATTTTTCTCGCTACTCCCTGACGGATAAACGTGTCATGGGTTGATCTAACTCATCAATTTGCTCAAAATTACGGTGTCAAGTAATGATCACTGTTTTTCCTCTTGGTCTTACTGATTTTGTTTGGTCTTTTGGATCATACGAATCTTCACTTGATTAGGTATGACAATTACAACACTCAAAGAGATAAACGGTTTGCTTCATTGCAGACAAGTGTAAACCTGCGCAAATCCAATCTTCAGAATGGCCCACGCCTCATGATATTTGATAAAATGGATAAAGTGTTATATATAATTGTAAAACCTCATCTGTTGATCTTCATCTTTGATTATTGCTATATTGGTGGCAGTCTTTACATGATCTCAACGAGAGAAATTATACTTGGTTTTATTGAGAGATATTGATCGTTACTCAGATAACTCTAACGTGCAATTCTTCTACGTCATCATTTTGTTTCAATATTTTTCACTGCAGTAGTTATGACGGTTCATCATGCAGACATGATGTCGTGTCAATCAAAGGTTTTGCTTTTCCTGCGTTGTCTAAAATTCTAATCAAGTATTTACGATATTAGATGGAATTTTCAAAGGTTTTCTCATTACAGTTCTTTCAATAAAAGAGTTTCAGCTTGCCTACGCTTAGACTTTCCTTGAGATTACAGGAAGCTCTAAAGTGGGTTATTATTCCCATTTTATGTGTTATTCGGGCAAATATAACAGTTATCTTTGGTATCCAGGGGATCTAACTACTACAATTGTGACTGTTTTGCCAACTTTCTATAGGAGACATATTTTGACTAATTCCCGTCACTCTCAGAGCCCTATTATATAAATAAACGGAGAAAAAAAACAGTTTGCTGTTTAAATACTTACTGGAATCAATTTATAGACGGCATTGCTTATTTTCGTTGTCTAAAATTACAATTCTTATTATAGATAGTAAGCAGGGAATTCAACATGAGTAATTAACTGAGTAACTCATACATATATCTATGTGAACTTTCCAATGTACTGGTTCGATTGTGAACAAGATAGAAAAACAATTGCCTTTTTTCATTGAGCGCTCTAACTCATTTACAAAATATTTTTAGAGAATTTAGTATTCAAAACCACAGAACATAAGGTACGTCTTGTTAAGCTGATTGAAAAAAAGAAAACTTCCAATTTCTAACTCTCAAAAGCAAGCAATTAGAAGTACAATGTCGTTTCGTTTAAATACTCATGGCTAAAACTATATATATATATATATATATATATATATATATATATGCTAATTCTCTCTCTCACACACGCACGTATATATTTGTATAATACACTGCAGTACTTCAAAGTGCTAATACCCACTAATGCATTGGAATATTCTTGGATTAACACACGTGTTCAAACGCAAAAATCAACATATAATGTTAATATAAATAATAATGATAATAATAATGATATATACATATATATATATATACATATATATATATATGTCTGTGTGTGTGTGTGTGTGCGTATATATATATATATATATATATATGCATTTACATATGCACACTTACGTATACACATATACAGATATATACAACTATAAAATGCAGCATACAAACACTACGCTAGTATGACAACTTTAACACACCTACGTAAAAACAGCATAATCATAAACTAACGCAAAAAGTGTGCTCAAATATATATACGAAACACACACAGATATGCACAAATATAGGCACATATCTGATAATACATATATGATAAGACTAACAGACGCATTCCCTTTGAGATGTTTGAAGAATTTTTTGTTCCATTAGTGCCATTCTGAATTACAGCGCCCCCTAGCACCAAGCAACAAGACTAAAAGCTCCCAAGAGAAAAGAACTCCATCTTTCATTGAAACTTTCTAAATAGCGTTTCCTGTTTCCTGCTGTTTAGCCTAGAAAATAATGTAAGCCTTGTTCAGGAGTGTTGGAATCTACGTCAGGTATTTATGCTCGTTCGCCGTACAAGGAGGAGAAAGATGGGCTGCGGAGGTGAGTGTAGTAGCGAATTAATGTTCTTGCTTTCTTTTTGTAGTTTTTTTTTCTGCTTCTCGTTGATATTAGTGTACTTAATAAGCTAATGTCAGTGCTAGAAAGAATAGGTTTATGAGTAGAAAAAACAGCCTAAGAGACGCTGAATAATAGAGAAAAGGAGGGAGAGAGAGAGAGAGAGAAAGAAGGAGAGAGGCTAGGAAACACAGAATGACAGATCGAGGGAGAGAAAGAAAGAGGTTGAGGTAAACTGAACATCAGAGAAGGAGGGGAAGAAAGTAAGGGAGGAAATGGAAGTGGCTGAGCAGTAAGACAACAGAGAGAGGAGAAAGAGAGAGAGAGAAAATAGATTGGGGGAGATACTGAAATAAAAAACAAAGAAAGGGACAGGGAGAGAAAGAGATGCTAAGGGATGAACACCAAGGAGTGTGAGCGAGAGAGGGAGAGAGAGTGCTGGAAATGAGAGGAAAGGGCAGGAAAAAAGAGGAGGGGAAGTGCAAGAAATAAAAGAGAAATTAGGAAAAGTTAAGCAAGACAGAAAGAAGACACGAAAAGGGGGAAGAAGCTGAAAGAAAGACATAAGATGAAACGGCTGAAAGAGAGGCAGAAAGTGGAAATAAGATTTAAAGTGAGGTAGAAGGTGAAAAAGAGGCAGAAAAAGAAAAAGGGAGTTAAAGATAGAGAGAGGGGGAGGAGAAAGTGGAAAAGATGAGTGGGAGTAACTGAAATGGAAGCCATGAACGGCTAAACTGAGATTAAAACCCAATGCAGAAGAGAGGCTGAACAGAGGACAAAGAAGCAGAAAAAGTGATTAATACAACCAAATACAAAGAGAAGCTGAAAAAGGGAGAGTGGCTGAAAGTGAATAGTGCCCTTATAATGACTAAGGTTTCAATTGTCAATGTTTAGCCTATGCATATCACATGACTACTTACACGACCTATTTGCGATTTGTGAATTAGATTTAAAGGCGACACGTGCCTGCAGTGGCGCACGCCCACCTCGACCTGTGCTATTTTACGCATAGCCAAGGGAAGAGATGGATTCATGCCATGTGAACACAAACTGTCGCAGCCGGGGTTTAAACTTGGCTTGTCAAGTTCATTCTTCACTTGGCAACACCTTATATCAACAATAGAATGAAGCTTAAATGGGGACTAAGAATGATTACCCCAGAGAGAAATGCGAAGAGAAAGAAGTAAGACACGTAATGTTAAGCAATAACGTCCCGAAAATGAAAATGAAGAAAATGATGTCTGGAGATCCACGTTGTTGTTCGTGATGTCAAGCGGCTATTTGTTATTTTTGCAACATAACCAGCCCATTGCTACTTGATAAAAAAAAAAAGTATTTCCCATGATATATCTGGCCTCTGTTCGTTTTCAAATATACTACGCTGTCTTGTGATCTCTCCATGCAATGATACGGATAATTCTCTCCTGAGTGCATGGCACAGTTCTCAGTTTAAAAGCCAATGTTTCGATTGGGTTCCATGTCTAAGCCCTATTCAATCGTAATAGTAAGCAATAACACCCTGATGATGATCATACGGGGAAACGATGAAGATTTTGAGGAATGAATTTACTTGTTCTGTTGATAAAATTGAACAAAGACCATGAAAGCAAAATAAGAAGAAATATATCGTTTGTTTTGAAAGCATTTTCTAAAATACATATATTTAGACGTATTGGAAAGGGTCTTACCAGTATAGTTGAAACGTAGAGTATGAACAATATATAAAACCAACTATGGGATACAGATATAAAACATCAAAGTAATCAGATCAGAAGTAAACAAACACTGAATTACACATAGAGCGATTGGAAGGGGAATATCAGCGAATTGAATTTTTTTTGATAGAAAAGAGTTCAATGCTGATCCGCCAGCAGACAAGGGTGCAAAATATCAAGAAAATTTAAGTGGTAAAAACAATATGAGAGGATAAAACGTGGTGTAAAAAGTCTGTCGACTGGGGATCAAGGGATAACAAACCCGGACAGAAAAAAGGCCGGATATAAGCTGAAAAGATAAGATTTGACTAACCCACAAGACATAGAAGATTTGCACAGTTACGATCGGGATGTATAAAAAGCATTGGCCAGCAGTGTACTTCAGATGGCCGATGATATTTCTGAATACATATATATGTATATATATATATATATATATATATATATATATATATATATATATATATACATGAACATATAGATAACAAAACACACGCAAACACATGTATACGTATATGTGAATATATATATATATATATGTGTGTGTGTGTGTGAGTGAGTGCGTGTGTGTACTTGTTTGAAAAGATATGAAGACATCGAAATATTTCGTCAAACTGTATCGAATCTGATAATATATATATACATATATATATATATATATATATATATATATATATATATATATATATATATATATACATATATATATATACATGTATCTTCCGCTTTACTTAAACCCCATTATCAGCCATTAGAAATCTTCCACGTCTTAATATTGCATGCACTGCCCAGACCGCTTATTTGTCTCCTATAAAACCAAAAATCATTGTTAGAATAACACCCTGCAGTTAACGAATACATGGAAAATGAAGATCAACAAAAAAGAGGAGAAAAAAAAATCAATTTTTGTTTTTCATATTTCCAACTGAATCGCAGAATGAAGGGGGAAAAAAGGAACGACTTGATAATAACAACTGACGATTATTCCTGGGGGACTTTGACACTTTCCTCTTATTTTCGATCCGAAAATAAAGGAACGGGTGGTAACTTCATCTTGCCATTCGTACTTGTTGACCATTTGCCAAAGGAAGTACTAAAAATCACCGACGGAGCACATACCTCAGCTAACGCCATTACCACTAGAAACTGGGTGGAACTAAGTTCATATAAAGATATAATGCAGGGGAGGTAACGGTAAAGATTCCAAGATCTGCAAAAAAATTCTAATCCTACCATTAAATGTCTTTGAAATTCGTTGAGAACTTTTGGGGACAATCGTGAGCGAATGCAAAAATACATGGGGGGAAATCTTACCTCGAAATTTTTCATTGAATCGAAATTTGTGGACACGCTCCGAAAGTTGACCAATTCTTCTTAACCTCATGCTTCAGATAATTTGATTGGAATATATTGTCAACATCAGTTGATATAGTGTGCATATATATTGGCACAATGCAGGGGATATAACTGTAGAATATAAATGGAATTTCATGACACCTCCACATATACACAGCCACATATACACACACTCGTATATATATATAAAGAGAGAGATAGGGGGTAGGGAAAAATATTCAAGGGCAGGTCATAAAAAGCATGAACTTCTAGGATTGCCTTGAAAGACTGCCAAAAGTGGCTATTCTATATCAAACATGTAAACATTTTTTTTTGATTGATCAATTCTTAAGGGTCCATCAACCGTACATGGGCGTTACCATACAAAGGTATTGGGATCTCTCACCATTTACAAATATCAAGATGCTCTATGCTATTGTAATTTGTAAGTTAAAAGACAACTTTTGAAAATTTTTCTCAGATTTTGAGGCGATTTGACATGTTCAGTAGTTTTTGGCCCACCCTACCAAACAGCATCAGTTTTATGGTATCGGTAGTATCTCCAAATTATTGACTAAAGACTAATTACATGTGTT
The DNA here is from genome assembly GCA_963457665.1 of Thysanoteuthis rhombus. NCBI lineage: Eukaryota > Metazoa > Mollusca > Cephalopoda > Oegopsida > Thysanoteuthidae > Thysanoteuthis > Thysanoteuthis major. The sequence continues at coordinate 4,417,255 of OY735238.1, read as the reverse complement.
TTTTTGCCATAAGAATTCCATTTCCGGTGTTACTTCTGCTTTTCAAGTTCCTTTTGAGGTTGTAAATTACTTTTTGAGCTCATTTTATTAGAATCGACGTGGATCGTGTTTTGGAATTCTTTAATTAGTGCTCACGTACCGACCTCCCCACCTGTCTGCCTGCGTATCGATTCACTTCCCTCTTTACCTTTCTATCTACTATCTAGCCAACCTACTTACCTACCAACCTACTTACCAAAACTCCTTCATACCTACCCACCTAGGTACATGCAATCATCCTTACCTACCGACACACCTGCTTTCCAGTCTGCGCACCTCTCTACCTTCAATTGTTTGTAACACTTTCAATATCCTCAAAGAAAAATCCTCTGACTTCAAACGACCAATGAAGTCTAGGGAATATTTCTCACCCCGGGCTAATAGCACTTTTCCAAATTTTTCTGCTATCTCCTTATTTCCATTTTGTCACAGACAGACCGAATGCACGTAGAATTACTACTAAACTAAGCTTAATTGAAAGAAGCTAGACAAACAATGATAAGGAAACCTGATCTAGCTTAATATGCATCATTTATAATCAAGCCTGAAGTATCTCCAACTGTTTTTAAAAGTAGGTGAGTCTGCACGGAGATTAAAGGAATTCCAAATAACGAACTACCGTAATTCAGATGAAAGAAACAATGTAAAGTGATTTACTACCTCAAACTGAACTTGAAAAAAGGTCAAAATACATATAATTAGTTGTACAACGAAATGATCTGGAGGTACCACATTTGGGTCATAAGATTAACCCTTCTAAACAGGGTGAGCCAAAAACAACTGACACTCTTATATTGTCTTGAAATTTATAAAAAATACGTTTCTGTTCACTTTTAACAACAAGATAAAAACATTCGAAATTCATCAATTCTAAGAGTCCCCAATGCCCATGCAAGATGTTGCCAATATATTGGCGACAGAATCCTTTGAAAATTGAGGAATATCAAAATGTTTATTCTGTTGATAATTGCAAGTGAAATGGCAACTTTTGACAATCTTCCAAAAGGCTTGATTGAATCCAGTATTCGTAAGGACACAATTACACACACACACACATATATATATATATATATATATATATATATATATGTGTGTGTGTGTGTGTGTGTGTGTGTGTGTGTGTGTGTAAATATGCATTTTTATAACTCGAGAACATCCCAGATCAAACTTAACGGCATATCGGATATCTGATCGTCGCAATTTACCATCAGAACACCTTTTATCGTCGAAGTTCACAAGTTTTCAAACAAACTGCTTGATTTTACAATGAATGCGTTCAAGTTAAACTGTATTATATATGGAATTGGTGCACATTCAGAGATTTTGAAGCTGTAAGAAAGTCGGTCTACACATGAACTTCAGCAAGACGAAGATCATGTGCAACAACCACATCAGAAATAAAAACACTAAGATCAAAATTGAGGACACAGAACTGGAGAAAGTAGGTCACTGCATCTACCTAGGACAACGAATCTCCATGAGACCCTCAAAAAAATAAGAAATCAAGTGAAGAATCCCGCTAGGATGGCAAGCCTTTGGCAGAGCAAGTTCAACCTTCAAAAATAAGAAGATTCCATTAATCCTGAAAAGAAGGGTGTATAATCAATGCATCCTCCTAATAGTCACTTATGGGGCTGAAACATGGAACCTAACCAAGAGACAGATGTGCAAATTGAGAACTATGCAACGTGTACATGAAAGAATTATTCTGGGCCACACATGGAGAAACCACAAAACAGCACAGTACATCCGGGAAAAGACATGTGTCAGAGACATCAAACAATCCATTAAAAAAACTCAAATGACAGTGGGCAGGCCATGTTGCAAGATTGGCGGACAACCGATGGACATTGTGACTCACGACATGGATCCCCGTGATCACATGTGCAACCGAGGTCGGCAGAATATTAGATGGAGAGACGAGCTAGACGGATTCAGACAGTACTGGCTCTACGACGTCCATGATAGAGAAGTGTGGCACATTCTGAGGAAGGTCTATGTCCAACAAAGGACGTTAGAAGACTGATGATGAGGATGAAGCTAAACTGAGAACTCTTGCATTGTGTTTGTCAATCTAGCAGATTAGATTTGGTTGATGTATAGAAACACGGTTTATACTATCTAATCTGTTGCCTATCGAGAGATTTGGGGTTGAATTTCCTTTTTCGCATTTTGACGACTGGATGTGAGGTAGCGTAGTAAAAAGAAATGAAAAAGAGGGAATTTATCAAGAAATATATTAAAGAAAATATTTTTTACTTTGATGAAAAAATTTAACTCATTTCTACGGGTCATGCAGGGAATACTTGATAATATATTTATATATATATATATATGTGTGTGTGTGTGTGTGTATTATTGTGTCATCCTCAGACAGCTGTTTCCATATATTACACCTCTTCTGTGTGACTTACCATTATCCCATCCAGTGTTGTATTGAAACCTTAACTTCAGACTTGCAGCCCGATATCCTATCTCTGGACTACGGAACTGGACAGTCAATAAGGCTGAATTTAAGCGATATATTTGTTTACATAGAAATCCTGCATCCACCAGAATGCTCTATTCCTATGGAAGATTCATCATATACCTATATCTGTCTCTGTCTTTATGTATATAAATTACATCATATTATATAGAAACGCGCCGGAAATACCAGTGTCAGTTTAGCTTAATGGTTAGAACAACGGTTGGTTGATACAGCTACCCTATCGTTGGCTAGTTCAATTCTTGCAGCAGTCACATTTTTTCTAATTGTTTAATTCTCTCCATTTGTCTTTGTTTGATGATCCTTAGCCTTATAATGATAGGATATAATTTCAGATAAGAGTTTTTATTTATCTTATATTCTAATATAAAGCAATTTATAATCATTCTGTCGGATCATACAGATCCGTTTCTCAATATATATACATATATATATATATATATATATATATATATATATATGAGTGTGTGTGTGTGTGTGTATGTATGTATGTATACATAAACATATATGTATGTATACATACATATATATATATATATATATATATGTATGTATGTACGTATGTAAGTAAGTATTTATGGATGTATGTACGTATATATAACAAAACCACTCGAAAAAAAACTCTGAGCAACACATGACAATGGAGAGAGCTATGCTAGGAAAAATCCTTAGTCATTGAAAAGGATCAACATTGATCCGGGTGACGATTGGAGAGATGGATACCGTACAAGTAATTAGGCAACAAAAAAGTGATGAGCTGAACATATAACCAGAAGAAGGGACAATCGATAGAACAAAATACTGAAGGAAATTACCTGACACAAAATGGAGAAACGAGAATAATTTGACCTTTGAAGTTTGAGATTAGCCCAATCACGCTCATCCTGCGATTGGAAATATCTTTGTGTAAATGTGGTCTTAGAACGACTGTAGCTGTTGTGAAATCAAATTTGTTGCTCTATTTATCGGAGTGAATTGAAGAGTCACAATTGAAATATGAATGCTAACTTCTTTCTCTCCCCGAACCTGATTGTAGTGTGGGGAGGGAGTGACATATGTGACTGAACGTGGGCAGCAGTGGTTGTTCAACACGTCGATAAGAGGTCATAGCTCTGATTGGCTGTCGATTCAAATCCAATCTTCTTCGCAGGCAACAGCAGAGTTAAAATGCCCGTGAGATGGACATTTTATAACATTTTATATCTGGAACATTTTTTTTTTAATTCAAGAACCTTAAAAATATATATACGTATCGGAACATAACTAAAAAAAAGAGGAAAAAATCTTAGAATATTTATATACCCATTCATACTAAGTTTTTAACCAAATCAATGATTTCCATCGAGCTATATGTTTTCACCCTCTGTATGCCCATCCCCAAATGTCTAATTTGTAGTGCTTTTCGATTCTTGACCGTCTTGGTCGATTTTGAGAGGTACTCTGTTAACAATAAAAACCTTTACGTGAATAAACACATACATTGAGACTGTCTGGAAAATGACATAAATATGACGTGCATTGCGTCAATTTCAAAATAGAATAGAGGGAGATTTTTTTTCGGATGAGTTGAAGATAGAGAATCGAAGCTCTCAAAACAGTAGTCTCTGAACAGGTTTTACGTTTGTTCGAAGATGTTTGTGGTAAGATTCTCTGAGTTGACTTTATAATCGCGATTATTCAGACCAGGAATTTAAGATGTCTGAATTCAAGACATGAAAGAGAGACAAAGAGGGGGATGGGCAGAAAAGTGGAAAAATGAGAGAGAATCGGAGAGAGAGAGAGAGAGAGAGAGAGAGAGAGAGAGAGAGAGATTGATTGATATTCTTAGTAGACTTCCAGTGGCTGAGTGACTGAATGTCCAAGACCATTGGTAGTGATCAGTAGATTTTAAGATCGAATTCAAGTGTGAGCAAAACATATTTTCGTCTTCTCATCGCTATAGAATTCAGTGGTGGATTGACCATTTGGCCGAACAAGTGTTTCCTCCCTTCCTTTCTTTCTGTCTTTAGTTCGACGTTAGTAATGTATTAACCATCAGGCTCAGTAGGCTCTTCCATTCATCCTGTAAAACTCTTACTTTTGAATTTTGACTTTCTTTTCGCATGACAATGAGTATAAGAAAAGGGAATGACGTCATGCATGAATAACAGTGACACAGTAACGTACGCTAAAACAGATAACTTTTGAAGCCAACTCAGGTTTATTTCTTCTGCTGGAAATCGTAAATCCCATATAGAAGGAAAACTGATACAGAAGTTGAAATGAAACATTTAGTTTTGGGATAATACTGTAAATAGAACTGCATTCTGATTTGTTTACTTTTCAAATGTTGATGAAACAAGGGAGTTTGACCTTAGCATAGCCAAGGTTGTTTTCCATAAGATCAACCGAGGTTGAGGCAAGGTTCTTCCAATCTGAGAGATGACAATACATTTATTTAAATTTGCAATAGATTTTTTCATACAAAAAATATATTTCTAAATAAACTCGCATGTATGCCGTCTTGACCGGCCATTAAGCTCAACGTTAAGTTAATTCCTTTGTTCAACTGCACTATATAAGGGTATGCCTGCACAAATATGATAAATGAATCTTTGATTTGTTTGATATTATATATATATATATATATATATATATATATATATATACGTTTATGTAAATTCATATATATATATATATATATACATATATATATATATATATATATATATATATATATATATATATATATATAATTTATAGAAATCATTACCTAAAATGAAATAAAGGAAAAAATTAGAAAAACAATAAACAAAACTCTTCAGAGTTTGGCATCGGAAACGATCCGGCTTAGCAGATTATATACATCATAGATAGACCCCAACTCCCGGCAAAAAGATATTCTAGGAATTTTGTGTTTCAGAAAAAGTCCTTAATGTAATTCATTTTAACCAAAACACTGGCAATGGAAATTCCCTATATCAGACCCCAAATGAGATTTCTGCTGAAATACATTGAGAACTTTGAAGATAAAATGCTCTGTACAGAGAGTTATGAATCTAGGGATGAGACCGTGAAAAATATTTGGATCCTCCCAATATGTAAACATTTAGTCCTCAGCTTATTGCCAACTTTTCAACAGAATTTTACTGAAATTCATTGAAAACCTTTTGAGATAGTGTGCTGTGTACAGAGAGTTACGTTCTGGGGATGCCAACTGCGAAAATTCCTATAACAGCCCTAAAATGTAAACATTTAGTCCTCAGCCTATTGCCCACGCTCCCACTAAATCTCAATTGAAATTCGATTGGAACATTCGAAGTATTGTTCTGTGTACAAATAGTAACGTTGCAATGTAGGTGACCGTGAAAAATTCCTGGATCCAACTATGAATGTAAATAGTTATCGTTTGTGCATTGTGTGATCTACAAAATTTCATTGAAATTCATTGTAAACATTCTGTGATGCTACACTGAAGGTGTGCTGACAGTGAAACGTCCGAGATCCATCTAAAATGGTAAACACACTTTTCGAAATCCATTGCCCTTGCTTCAACAACATCATAATACCATTCACAGAGAACATTTTGGGGTTTCAAGCATTATACATATAGCTACGATATTGGGGAAGTACCAGCAAAAGATTCCAGGATCCTCCCAAAATGTAAACATTAGTTTATCGTCCATCCTTCAACTAATATCCATCGAAATTCATGAATATTCAGGTTTGTTTATTTGTAGCTACGATGCAGGAGGGATAGCCGTGAGAAATTCCTGAATGTGCTCCAAAGTGTAAACATGTCTTCCGTAACGCATTTCCCACCTTTCTGTAAGTTGTCCTCGAAATTCTTGGGGGAAAATTTATAAAAATTATATGGACCAGAAGTAAAGACCTCTCCTGCAATGTTATTGCATAGTAAATCTGCGGAAGAAAACCTGCCGTATTAATTTTATAATTGCAGCACCCTAAAGATGCCAAGCTAGAAGATATTCCGTAAAATTAGCTGTTCTTGCTGGGATACAGTAACATGCATATAAATACAGATATATGCATACAAAAAAATTTCATAATACGGATTACGATCTTTTTTTTTCATAGTCGTCATATATTATGAAAAAGTTTTAATGATAGTCCCAGCTTCATCAAGTTTACTTGATGTTTCAGTGCTGACCACTGCAAAAAATGTCATTGCTAAAAATGCTATTTCAACTGACTGTCTCTAATGAGAAGGTAGTTACGATACGAAAATAATCTAGCTCACTATATTTTCCATAAGAACAACAAGATATTCAGCCTCTGAATTTTCATTTCTCTCTTTCAAGAGAAGTGGATCCTCAGTGATACCTTATACACCTATTCACTAATGGTTTTTAGTCCATCATTTGTATGAGACGGTGGCAATTTCTTATATTTCTCTATTGCTTTGTACGATAGCTCTACGTTTGTCCGACTGAAACTGAATATTTACCTTTATTTTATCGTTTTCATTAAATCATGTCTTAATCCTGCTTCCACACGTTGTTGTCCTAAAATAAACATTTTGCATGGAAGCTGTGTGTCTCAAGTCTCTCATTTGAACAAAATTACCCATTTAAGCCTTCTGTATGAAGTAGTCGGGAATCCAGACCGTAGGCTAGCAGGTTTAAGTTTCCGATCGTTGTTAAACGATGTGTTTCTCGATCAATTTGTTCTTCATGTAATCTACTCTTTAAGGCCAGTGGGATAGAATCATGGATACATTTTATATTTAGATTGATATGGGTTCGTTTGCTTTGTTTTCCTCTTTCGAAAAACTGGGAAAAGTGGATATTTTGAAACAATTGAGAGGGGATATTTTTCCAACAATATTTTAATCCTCAGTGGATGAGTTGAGTGTTGCGGACGGCATGCACCTAAAACCAACTTGCTCATTATTAGAGTAGAAGTATTTGGATCGTTTGTTGTTGTTTTTTTGTTGTTGTTTTTTGTTGTTGCTGTTTTCGTTTGTTTTTTTTTTTTCGTTTTTCTTTTTTCGTATACTGGATTTGTTTACCAAAAATAATACATATTTTGAAACCAAAAGTAGGGAGGTATTTTTCACGACAAAATCTCAACATCCCTGCTGAAAGATTCCAGTGTCACAGACATCGTGCCAAGATAATGACACACACACACACTGTTCATTATCATAATAGATTGGACTAATCGAATTAATCGAAGCAACGTTTTTCTCCGACAATTTTGACTATAGTTCTATTGTTGTCTGGCCAAAACATAATAACTACCTCGTTTTCATTAAACGGTTTGCATGTCTTAATCCTACTTCTGCAACGCATCCGCTTCGTCCCCGTCTTTTAATGAATAAGAGCATCTTTTTTATTTTGCTTCTCCCATCAAGACCAAATACCCCATTTTATAAGGATCTCGAAATCCTAACCGCACAGAGGATTTTCTGTCAGTCCTTACAAAAAACAAAAAGACATTCATTTTGACTGCTGCTATGCTAGTATATATGATTCTCAACTATCATTTTTATCCTCTTGACTGCTATTGCATTTACCTCCTATCATCAATATTTGACTGTTGGTAATAAATAAATGAGTAAATGGAATATAGACTAAACGTTCAGTAAAACTCAAACTAGCATCTCTTTTCCTTTGGAACCTTTCTGTGGGAAGTGCCTCACTAATTAACTTACGAAGGGACAAATAATACAAATCATCATAATCCAAGAAACTTACCGTATTGTCAAAATCCAAACTGGTGTTGACTTGATTTCCCTACTGTAACAGCAACAACATAAACAAGAGCAACAAAAACAATATTCACCAAAATGAGGTGCATTAACTCATATTTATAACCTGAATCCTCCTACTGTGATTCGAACCGACTGTCGGGATGATGTCTTCATTCTAATAAATAAATATATTTATTCAAACGTATTTATATTTTTATCATTTTCTCTGCTATAATACTAAAAAAAGTTGCAGTAATCATCATCAATTGGAATAGAATTTGGAGTTTAGTTTGACCTTGTTGCAAGCAGGCTTTTCGTTGATTATTATCAACCAGAAAAATATATGCTGAAATATCGGGATTATTTACGTATGGATCTGCAGTTTTACCTATTTTCAAAGTATCTGTCCGCTCTACCTAAGTATTGCTCAACGGCCGTCTACCTTGAATCAAGATGGAATATTTGTTATTACAGTCAATTATCATTGATATTGATATTCTTGAATCAATCTGGGTGTTGTGATAAAGTCCATTTTATAGAGATTTTGTAAAGAAAAATGTAAGTCAGGCATTCATAACGCCCTCTTAAAACCTCGATGTTTTTGTATCTGAAAAACCGAGAATTCATTTGATCACTTTTGGAATCAGTGGTTTGCAGGTCAAAGCATTTATAAGGATTCGAATTGAATCCATATTCTAGAGCTATATTTAGATTTAGATTCAGATCAGATTAGGAATATTGTTTTCACGCCAAGAAAAAAACGTTTTATTGTCAGTTTAGGGCTACTTAATTGAAAAATATTCTTCCAAACAAAGATGAACGTTGATAAAAGGAGAAAAGCACGTCAATTGCCCCTTATGATGAGCAGTAAGTAGGAGTTCATGTTGCCTTGGCCAAATGATACATTCACCATGTAGTAATGGAGAATCATTTCAAAGATTTGCAATACAATGTATTGTAATTAACAATTATATACATACCTAGATATATTTATTATACACTTGATCAATTACCAGTTGCAACTAAATGTAACAAAACGATGTTATACACAAAGAATCTCTTTCATGCAAACATATATGTATATATACACACATACACACACATATGAATCCTATACATATACATACATTAAAAAAAAGTATATATATATATATATACACACATATGTATATATATGTATATATGTATATGTAAATATATATATATATGTGTGTGTGTGTGTGTGTGTGTTTGTGTGTGTGTGTGTATTTATACGTCTTGTGCACTTAATCAATTACCAGTTGCGCCTGAATATAACAAAACAATGTATACACAACAAGACTCTCTCTTTCACGCAAACATATATGTACAGACAGACAACAAACACACACACACACTCACATACACCTACATGTGTGTGTGTATATATATATATATATATATATATATATATATATATATATATATATATATATATATATATATAAGTATTGTGCACTTAATCAATTACCAGTTGCAACTAAATATAACAAAACAAAGATTTCATCCGGACTAATCAGTCGCTACACTAATGTGTAATTACCATCTTTTCTATCGAAGGACACATACAATCAACCGATGAATTAGGCCGGGAATTTTCATTTTTTGTTCCATATCTTCTTTTTCTCTTGTTCGCCTGCAGGAATCTCTCGCAGAACGTTCGGCGTATCTTTTCCAAAGACTTAATTCTAAATCGAGACATGTTACAACCAGCGTCTGTCTGTTGATTGGCTAATAAGATCTAATTACTGTGACCTCAAGCTTATTTCATTGGTCCGTTGTAAGTAGTAATTATGCTGACCTTCAAACCAATCAGGAAACAAATTTGATTTGAATCCGTTCGACAATAGGGCTATTGTAATGTGAGAGAGGAAGAAGAAGGAGAAGAGGAGGAGGAGGACTACAAGAAGATAAAAAAAGAGAATTCGTGGAGTTAATTTTAAAAAAAGCAAGAGCAAAACAGAAAATTCAATGGAAGAATGTTATAAAGTTAACAGTTGGACTATTCCGCGTCATTCACACAAGGTTTGATCCAAAGAATCATCTAGGTATTGAAAATACCTAGTAAGAAGAAGAAATAGATGGAAGGGAGAAGAAAGAGAAGAGATGGAAGATTAGGACAAGGAAGAGAGGGGAAGATGGAGGAAGATAAGGAAAAGAAGGAAAAGGAGGAGGGAAAGTGAAGATAAGAGGTGGGAAGAAGAAGAAGAAGAAGAAGAAGAAGAAGGAGAAGAAGAAGAAGAAAAACAAGAAGAAGAAAAAGAAGAAGAAGAAGAAGAAAAACAAGAAGAAGAAGAAAAACAAGAAGAAGAAGAAGAAGAAAACAAGAAGAAGAAGAAGAAGAAAACAAGAAGAAGAAGAAGAAGAAGGAGGAGGAGGAGTAGGAGAAGAAGAAGGAGAAGAAGATGAAGAAGAAGAAGAAGAAGAAGAAGAAGAAAAACAAGAAGAAGAAGAAGGAGAAGAAGAAAAAGTAGAATAAGAAGAAGTGGCTGGGTGAATGGTTTTAATAAGGCAATAGAGAGCACATTCTAAGTGAAAAAGTAGAGTTTTTGGCTGAATAAAAGAAGCAAAAAGACAAATCGAATAATGATTAGAATAAAAGGAATATACAGATAGAAGATGTAAATATAGCAAAAAGTTGAATTAGTCAAATCAGGAGACTGTCTGAGTAGATTGATCATATTATTGTCGGTGAATATGAAACGGAAAATACACGGTGTTTTATAAAGAATACAACCCAAAGGATAAAAGAGTATACTTCATATACACGTAATTCTATGCTATAATATTCGGCAAATGGCTACACTCTACCAAAAGAGTATATTATCTGGCAGATAAAATGATCGCATAATGCACTAGCCTTATTCGAGCATCCATTCCTTTGTATTATTTTGGCTCTTTAGTTTTCCTAATGTAATGAAACGTTTTCTCGACATGTAATGGGTACATTCGTGTAAATAATAACTTTTTGAAACGTGTGTCTTAAAAATATTTTTTAGATTTGAGATTTAGAGATTTGGGATTGGGTTTGAATACGAGTTGTCGGAAAGACAGTTGCCACCCTTTAGAAACACCAAGCAGATGATTTTCTTCTCAAAACTATATAAATAAAAAATTAAAAAATGTACAGTTAATATAATCAGTTCTTTTAGACTCGCAACAAATGAATTACTGGATACAGAATCAGATGAGGAGATGGAGGCAAAGAGGATTGAATGTTTTTAATTTGCCCTTTTTTTAAAAATCTTATTTATGCTACGGACCAATCATCTTCCTGGAAAAAAACCCTCCAGCACGCTAAATGTACAAGTAGTCCAGAGGGAAGGATCTTGTGATTAGGTGAGAATTTGAAAGAACCGACTGAGTGTGTGACCCTTAACAAAAGTCGACCTCAATTATATAATTCTATCAACCGTTCATTCCATCTGTCTATCTGCCTATGTTCCGATCTAAATATCTATTTATCCATCTCAGTCTGTTCCTTCATATTTATCTCAGTATGTCCCTATCTATCCATCCATCTTTTTCACTCTGTTCAAATCCATTGATCTATCACTCTATCTCAGCCCCCCCCCCAAAAAAAATGACTCGTGTGAATTCGATCCTTCCTGGTTCTTCTAAACGACTGGTCTTGTGCCAAACTATGTATAGTATATACGTCTTTAGAATATATGTATGTCTAGGGTAATAAATAATTCTCAATCGATGTCACCGGTCAGTGTTTAAGCCCAGATAAGAGCAAGTATTTTAATATGAATTTTGACAGCCAGAAGACTAACAGGGGGAAGACGAAGAAAAAAACAAAAACAAAACACAAATTGGTATTATAAAAGGGTGGGGCAAAGAAGGACACTAGGAAACTAATGTCCATATATATATATATATATATATATATATATATGTATATATACACACACACACACAAATATATATATACGTATATCTATATATATATACGAATATGTATATATATATCAGTGTGTGTGTGTGTACACGCACACACACACACACACATATATATATATATATATATATATATATATATATATATATATATATATATATATATATATATCAAAAGATGATGTGTTCCTATGGACTAATTACAACTAATATAACCTAAACTCGTTTATTTCTACGCTGCACCCGTTTTATTGACGACTCATATTCCCTCAAAGATGAAGGAGAATCCAGAAAATCGTACTGTGGAATAAGGAACTTTGATTGAAGTGTGAGCGGAATCCAAGCAACATTCCTAAATTTAGATTTCAAAATCAAGCGTGGAATGTTTGTCCATAAATTGTTTAATAAATGAAAGACATTTCTGTTCCATATCGTGCGCATACGATTTACAACGAGTAGTATTCTATCATATGTATCTCACTGAACTATATTATCAGAATTTTTTGAGAATAGGTGGAGATTTATCGATTTCACACCCAGAATTGTTTCTTTGGTTATAAGGATGGTCAATCAAGATTTTTAAAGAATCTAATGTAGCCATGACAAGATATTCTTATCCCTTCGATACTTATCAGTTTGACCATAGTTGAATAATAAAGAATGTGTCAACTACAGTATCAAAATATAATAAAGGAATAATTTATATTAAGATAAATAGATCTGTATTAGTATTAAGGGAGTTAGGTAACCGAATGAGATAAATCCAGTCTTTGTCAGCGTGAAAGATCATTGCATCGAATAGAGCCAGGAAAATTTGAAAACGTCTGGCTCTGGTTCACTCGTCTGACTGATAGTTAGTTGGGCGGGAAGGGAGATCGAACACGGATTTCCAAGTAACAAATTGTCTAACTATATTATGGAATAATCCATTGGGGTTTTCTACCAAGTACAAAGTGGTTCGTATTCATTTTTATCATGAATATAAGGATGATTAATTTGATAATCTAAAGATAAAAAGCTAATCCAATGGAAGTGATATGGCATACAATGAGGAAAATTTAACTTTTTTGGAAAAACTGACAAATTCGTTGGTTGAAAAAGTTGGTATAATAAAAAATAGATTTTTTCATGTCATAAGTATTCTTGAAAAAAATATCATAAAGTGGTTTGCATGCAGCCTGGAATTAAAACAGATACAACGGATAGAATATTTACATGGGTGAACACTCAATAGAAGTGACACATACAGCAAGTCACGTCAGTTGTCATGATTTCAGATCCCTCATTGTTAAATTCATTTTGGCTTAACTTATGTAAGTTCTTTTTCAAAATAATTGAATTATGTGTAGTGTAAAATAACACCCAATGAAAAATACGTTTTGATAATTTTATACATGAAATAGCAAACTACATGTATGACATACGTTGTATATTAAGATCATAGCTGAAAGGGGCTTGTGTTTGATCAACATGTTAATATAAACGTTTTGTTTTGCTTTTAATTACCGAAACTGTTACATAGTAAACAAGTGATGATCCCAACGAGAGGATATTCACGCATTGTGGGATAATAAAAAAAATTACATATAAGAATGAAATAAAATATTGAAAAATCATATAAGTTATATCAACAAACGTTTGAAAGCAAGAAACTGAAGTGACAAAAATATTTTTTTGATTTTCAGAGTTTACAGCTGTACAGTTTTGTAGAATACACACAAACCTACACACACACACACACACACATACATATATATATATATATATATATATATATATATATATATATATATATATATGTGTGTATACGTGTATGTGTGTGAGTATCATCTTGAAATAGAGCGTATATATATATATATATCATTGACATTAGGAGTATCATTGCAAAAAAGGGCCGTATCATTTGCAGTCTCAAAGGAGCCCTTTTCCGAACAGTGCATTTTTATTATATTAATCAACCCTGCCCCTTGTCAGTTATTCTCTTTTCTATTGACACTTTGAGATTGAGCTTTTCCAAGAATTCAATAGACAATAAATAAGAAACACACGGATAACAAGATTAACATTTTCGATTCTGACCTCAGTTAAAATGGAAGCCAGGGATAATAAATACGTGCTTAATTCACTCAGTTGTAATGAAACAGTCTCACAGTCTCCTTGGCAATCAGGATTTATTTCCTGCAAGTTTGAACTTCTTTCATAATTTGCAATTTTCCAAGTGTTTTATAGACAGGCGGTCTCTGGGCGGGTGACAAAGCCTGTACATCGCACTGGGGTCAAGAGACACAGCGTCTCTGCAATGGTTGGGTAGCCTGTTCATCGCACCGAGGGGCCTAGAGACATAAGGTCTCTGAATGGATAAGGCTGCCTATGCTTCGCCTTGGGGCCCAGACACATAGGGTCTCTGATTTTGTTGAGCAGTCTGTGCATTGTGCTGGGACCAAGAGACACATAGCTCTCTAAATGGATTGATCAGCCTGTGTCTCTCTCTACGATCCAGTGGCATAGAGTCTCAGGGTGGGGCGAATAGCCTGTTCATCGCACCGAGGCCCAGAGACACAATGAGTAGATTAATCAGCCTATGCATCTTGCTGGGGCGCATAGACATATTGTATCAGAAAAGTTGGAGCTGCTGGTTCATTTGAGTGAAGCCTGCAGGGCGGGGGGTAAAAAGGGGACCCAACAAATTCGAACTTTGAGAGTTGAACATCTAAGTAGATACGATGCTTTTGTTTATTAATTACGTTGTCTCTATTGATTACCGGTGGACAAATATAGAATGGCGTGCTAAAAGGGTCAAATCAGCTGAAAACTTGGTGACTAAAGGATGAGGGTGTTTTTGTTGCGTATGAGAATTGAGGGGGAAACACCTTCAGACAGAATTCATCTTAAAAGTCAAGTACATGAATGCTGTTCAAAAACAAACGTCCATTCGGATAGTTGGTGTCATTTGAGTTGTTGTTAAGACAATCTCATCAATGTAATTATTTCACATGGACAGTCTACTACGATCCACATGCAGATTGCCTGGCCTGTCGAGGGCAGCTGGGAGTTCATCATCTTAAACAAACTGGGCTTTGACGTGCTGAAGGGGGAAAAGGTTTACAGGCCTTTTTTCAAGGGCATTGGTTCAAATAAACTCTACTAGGAGATTGGTCCTCAAACTGAGAAAATGTAAATGAGTGAATCATGTTTAACATCATGTAGAGGGATTACAAGACATTACAAAACGAATGAGAGTCAGTGATATCATAGAAACCATAAGAAAACTCAAAAGACGATGGGCTGGCCATGTTGCAAGAATATTTGACAATTGCTGAATATCACGACTCACCACGTGGATCCACAGAGAACATATGCAAATCGTAGCTGGCAAAAAAAAGATGGCGTGACAAAACAAATTAAGAAATTACGGAATCAATAGGTCTGGCAATATTGAGGAAAGTTTTATGTCCGAAGACGACGTTAAAAAGCTGCTGCTATAGATGATGACGATGATGATGATGATGATATCAAAATATTCTCAGTGCCTCTAACCACTGGGCCACACACACTTCGTTCCTCAAAGTACTACTTGGATCGGATGGAATGATGCAGTCAGCATTTGTCACAAGTTGGCAAATGCTAAAGACACCAGAGAAAAGTCAGTGAGACGAAGCGACTGTCTTGATAATAGTACGAGCATATTATTTCAGAAATTTAAACTGGAAGATGGTCGGATGCCTAAATGACCACAATGTTGGACTACAAAGATAGAGGGCCACATTGTCTGATATTTTTGAAAAACTAAAACTTCGAAAAAATCCGAACAAACAGATAAGTATGGTTGCCAGAATATCGCGAAAAAAACTGCATATATGGTAGGAATCACCTCGAAAGGATGCCTGTTAGATATAAACAAAACCTATAATATAAAAAATTTAGATTAAAAAAACGTCGATGAGTGAAGCAGTTTTAGCGTGATAAAGACAACAAAGATGGAGACACTGGACTGGAGATTTATTGCATGAGATGTAAAACACATTGTTTCAGAAATTATCATGACAAATGTGATTGATCTTTTTGTCTAGAGGCTCAACTATCTCATTCGGTTAATATCTATCTCAGTCATCAACTCAACCTATGACTCTTCCTTGCTTTCATTCTTTCTCTTTCCCCTATCTCCCTTTCTCTCTCTCCCTCTCTCCCTCTATCTATCTATCTATCTATCCATCTATCTATCTATCTATCTATATATCTATCTATCTCTCTCTCTCTCTCTCTCTCTCTCTCTATATATATATATATATATATATATATACATACATACATATATATATATATATATATATATATATATATATATATATATATATATATATATGAATAGATATAAAGATATCAGTGCTAGTTGGTGATCCCGAATTTCATGTTGCATTGAACTTCAGACCATATATATATATACGCCTGTGTATAACGCACACGCATACACGAGTGTGTGTATATATACATATATATGTGTATATGTATATAAACATTGTTCATATATACACGTATATGTGTGTATATATCAGTGTATAATATACACACGCACAAACACACACACATATATACATATGTGTGTATATATGCACATGTATATATCTACATATATATATGCATGAATATATATGCATATATACATAGAAATATTTATACATATACATATATATATGCACAAAAACACACACACACACAAATACACATGTATATATATACACACACTAAAACACACACAAATATTTATATATATATATATATATATATATATATATATATATATATATATATATGTATATATACTGGCTGAAGAGGCATTGTATCTTTTTTTTCATACTCTGATGATAACAAGTCTCTGGATTGATGATGTAATCATGTGAACATTACATCAGAGAAATCAAGATTATGATTAGAGTGCCTGATAGAAAACCAGCCAAATCATTTTTGATCACAGTGATTAAGATGAGGATGCTACACTGATTAATGCATGAAACACTGTTCATCTTTTATACCAGTACACCACTTAAGGTTCTTTTCAGTAGGAACGTGAACAGACTACTCAATACATGTCCACAACTTGCTGAAAAAATGTTTTGTCAATATTTGATAAAGAAAAATCGATCTAATCCCAATCGATTTTTTCTACTCATTTATTCTTTCCCATGGAAAGGTGTTCCCAACTTTCAGGTAAGAATCAGAGCTGATATTAACAAACGACATGTTTGTACATTTATCTGGGAAGTCTTGTTCATACACGTACACATATTCATTCATTCTTTCTTAAGGAATGGTTAATTTTACTTCCAGATATGAAGCAGAATAGCCCTTCAAAAAGAACATATTTATACATTTTTCCTGAACATTCATTAATAAAAAATAACTGGCTTCCTCAATCACTTTGTACCCACCGGAAGACTGGCGCAGCAAAACCAAATTTGGAATGTATTCTTGGTGGATCTACTGTAATAAATAGGGATATTTTTTGAAGGTTAAATCGTGGGTTCTTTTTAGATTTAAACATTACCTCCCGTTCAATAAACATGCATACATAGACATTCTGGTAGAGTGGGTTTTCAACTATTCAATGTGGATCCTATAAAGGTACTATCCCGTAGGAATAAGCTGGAAAGCACCAGTCTTGTACACACAACACACACACGCACACGTGTGTAAATTTTCGAAGGCATGCCAAAAGCGAGAATAGTGTTCCGTGTCTATTATGCAGCCAGTCATTGTTGACAACAGGGCAACAATGATTGCAGGAAAGTATGATTCCAGCTTCAAAGGAGCACATATGTTTGGGATAGGTTGCATGATATTCTGGATTTCATTCTCGATAAGACGTGGAGAGATCACATCCCAGCAAACACAGGACGTTTTTTGCAACATTGTTTACATTTTTGTTAATTAATGCATGACGTTGTTGGAACGTCAATGTAATATTACAATTGAGTAAACCAAACTGAAACCAAACTGGTTGCACATCCAAGACGTTGCCACATGGCAAAGTGCTGTAGCTGAAAATCATACTCATACTGAGAAAAACATCAAGATATTTTCTCACTCAACTATAAGTATAGAAGATATACGATTTCTTTAAATTTAGATACGCTGATTCAGATGATGTATGTTCTTTAAATATCTTCCTGACATCTGGAAAAAATCTTGCCTGTAACATTGCTGAGGTATTGTTGGAAGTCTTCAAAGAAGACGAAATACAATGTTACAAGAAGACTATGAAACGTTGCAGAAAAGCTGTTGTAATGTCAATTCATTTCTTAGGACAAGTGTTCGGACTATAAGAGGAAAACAAGAGTAAGAGTATCATTGAATTCATCAGGAAACTCAAGTAACAATGGAATGGTCGTATTGCAAGAATGTCAGTCAATAGCTGGACATCATAACTCAAGACTTTGATTCCCTAAGATCGTACGGGGAAACTGTGGCCGACAGAAAATGTGAGATAGCGAGACGAATTGACTATTTCTGAATGTTTTGACTGCGCGTCGTTTGTGACAGAATGGTTAGGCGAATCTTGGGAAATTTCAGTGTCCAACGACGGTCGCAAAAAGAATGATGATGATGATGATGATGATGATGATGAGGATCACGATGGATATTCTATGTTTGAATGCTGTAGAGCCTAAGCAATCAAACATTTTGTCGTATTTAATGCTTTCCTCATCAGCCAAATCAGATGAATAGTGTCGGTCTTCAAGAAACCATCAGACCAAGGGTGGATAACTTTTGGTGTCGGGAACACTCAAAAAAAAAATCCCATTATAAGTTAATGGTGATTGATTCTCTGCTCTACTCCATTCCAACTCATGAAAGATTTCATAGGAACGTTCTACTTTTGGATAATAGGAAAACTGGAATATATTTTTCCGGTCCATACCTTTCCTTTTTCCTTCCATTCTCTTTTTTTCCCTTTCTTCCTTCCTTTTTTTACGACCTTTTTTTCTTCCTAGTGGATGCATAAATATTTTCCTCTATCAATTATTGGTAAGCATTTCTTTGTTTAGTGCTATTTCGGCAAATGAAAAGTTTCATTGTACCCATTGATAGATATCAGGGGATAAATATATATATATATATATATATATATATATATATATATATATATATATATATATATATATATATATATATATGTATGTATATATATATAAAAGGAGAGAGATTATAAATATATATATATATGTAAATATATGTATGTAAAAGGAAAGAGATTATATATATATATATATATATATATATATATATATATATATATATACTTATAAATATATAATAATATATATAATATATACTTATAAATATATAATCTCTTTTCTTCAATCCTTTTTTCTTGTTTCTTTCCTTTAATCTTCCCTCACTGATTCATTTCTTTCTGTCCTCTCTCCCTTCATTTTTTTCCTTTTTCCTTCCTCCGATCTTTCTTTCTCTCCTTCCTCCCTAATTCTGATCCTTCTTTTAGTCCTTTGTAACTCATCTCCCTTATGTTTTCTTACCCCCCTCCCCCGTCTTTCCTCCCTTCCTACTTTCATCTTCCCTCTCATTTGTTTCTCTATTTCCTCCTTTCCTTCCTTCTATCTGTTATCCCTTCCCCCCTACCTTCCATAATTTATTCTTTCCAGTCTCCTTTCTTTCTTCCCTTCCATTCTTCCTTCTTATCTCCCTCCCTCCTCTTCCTTTCTTTCTTTCTTTTTTTCTTTCTTTCCTTCCTTCCTTCCTTCCTTCTTTCCTTCCTTTTATTCACAGTCTAACATTCATTTTGATTTGGCACCAAAATCCCACTCAAATGCCAACCTTTTCAATGTGACGTCGCCATTTTGTTCTTCTTATATCAAACTCCACCCAAACCCGTGACACAACCAATCGTCTTCTCTTCCGTTTTTTACAGTAACACATTTTTTATAACTTTCTCCATATTTCTTTAGTATTGAACATTTCGATGCACTCAGAATCCCTTCCCCTAACCCTCACACAATATTTTATTTCCTCTGCTTTTGTTGCTTGTATTATCTTTCTTTTCTTCTTTTCCTCCTTTTGGCTCTCTTTTTTGAATTTCTTGTGGTGGAATGTTGAGAAAATCTAGCTGATCATTAACACTATATTCCAAAGTCCTTGACGATGGATACACGGCGTAATTCTTACAACTTGGGAATGAATAATTTGATAAGAACTGATTCTTTAGGAAGAGGGAATTTGATTAGGCTGAAGAAAGCGGGGGGAAACTGGGATGGGATGGAAAAAGGCGTAGGGATTGGGAATGGGGGCGAAGAGAGTTGTGTAAGGGGTGCGAGGATGGAGTGAGAGTGTTGAGGTGGGACTGCAAGGTGGGGTTGGGGATCGGTTGTGCGCGTGTTTTGGGTAGGAGGACATGAAGTGAGAATGGTAGTTGCACCTGGAGAATATCTCGTGCCAGAAGAAGGTAGGAATGAAATCAGAAAGCGTGTAGAGAGACAAGGTTTGGGGTATGGGTTGTCGAAATGGATGAAAGAGAATCTAATCAAGGTAAGAAAAGAACGCAGGGGATACGTGAATGAATAATACAGGAAGGAAAATAGAAGAAAACAGGAAGGAAGAAAGAATGGAAGGAAGGGTACAAGAAAAAACAGATGGATAGAAAGAATGGTGGATTTGAGTGTGTGATAAAAAAAAATCGTACGGATTGAAAATTTGAACGTTGCAACAGAATCTTTCGTAAACTGAAATGCCACAAAGCAAAGGAGTAATTACTACTAATTTATATCGAGAAATGCCCATTCGCAGTAAAGAAAAAAAACGTGAAAAATGGTAGGAAGAAACGAAAGACAGATATATACAAGGAAGGAAACGAGGAAGAAAGGGGCGGACGAATGAACGAACGAATAAAGGAAAATATATGAAATTGAAGACAATGTAATGTTCAGTTGGTTTATTTAACAATGGCACAAGCCAACGTTATATTTTAACATCTCGGTACAACACACTTATCAACAAATCTTTTGAGAAATGGGTATTATTATTCCTGGGTAAGGTTTAAATATAGTAGTCTTGTGCCAAAATTGATCGAGAGTAACGGCTTATGTTGGAAATATTGAAAACACTCAAAATAATGGCTTTGTGTTTATTTTACTGGATACAAATATTTCGAACAAAACGACGCAAGAACCCTGACCTTCTACCTAAGGTGTTGAGATTGTAAGTTATATTTTGTCAGAATATAATGTGAAACAAGCTTGAATGCTGCATGGTCAAACTCTGCACCTACCATTAATTCATTGCGTATTTGCAAGATATTTGTTCTTGAAAATGTAAAACTTGTCAGTTTGGCTCAGTAAGTAAGGGATCTGCCTATCGGTCAATTGGTCGTTGTATCATATCATGGTAGGGGAAATGTTAATTTTATGTATTGGTTCTGTTCAAAGCGGCAAGACAAGCAAGCTGTGGAGAGTTTACTCCCCCAAATCAGATGAGGATTGTTCTCGTTAGACTGGAGTTTGACGAAAGCAAGCGAGGTATTTTGCGAGTTCTTCTAAAATCTCAGTTGCCTTGTGGCTGGCTGGCTGGCTGGCTGGCTGACCCGAAAGAATCGCCTGGAAACGTTATTATTCCAATGTACTTCCAAAGTACGTAGATGGGTTTACAACATATGCCTCCTCCCAAGAGACATCTACGCTGCAGAAACATGGAAATTTATCAGAAGACTGGCTTTCACACTGAAAACTATCCAACGTGCGCAAGAAAGGATTGTGCTTAATATCACTTGGAGACACCACAATAAAGCTAAGTATATTAAAGAAAAAGTCAGAGATATCATAAAATCCATCAGAAAACTCAAATGGCAACGGGCTGGCCATGATGCAAGAATGTTAGACAACTGCCATCTTATAAGTTAGTCTATATCTATGCATCTATGTACGTTTATGAATCGTGAAATATTATATCGAAATCATATTTGAAATGATATCCAATTATTGCTCGGTGGATGTAAAATTTGGTCTACACAACGTACACTGAATGAACAATTGAGGGAAATTGGGCTGCTGTAGGAACCCAATCAGCTCTCGATAGGGTAACAGCTTCAACATGGCATTGCTCTTACCATTTAGCCACACTGTCACCGGTAATAAAGGGACAAAGTAACTCGACTCCAAATTCTTATTTTGCTTATTCTTGGTCTATATCTGCTCTTTTGTTTCTTTCAATGCAACAATTATGTTCTCAAGAATTGGATATTTGATGAGACGATGATAACTAGTCGTGTTATGCTATTCTAAAATATACCTTCTCATTCCTCTCTCATTTTTTTTTCATTTCGTCACTCCTCCTCTAATTTTACTCATCTTTTCATTCCCCGATCGCTTTTCATTCATCTTGTCATTCTTCCACCATCTCTCATACATTTTATCATTCTTTCTAGGGTTTTCATTCACTGTTACTTTATTTCTCCGTTTTCTAAACTCTTATTTGAAATGATTTCCCGTTATTATGCAGTGAATATTTCATTTTGGTTTAGAAAACGTACAAGTGTAGTCAAAAGTGATGTCAAGTCAAGGAAACTGGAGGTTTAGTTCTATGTTCTAAGCGTCAATTTCGCCTGGCCGGACATCACTTTTGACCACTACTATATGTGCATTTGTAAGAAAAAAATATTGGATAGTAAACCCTGTTGCCTTTTAACCTTTGCCTCAATTTGAGGGTTGCCCTTGACAGGCGTTCATCGGCCCGTGGAAATATTGGAATATTTTTTTTTTCTCAGTCTTCTTTTACCATGATTCCTTGATATGTATACTTGCTGCAACCACTCCCTCCTTTTAACGCTGAAATCCTTATTCCGTCGAAGCCAGGCTTCGAATAAATGGAAAAAAATTACTTTCTCACTGCGAAGAGTTGATAACTACAAACCGGTGTACACACACACACACACACACACACACACACACACACACATATATATATATATGTATTGAGAGAAAGAGACAGACAGACAGACAGACAGACTGAGATAGATAGATAGATAGATGGATGGATAGATAGATATAGAGACAGATAGATAGATAGAAGCAGACTGAGATAGATGGATATGAAATGGATAGATAGATAGGAACGGTTCGTGATAGATAGATATAAAATTGATCTTTAGATATGAAGAGGGATAGACACATAGATATGAATAGATCAAGGTAGATAATTAGATAGATAGATAGATTGATAGATAGATAGATAGATAGATAGATAGATAGATAGATGAATAAGAAGAAACTAAGATGGATATGAAATAGATATGAACAGACTTAGTTATATAGATATGAATAGATCAAGACGGATAGATCGATAGATTTGGATACATTGGAATATATAGATGGATATGAACAGACTGAGATAGATATGAAATAGATCAATGGATATGAACATAGTTAGATAGTTAAATATGAATGGATCAAAATAGATAGATCGATAAATATGAACAGACTGCGATAACTTGGGCAGACATATTTACATTTTCTTTCAGAAAATAAATATATAAATCTGGGTGTCCCTGCATTTCCAAAGTTGCCTCTATCCAGCTGTTTCATCTTCGCGAAGGAAAGCGACTAGCAAGAAGAGCGCCAAGCCAAGCCAAAGCATTAACATTGCTTTTTATATATGCTGTTTCTTCGTTTTACGTTATTTCTTTTCACGAAAATTCTTTCATGAGAGAACTTTCGAATTGAGGAAGAAACCTGCAGAACAAAATGTAAAAAGAGAGAGAGAAAAAAGTATTGCCATTGCCCTGCAACGAAAGGATTTTTGGTAAAAGGTCAGGGGTTCATTTCATAATGTAACTGGTCCCTAGCTTCTACTTATTGTCGAATTCTTCCTTTCAGAATCGCCCCTACTGACAGGTGAATGCTAACATTGATTTCCATTCTTTCTGCTTCTCTTCCTTGCTTGTCAATTCAACCACTGTCACACACACGTTTTCTCTTTCATGCATTTCATTCATCGTGACAATACTTTCAGTTTTTGATTCTTGTCATTATTTTACAGTTTTTCATTCATTTGTAATTCCTTCACCGTTTTCTATCTATCTTGTCATTCATTCAAAATGTTCATTCATCATGTCATTCTGCCTCGGTTCTTCAGTCATATTGTCATTCTTTCTTATTCCTCTATCATATTTCATTCATATTGATATTTTTCCACCTTGACATTCATTCTCAGTTTTTTTATTTATCCTTAGAAT
Source organism: Thysanoteuthis rhombus (assembly GCA_963457665.1). Taxonomy (NCBI): domain Eukaryota; kingdom Metazoa; phylum Mollusca; class Cephalopoda; order Oegopsida; family Thysanoteuthidae; genus Thysanoteuthis; species Thysanoteuthis major. Next base: position 4,392,877 of record OY735238.1, on the reverse strand, counting down.
TCCTTCATTGTCATCCATTTATCTTAGCATTCTTTCACATTCATTCATCTTGTCATTTCTCCACTATTTTCATTATCTTATCATTCCTTCTACGCTATTCATTTATATGATCTTTTTATTCTTTGTCTGTTTTCCATTTATATCGTCATTCCTCCACCGATTTTTATTAATCTTGTCATTTCTTCAACTTCTCTCATTCATGTTCTCATCCTTCCACCATCTTTTATTCGTGTTCTTAATTTTCTGTCTTTCCTTCATTTGGTCATTTTTCGACCGTCTTTTATTCATCTTATCACTCATTCACAATTCTCCATTTATTATATCATTCCACCTCTGTTCTTTATTCCTTCTCATTTCTCTATCTTCTTTCAATCATCTTGTCTTTCCTCCTCCATTTTTATTCATCTTCTCATCCCCCGACCGCACTGCTCTTCATTCATCTTGTCATTTTTCCACCATCTTTCATACGTTTCATAATCCCTTTTACGTTATTCATTCACTTTTTTCTTATTTCGTTTTCAATTCATCGTCTCTCATTGATCGTGTCTATCTTCCATCACCTTCAATTATCTCTCTCTTTCATTCTTTATTAAACTTCTCATCTTTCTCTGCTTTCTTTCCATTTTATCATTCATCTTCGGGTTTTCTTGATCATCTTTTCGTACCCTCTTTCAATCAACTTATCATTCCCAAACCATTTATCATTTATGTTTTCTTTCTTTCAGCGTTTTCATTCATCTTGTCATTGCTCCATCATTTTACACCCATGATTGAACTTCCTTCACCGACTTTCATTCACCTTGTAATTCCCTCCCCGTTATCTATTCTTCTGGCCATTCCAGAGCCGGTTTCATTACATTTCGTCATTAATTCAGTGATTTGCATTCATCTTGTCATTCTATTTTTCATTCGTCTAATCATTTCTTCTCCATTTTTCATTTCATTCATTCTTTTTAATTAACTGCTTTCGACGTTTTTCAATCATCGTGTTATTCTTTCGCATTTTTCCTATTCATGTTGATAATTCTTTTCAGTTCTTCACTTATCTGTAATTCCTTTATCCTCTTTTATCAATTTTCTTTATACATTTCATTCCAGTTTTCGATTCCTCTCCGTTTTACATTTGATGAAGTTTTTTCACTCTTTTTCACAAATCGTTTCTTTTTTCAACCATCTTCAATTCATCTTATCATTTCTCCCCCTCTACTTTCATTCATCTCGTCATTCTTCCGCTTTTTTTTTCATCCATCGTGTGGTTACCCAATCGTCTTCTATCCATATTGTCATTCCTTCACCGATTCTCATTCATTGTCATTCCTTCACCATTTTTCATTCATACTGTCATCCTTTGTCCATTTCAATTCGTCTTGACAACTCTTTTCCATTTTTCATTTAACTTCGGTCTGATTTATTTTTTTTGTTTTGCATCTCTAATCTAAGATCAGAATCGAGTTGGGGCTCCTACTTGAAACTTCTTTCCCTCTCATTTCATTACAAAAAAAAATCACCGGGAAGAGTTGCTCTCTCTAATTTTCCTCTAATCAAATGTATGCACATCCACACACTCACTCACGTACACACACACACTCACACACACACACACACACATACGGACATATATATATATATATTTGTCTGCTCACAGCTGACAATCTATCTGTGTATCCATCTATCTATCTCAAAATATTCACATCCATCTACATCGAGTACCATTGGGAAATCAGATCCTGAGTGCTCAAATGTCCAGAATAGAATTATTGTTGACTCATGTTATTGAAGTTCAATGAGTTCTTTTCACTTTGACCCTCTATTTTAAGATTTGAAAATATTGTTCCCATCGTGTTGATATGTGCCTGTCGATACTTTTATATTTTGTTCTTCTTTCAGGCATTATTTTCGTTCTTTTTTTGCATAACATTCTTTTCAGAAAACCCTCGCTTCACTGAACTAAATGGTGCCATCTTGCTAAAACCTAACGTTCGTTATATCCAACTGTTGTCATTTGTTCAGAGTCTTTCATTCTATTCTCTCTCGATGTGAAGAACGGTTCAATAAATTGATTGGACCTAAAAATTATCAGACTTCGTTCGGTAAATCAGTCAGGATCGATAGACGAGTTCTTTAAAGCAGATATACGTTATACGGAGTTTTTTTTTTATGAAGGTTCACTGTATTCTGCTTTTTCGTATTTTTCTTACTTTTTATTTGATTCCTAAAATTTTTGTCCCGTTCTGTCTTCCCACGCCTTATCTTTATTCGTTACTTCTTCTGCTCCTTAGCCAAAGGCCAAGTCCACATCGAAACCCTAAAGGTCAATTCTTATCTTTCACATGTCATCATTTCCCACACACAAAATTGCAAAACAGAATATTAATCACTTTTCTTCGCCAGTTGGGATCAAACAACACACCTGCCTAACATTAAAAAAAAGCTATTAAAAAATGGCGACACGAGAAAAATCTACAGAACAAACCAAGATTCGGAATAGATTATGTCAAGCTAGTGTCCATGTTTGAAAACTGTCAACCGAACCTGTCAACATAACTCTCTTCAGTTTTTATTCAGGTGAGTTTGGCTGGACAACTATGTATGTATCTAGCATACAAGCAATGAAGTGTTCATTCTGAATGTCTAGAAAAAAGTAATTTTGTTTGTAAATATTCCTCTGATAGTTTTTACTAGGGGTGTTGAGTTTACAATGTAATTTATACTTGTTTTGTTTCACTTGACTCATTTGTGATCACAACCCCAATTTTTTTTCATTGATCACTCAGCATGGCATGCAGCCAAAAGATGTGGGTTACTTGAAAGTTTCTATTAAGTGACTAACAAAATATATTCTAAAATAATTCATTGCACGTTAAGGTCTTCTTTGACGTTGCAGATGGATGTATGTGTTCTGTCTTGTAAGATGAAGAGATTCCAAAACAAAGTCCTACTGAGACGGAAATGTTTTATCGGTTTCCCGACTTTTTTTTCTATCTTTCCTACATTTTTCGTTATTTTAAAGACTGTTGTTCCCAAAAACAATTTGATGAAACCCTAACGATGTTTTGCAACTAGATTTTGAATATCTGGATAGGTATTTGTGATTTTACTCTTATTTGAAGCAATCGAGCTGAAGTGTCACCAAAACTGTTGGTATAGGTTTTTTCGGCTTTGAAGCTTGACTATCTGCCTGCCTGGCCGGTTATGTATCATGGGTTCATGCTACACGAAAAGAGCTAAAAGGCTGAAGATTCAAATGTTCACCCTTTCTTGTGTTTAGAAGAAAAATTAAAAAATCCACCACAAAGTAAGTTTTTGGCTTGAGAGTTCAATATTCAATTCATTCGCTACTTGTGTTCACCTGTTTTCTTAAAAATAGAGATTTTTTTCTGTAATCACAGCCCAAAGGTGCCAGAAGTAACTTATTTATTGTTCAACCCTTTCCCAGATTTTAACCGATCACCCCTAACACAACATACTGCCAAAAGTCATTGACCTCATGACAGTTTTTTATCGAGTGAATATATATGTATATATAATTTATGATTGAGTCAACCACAGACAGCTGTTTTGTTGTTTCACAACTCTTCAGTGTGACTATAAACTATCCAATATCCCATCCAGAATCACGAGGTAGGATCGGAACCTTCGCCCAGAGGCAAGCATTTAACCCTGCCCTAAGCAGAAATGAACTGTCAGTACGACCTAATCTAAGCAATATATCTATTTACGCACAATTCCACATCCTCCAGAGTGCCCCACTCCAGAGTTGGAAGATCATTGCTATTCAGCTTAAAATGAACTTGCTGCCTTACTTGAACAGTGCTCAACCCTGGAGAAGGGAGCAATAATTATAATAATAATGCCTATTCATTTTACGCTGGGTCAAATCTAAGCTAGGATACATATGCATTCACATATCTATCTATCTTTGCTATTAAAAATCCATTGTCCCTCTATCTATATATACATCTTTCTATCTATCTATCTATCTATCTATCTATCTATCTATATGTATGTTTCGCAGCAGTAATTATTTGTTCCTCAGGAGTTAGTCTAATCTATAAACAATAGTTTCAAATCAGGATATAATGCTACATAAACTACTGATAATATTTGCAAAGTATTTTGAGTGAAGATTACTCCAGTAAGAAGAGTTCAGTCTTGGTTTCGTAAGTTTAAATCTGGATGAATTTTCTACCAATAGTGAACCTTGAGGGAAGTACAAACCTGTTTCAGACTTCATATACTGCCATAAACACACAAAGCAATACGAAAGGTTTTAAAAAGCGAAAATATAGAACCTATGTGAATTAAATGCTCTACAGCAGCTTCAGAACAAACGTCATTTTTTGACTGCTTCAATGTTCAGTGAA